>OX418224.1:41803936-42336289 GCA_948455865.1 Conomelus anceps | reverse complement strand
GATTCAGAATGGCTTATGAGACCAAAGCTTTTCCATTGCAACAGCTTCAGCTGAAGGCAATGGGGAGGGAGGAGGATCTGTGAGATGGTTCTGGATGAATAGATTGCCAAGGGGGGAGGTTTGACTCAATGGGAGGAGGCGGCTGTTTCCAAACAGGCTTCTCCACAGGTTGAGGAATAGGTTTTACAACTGGCTGTGGTGCAGCTGGTGACACAACAGGTTTCCAAACCGGATGTTCAGTTGGCTGAGGAGGCTGTACATGTTTCCATGGGGGTTCTTTCATGGGCTCAGGTGAGGGAGGTTTGAATTCAGGCTGCTCTGCCATAATGAGAGGAGAAGGTTTCCATGTTGGCTGTTGAACTGGTTCAGGGGTCACAGGTTTCCATGCTCCTTGTGAAGATTGAGATATTTCAACAGTTTCCTTTTGACGAGAAGTCCATAGTTTTTCCATTGAAACAGCCTCAGCTGATGGCCTTGGAGACTGAGGCCTCACAATGATGTCAGCTTGAGGTCTGAAGACTGGACTAAGTGATGATTCAAAATTTGAATAATTTTCTAAAAAATGATTTTTTTTAACAACTGTTTTCTCATCAGATCCTGCAGGCTCAATTCTCTCTGGAACAATGATTTCTTCCAAAATTTCTTTTTTACTTGAAACATCAACTTTCTCATGAATCTGTCTGTCATAGCTCTCGGGCATGAATAGAGATGGAGTAACAGCAGCTGCAGCTTGCAAAGTGACTGGAATGGATGAAGATATAGCAGAGACTGAAGGTTCAGACTTGCCTGATGATGGGAATATCTTCACAGCACCAGTTGGAATTTCTTCTTCTGAAAGCGTTCTATGTGATTCTTCTAGCTTCTTTACTCTTTCAAAAACATCTTCCTTTTTCAATACAGTGGTTGGCGTTTTTGGTATGAAACCCATTTCTGGTGGAGGACCTGGTTCAAGGTCGAACAAAGAATCTTGCTGGTAGCTTTGCTGTTCAAAAGATTTTATGGAAGATTGCTCAGATTTCAAATATTCTTGATTGAAAAGCGGTTCTTTAAACAAAGGCCTTGGTTCAACACTCACAGTGCTTTTGGACATATGTTGATGTAGTTTTTCTTCTTCCATTCTATTTTCACTGATTATATTTTTGAAGAAATTCAGAGCATCTTTTTTTGCAATGTGAGATTCCTCAATGATCGATTTGTCTTCACTGCTTGCTTCTTTCTCAACTGAGTCCACTTGTTGCATTTCAGGAGTGATTGTACTGATTTCCTCTTTCAAATAAGGCGTTGGAGGATGAAAAGGAAGAGGTGATTCAATAATAGGAATTGGAGTCTTTTTTCCATATGATGAAAATTCCAGTTTCTCATCTGACCATGAGGAGGTTCCTGATGTGTGTGAGAGCTTCAAAGAGACTTGTTTATCGGTTTTTACTGTCTCTATAACACTGACAGTGTCTCCCAAGAGAATCTCCTTTCCTGATCCACTCGATGTCTTCATGCTCTTCTCAAGAAGTTCTTTGTGACTATCCTGGTTAAAAACCCAACCAAATTGTTCATGAAAATTATATGCTATACCAGTTTTATTCATCCTATCAGGTATCCAATTCCAATATTTTCACTATGGATGAAACGGATGAGATTGGAGTATCCATAATATTTTATGTAGAAAATAATTTTCATATCCACTAAATAAAGATTTATTGGATAACAAACACACAAACACTAAGTTGAATTCTGAATACTCTAATAAACATTAACTGAAGCGTTTTCAGTAAGAGAATAACTGTATTTCCATTTTATTGAATCAATTTATCAGCATATCATTACAAGTGATACTCATGACCACAAACTGAACATTTTGGAATATTTAAGAGGAATTTGAAAGTATAGGAGTTTGAAGATCATTGAAAGATAATTCATTGAAAAAGAGTAATAAAAATAATTTATTCTGAATGAGGATCATCTTATTTTGGTGATGAATGGCCATATTTATCTTTTATAGTTTTAGGTTGTTATAGAAGAGACTTGACAAAAACTTTATGCAATTCAGTGTGAACGTACCAGCCATGAGTAAGTACTAGATATGCTGTACAAATTAATTTCAAATCTCAAACAATACCTTACCAATGCTCAAATGAAGTCATATATTTTTTCTTGTAATTTATTAACATTTCTAAGGTACTGATTTTTTATTAGACACAGCGAAACTCAAAATTCGACAGTCAATTTTCTTGCTGTTTTGTTTTTCCTCAATGAAGCTTAAATCTACCACTTGGTACTAGGTACTGCATCATTTGACAATCAACTACTAATTTTGTGGGCTGAAAATAGTATACAGCAATATATTATTCTGTAGTAGAGTTTCCATCTAAAGCCGACTTTCTGTCCTTCAAAAACATTAGCCAACCTTAAGAATATACTTAGTTGAACGAAAAACCACAATACAGATGGCAATGTTCTTCTACCTGATTTATCAAGGGCATTTATATTTACCCAAAAACATTTAATTTCTTTCGAAAATAAATCAAGTTGTGAGCCAATCCGTAGCAATAGTTCCGGTTTTCATACTCAATTAGTGTTTCTTTTAGTGTTGCTTTATCATTCACTCATCTAAATACATATTTAAATTGTTTAAAAAAATAATAATAACTACATTGAGAAAATCATTATTATACTATTTCTTACCTTACGAAGAGATTCAGAAGAAGTCAAATTTTCTATTGATTTCATTGGTTGTGGATGATGAATAACTTCATGTGAGGAAGTGATATTAGTTGTGGTTTGCTCAATAATATCCATGGGCAGCTGAGGTTGCTGGACCAATAAGTCGGCTGTGCTTTTTGCTTCTCCTGCACTGTTCGCTGCACAGACTGTGTACTTTCCAGAATGACTTTGGGTGGCTAAAAAGAATAAATAATGGAATTCATTATAATATAATGATAACATAGAAATTCATGTATATTTTCTATAGAACATTCTTTTTTCAAATACATTTATTTGTACAACTGTAAGGGTGACCGATTAGATTGACCAGCAAAAAAGACACTGTTCTCTGCTGTAAAATGACTTCCCAGTGGTTCGGAACCCACCTAAAGCTGTAGGTCCAGCTCATCAATCACCATCATCCAACTCATTACACACGCACAGGTCTCAAACCTACGTGGGCTTCATCCTCACAAAAAAAAAAAAAAATGGCAACAAATAATTTAAATTTCAATAATTATAAAACGAACTGAATCAATCATTCCATTACGTTTGTGATAGTTTGACTTGGAGAAAATTAAAATATTTGGAGAAAAAATATGTTTGAGAACTAGAAATAGCATGATAAAAGCTCTAGAAAAATTCTCTCAAAACTCAGTTATAGATTCCAAAACAGACTCTGAAAAAATGTTTCAACTTGTTACATTTCAATACAGTATTTAACAACAAATAATTTAAATTATTTTCAAAATTAATTTATAAAACACTCAGTATCTGAGATGAATTTGTTCTCTAATAGTGCGAATTGGAATGTTTTGGAGCAGCTTACTCAATTTGACTGGAGAATTGAACTACAATCAAAACAGACAAAACATAGAATATCAATCGTATAAATTAAGTTCACTGTACAATCTGAATTTAGATATATTGTTTTTATTGGTTAACTGCAGATATTTTATGTATAGCTTGCACCACGATTGTGAGGGGGATTAATAGAAACATTTACTATTGTGTAGTTCTGAATAAACATGAAGAATTCATACATTTTTTATTGATATCAGTTTGAAATACCAATGGACAAAGCCCAAATGACTCATCAAGTCTGACATATAAAATTGCTCAATTAGATTATTTCCAATGTAAACAAAAGCAGAATAAATTAAAAAATACAGTTTTTACTAAATGGGTTGGGAAGCTTGAATACCTCTTTCAATAACAAGTGCATGGCAGTTGCCATAATGTCTAAGCTCAAACATGGAAGATGAGGCAGGAATCTGCTGACCATCTTTGTACCATTTTACTTCGGGGTCAGGAGTTCCTGTCACTTCAATTTCCATGACAATTCGTTCGCCAACAGTTCTGGCAGAAGCTTGCAGTCTACGCCCCATTACAGGTGGAAAAACAGTTTCTGAAAAAAATTAAATACATTTTTCTCATTTCTCAAGGGTAATGTAATGAGATATTTGGGATATCTTATTGAAAATATGTTGATTTTAATGCCTCTTTCTTTTTACTTCCTTTTATTATATGAGCATTCATTGGCAGTGAAGGTGAAAAATCTAGTTGAATAGTAACAGTTAGAACGCATTTAAAAGAATTCTTTGTGGATAATATATTGAAAAACATTTTTTTAAATTCATGTTTTTTTGTTGATGTTGAGATGTCACATTTTCAACAGTACATGTGAGGCCACGAAAGTATGGTCCAGTACTCAAAGAAACAGTGGAATTGATAACATTCAACTTTGTTCTATTTTTTTAATTGCTATTTGAACTTGCAAATCAAAAAACTGAGGATAAAAAGAGGAGATAATTTCAAAAGCAATAACTTATCATAAAAAATTGATTTATCAAGCAGTGACAGAGGTATTGCTAGTCATTAAAAAAATGATAGAAACTGAACAAATCTTCATAGGCTTTCCTTGAATTTACAGAACTACAAAATTTGTATTTTTCTCGTATTCATTGCAGGAGAAAGCACACTTACTTTTCACGACTAGATCAGCTGTGCATGAAGCTGTTCCAGCTGAATTCGAGGCGGTGCAAGTGTATTTACCAGCATCTGAAGCAGATACACTGGAAATCGTCAACTTAACTCGGTTCAGATCTTGGGACATATTGAGATTAGGTCCAGGCACCAACTCTTCACCATTTTTCAACCATTTGATATCAGGTTGTGGGAAACCTGAAAACGGAAAATAGTCAAACTTATGAAAGCAAAATAAGACAATAAATAACAAAAAATTGGAGCCATAGGAATGGTCTGGTTAGGTTAGGTTTCAAACATTTATGGTTATACGAGCACAGTTGCAACACATAACTAACCTTACAAAATACTTTATGAACAAACTAATGTCAAAACTTACACTTCATCTTCAACACACTTTTTCCTCACTTAAACTGGAGGAATGCATTTCGCTTCTCAGCCTAGCCACATAACTAACAACATATCCTTCTGTGGTTTAAGAGCATTAGAGAGTTTGAGCAAAACTACGATAATGATTACTTTTACCTGATCACTCCATGTCTACACTTGCTCTAAATCACCTTGCATTTAAAGTGAGCGGAGACATGGAGTGGTGGGGTCAGAACTAGCATAATCATTATTGTAGTTTTTCTCAATTTCTCTAATGACATTTTTACAGAATTCTTCCACATAGTTTCTTTTCAATAATTAATTATTATTGGAAGAACAGGGAAAATCTTGTTTTTAATATTAGATCATAGAAGTTCAAGCTAAATCAATCACCAATCATCTTACCAATTTACATTTTAGGTGAATTATTAAATAAGAGTCTCGATAGTAAAGGTTGTGTCACCACTTCAACATTTTCCTATAGAGCACTATAAAAACATAATTCAACGTTTAGTTATGGTTTAATAGACAGATGAGAATTAAAAATACTTCAATCACTCCACTGAACACTGTTTCACATTAATGAGGTGCATTAATACCTCATCAATCAAGGTTGCAAGGTTGACTTTTTATTGTACATTTAAAGACTTGCACTCAATTTTAGTTGTGGATAAATAGTATTTCTACTCACAATAGTATTTATTCACAATTAAATTTAACTGAAAATCGTTAACTTTACAGAATAAGTCAATATTAACAACGCAGATTGTTATGGAACAAGAAATCCAAGAATTTAGTTGCAAGGTTGTTGACGTAAAAAAGTGTCCAACTATGAATATTATATGAAACGGAAATCTAATAGTAAGACGGCTAACTTGAATTTTTCGAATAAAAAGAATAAATTATTTGCTGTTTTCCGAAAACGTTCAATAAAATATAGTATAATGTAAATTTTTTATATTTTTATTGCGGATGATGCCCACATGAGTCTGGAGACTTGTGCGTGGGTAATGAGGTGACTGATGAGAATGATTGAAGCACACTATAATGCATGTATAACAATATGTAGATTTGTGTAACGGTTTTAGTACCCACCATCTACAATGCCTTCCAATGAAATATCAACACCTTGATCAACGATTTTCCCCATAACTAGTGTAGAAAACTTGGGTGGAATCAATTTCCTCTTTGCAGGTTGGATTGCAGTCGAGGATGTTTTATCTACGCTGGTGACTCCTCCAATCGATTTGCTCTTCAGTTCTGTTTTCTGTTCACTAACTAAACCATCCTTTTGCTGATACTCCATTGTTTCATGACGCTCGACCTGCAATAGGAAGAATTTGAGATTTTCCAGTAGTATTGAGTAACTTCAGTGGTCTTAAGACACTGCTTGTAAAATTGATAAATATGAAGATTTTTAATTTGTTGTATTTCAAGAAGCAAAAAAAATGAGCCTAGAATGATTGATCAACACAATAATTGCAACATTTCAATGTCCAACATATTAGGAGCAATTGTGCTTAGAATTAAATAGAATGATTCATTCATTGACACCTTTTTCTCAGGTGGAAGTTAGTAGATTTTCCTTACAAAAACTAAAAATTAATATCAATACTTTATCATTGATATTCTTTCAAAATATATTTCCAATGCTTTCCAATACCTAATTCATCGAATATTACACTTTATGCCTTTAGCATTAAACAAAGAAGCTTCAACAAGTGATACACTTCTTGAAAAAAATACCTACATAATAATAATAATAATAATATTTTATGTCACGGTGCAAAATACACCAGCCCACTTCGTTAATAAATATCTCGAGGAAAACAAAGACTAAGATTAAATCTAGAAAATTAAGTACTCACATGAGATCATTTCATATCATTTTATTATATTATATCAGGGCACACATAATTTGTCAAATTGTTCAGGTTTTACCGCCATACAATGCTTGTAATTCACAACGAATGTTTACGTTATTCAAAAGGGTGAAATTTATCCAATGCTTGCACTAGCCGGCTTATCAAACAGCTGTTTGCCGATTTATCTCTGCCGGTTCTTTTGTAAAATTTAATTATTTTTTCGAATTGTTCTTTCTGTATTTATTTTTTATGTTCATCTGAGAAATCTGCTTATTCAAATCCCATCAATTATTTAATTTTTTAGCTTAAATATTATTTCCTCCAAATTTTGTTTTCTGTTACATAATGATGTCAAACTGTAAGCTCGGGACCGTTGTAGCCTTACTATTGGAGAATTTCACCTAAATCTGCTAGGATTGGTGGATTATTATCACGCCACCTTTTTCTTTCCAAAAACTCTGTCTTCAAAACTTGGAAAAGAAGAGACCTATTTTGGCAAGCTGAGGAGGAGGTCCGTTTTTAAAACCTCTCCTACAAAAGTTTAAAAATTTTAAAATTCATTATTTCTAGTCAATCCTAATTGTTACATGTTTTTTATTCCTCTATCGCTTCAAAAGTAAAAGATTCCGATTACCAAAAAAGTACAGTTACCCCAAATATAAAGAAAATTCGCGACCCAGACATGCTGCCGACCCAAGATGTCCGAAGAGAAAACGACGCCAACTTCGATTGAGCTTCAGTGAAATAAATATCTCATCGAGTGCGCGAAAAATTGGGCCCAATCGAAAACGTATGGTATGTGAAAATTGCTTTATTATCATTGAGGACATATAATAAATTTGGTATATCACTTGTACATACTGCCGAAGCGAACTCTCGAAATTGTTTCACCCTTACGTGAGATAAACCTAATTTCTCAAATAATATTTCTTATTCAAATTCAATATATTGTTAAATTTCAACTTTTATTTATGAATATTTTTTCCATCTGTTACTTAACCGATCTGTTCCGATCTTTTATGCATATTTTTTATTCAAATTTTATAATAAACCACATAGTAATTTCAACTACATTTTTATAATTTTATCTATTTTAAAATTATTTATTTATTTATTCCCACTCGACTCTGGTTGTAGAATATTTTAGTAAATTGATTCAGAAACCCAACAGCCAGCTTCGCCGAGTTGAGTTGGTTATTTGGTAAAAACTCGTATGCCCTTGATAGAGGACATGCGTGTAGGCTCAACATTTTATTCACTCTTTAGACAGTATAAGACTTGATGGTTTTTGTAGCTTTTTCACCTCATCGGCGTGAGTTGTTGGGAGAGTGTAATTAGGAAGTGTTACACATTCAACATACGGCTCTCGCTTGTGGGAGGAAATTAGCTTGGAATATAATATTTTGTTTCACTTTATCTCTCTTTGCTGGGACGAATCGTGTGGATGACATTCATAGACATCCTATGTTTTCTCCTGCGATTCCGTCTAGAGAAGACGGATATTAAATTGTACAGTTGTAGATTGAGATGGTGTACCTATCATCGAGAGTTTCATAAGAAATTACTCCCGACTGCAGCATCCGGCCATTTGCATCATCAAATTATTTTCCAAAGAGGCACCCCTCGAGCTATAGCTCACAAAAGGCACTATCTCAAAATGCAACTGACAATATATATATTTATTTTTTTCTATCCAATATTATCAAATATTCAATAATCATTTTATCCAATATTCTACAATATTCTAAGTTTTATCCAACTCATAATCAGACATATCCTCAATACACTTTTTTCAATTTGGAGGATTCTATTATTGAGCTCTTGTAGGTGCAATTATTCTAAGCAAGTTGTTGCAAACTTTCCCCTAGAAAAAGAATTGATTACTGTAGAAAGCAGAGTTTGGCTGCCTTAATATTTCATGTTTCCCTTGTTATTGGCCCCATTTTAGCAAAATAGGATTGCCAGATCACTTCACATGAACGAAGATATCAGAAATAGATTTTTCCTACAGCTGCTCGTAAAGTAGTTCTTTACGTACTGAAAACTAATTGTAAAATACCTCTTTACTGCTCCGCAAGCGGTAAAGTACTTTACGCTCGCCAGCTGTTTTCTTTACGCTTCTGTTTTGATTTTGATGTCTTCTCATTGGTGGATCACGAAATCCGTGAAATTCACATAACCTCAACAATGGCGAACGCTAACCAAATCCGCGCATGGTCTGTGATGTTACAAACTACAAGCTTTTATTGTGTTGGAATCCAGAACTGCAGTTTTAGGAAAAATATTGTATGTATTTCGCGCGTGAAGCTTCTTTATCGCTCTCGCAAAATTACTGCGCTCCGCTGTGCGTCGCGCAGTAAATTTTTTGGCTCGAGCGATAAAGTCGCGCTTCACGCTCTTAATACATAAATAACTATTTGAATTGTGAAGAATGGAGATAAAACTGCAACAATGGTTAAATATCATTCCACAAGTAGAAGCAATAATAATTAATGAGCGTATGGATGTAGGATGTAGGACCTATAATTTTTGGTGAGTTCTAAACCCCCAGGTAAGTGATAATAAACAATCTACCATTCTTGATGCTGATAACATCAAGTCACCCATCTAAGCGCAATCTTGAGCGCTCGTGACTGAACATCACGATAGCATTAAATAGCATTAATAATTTAGCAACTTACTTGTACAACTGGCTCGTCTCCAATCTTGTGAGACGCAACCTCTGATCTTGAAGACACAGATTGGATCTGTACAGTCGGTTGCTGATCGGTGGCGACGGTGGTGGCTCCGTTTGTGGTGATGGTGGTGCCACTGCTGTACACCCGGCTACTGCTCGACTCACTCACCACCTGTCGCTTCATCTCAAACCCTTCCGTCTCTGATAGCTTGATGTTCTCCAGTGTGGGAAGTAGGATATCAATTGGTGCATCTGAAAAAAAGACATCGTTGAATGTAGTATTCATAACCAGAGCATTCAGTAGTTCATTAAAGATAGATTGTTTCTATAAGGTTCTTTCCTTTGCATATCCCAGGAAGGACGAGTTTGATTGGTTAGGATAACAAATAACACATTAAAAAGTTTTGACACATTCTTTCCTAAATCTGAAAAGGAAAACTAGTTTCAAATCGAATCGAAGACTAATGATTTTAATAAATAAGTAAAATATAGTCAATTTGTTTATTGGCACAAAAACAATAAAATTTTATTGGCACATAAACAATAAAATGAAGCATAGCAATTAATAAGTTGCTCAACAATGAAGAGATGAAATGATTGAAAACTAGATTGACATTCGTTCATCCAGCAAAGCTAAGATTGGGCACTTGGACAATAATTTAAAGTAATTCAAACAGAGAAATACTAACAAAAAAAATAATATTGAAAGTAAATGATAATAATTACAGTAAATTATTCCAATACATAAAACAAAAAAATTGAAAAGAAATAATAATTTTTATTAGTAGGCAACTTGTATAACATGAGTTATATTATTATTTCTTAGATGGTTTTTTTTAATTTTTATTCATTTATATTTAATATGGTGAATTGAATTGAAGAAAATATGCGATAGAAGTTTGTCTCTATATTTTCACATTTAAAATCTCAGTATTGAAATGCTGTACTATTTTTCTCTTTGATAATAATTTTCCTTAATTTTGAAATCTGATATATCTTTGTGATGGGCAAGGAACTCAAACAACTCATAAACAGACCAGCGAATGAGATTGTTGTTCCCATTCATTCACAATTTATTGTTTTTATGTTGTAATGTTAGGAATATATTAATTATTTGGAGGAGATTGATTATAGTGATCTTTATTAAGCCTTTATTACGTACTTGATTAGATTTTTTTTTTAGGATGAAGTCGACATAGGTCTGAGACCTGTGCGTGGGTAATGAGTTGGATGATGGTGATTATGAGTTAGACCTACAGTTTTAGGTGGGTTCCGAACCACCGGGAAGTGATTTTACAGCAGAGAACAGTGTATTTTTTGCTGGCCAATCTAATCGGTCACCCTTACAAAGAGCGCCCAGAAGAACGCAGCTTATCTCTATTTGATTGAACAGATACCTGCTACGGCTCACGGCTATCACTTCCCTAATCAAGATTCTCTCTTCTCCTCAACGCCCGTGTATGTGAGTTACAAACATTTTTCCCGTTTGACACCTTCTAAAGGAAAGGAACGTGGTTAGCTTTAGGTGGACTCCGAAAAATTAGGTAGGAGATAATGACACAAATAAAATACAATCAAGTCAGAGCTGCCGGTTCTCCTATTTGAGCAGAGCATTTGCAATCATGTGTTAGCCTTACTGAGTGTTAATAAATCCAGTTGTTTTTGTCACACTAGAAGAATAAAAAATAAAATTTGAGCTGGCTGAGCTAATGGAGGAATAAAGAGTTCAAAGTTGGGACCGAAAGTTGCCCAGCAAGTTGATTAATGAATATTTTTGGACAGAATAAACGCCGGCCCAGAGCACAAAATAAGTGAAGACCTAATGGAACGAAATGACTGAGAAGACCAAGTCAGACAACCAGAGTCAATTAATCTCACTCTAGATAATGTGGAACTTTTGCTTCACTAATTATTTTTCATTCTGCCAACTGACCATGGATCCGTGACACATTTCTGGGAGTGGATTTGTCAACATGCCAATTTTAGATAAAGCAAAGAAGTTGATTTCATGTCGTTATTAAAATCATTGATTTGGCAACACTGTACCTGTGTGCACAATGGTGATGCCATCTAATCATTACATCTGCTACACTCTACATTTGCAAGTCCTAGGGCCGTATTTCTGAACGCTCCTTCAGTGTCTCTTGACTCGAGGGACTCTCGAAATACCTATTACATTAAATTTCAAGAGTCCATCGAGACTCTACATGAGAAACTGAAGAAGCGTTCATAAATACGACTCTTATTCTTGAACAATCATGTTATTATTATTATTATTATTATTATTAGACGTAAAACTCCCAAGTGGAAGACGCTGAATAAAGATGGATCATTTTTTGGACTTGTTCTTCTTGTTTGCCCACCAGCTTTTCATTTTTTGTGCGAATTCAGCTTTTCTCTCTTCACTCCATTTTGTTCCAAATCTTGGAGATTTTGCATCTGGTATAACTTCCCATTTATGAAGTTTTATTCTGACGTTTTTTCTATTGTAAATTTCTTTGTTGGTTATTTTGGCCAGTACTAGGTCTTTTTTAACATTTCGTATCCATTCTCCTCCATTGACAAGTGATGCTACATAGTTTACAATTCTTTTTGTTAGTCTATTGTCTGGAAGCCTCATAATGTAACCATAAAATTGAAGGCGTCTTTCCCCCACATCTGTCACTATATTAGAATATTCTTCAACTTTAAACGTTCTCAGTAATCTATATCTGTTTTCGGTACGCCTTGGTCCAAGGATTTTCCTAAGTAATTTTCTTTCTTCCTTCTTTAGATTTTCCATATCCATTTTCCTGTTCAGGGACAGGGTCTCGCTGGCATATAAAACTGCTGGTTTAATCACTGTATTGTAATGTCCAACTTTTGTTATAATTATTATTTATTTGTGACAAAATTACAATGAGTGTGAAGGAGCAACAGACTCAAGTCCAAAACTGCTCTCTTCACAAATTTTGAATATGTTACATTGAGCACAATTTTAGGTTTATGTTTTACATATTCAGGATAGAAATATTTATTACAATAATTTTTTTTGAAAACTCTCATCGATCATTTATTTTTCATGCAGGTTAGTGAATATTATAGCCCTTTTACATCCTCAACACTTACTTTGAATATTGAAATCTCAGATTGAGTTTAGCCTATGATTTCTTCCAAGCCGTGTCTCAAGCTAGTGGATAAACTACTGGACTTACACTAATCAGTGGCCTAACAGTAGATTCTCAGATGGAAAATGTAGACAGAAATACAAAGGAATTTGGTGGTAGCAGCAGGTTGATAAAATTTCAGCCTCAAACTGTGATTTAGGCCTACTCAAGACTTCATAGAACATCAAAAAACCAATCTAATGTGCTCTTGAAGAAGTCTAGTTGACAATGAACAATAAGTTGAAGTTGAGCAAGACATATTATGTTGGACATTGGCAAATTTTTATTCATATCCTTCTTAACATCCAAATTTTAGAGATCAAATAGTTTAGGAGTAAGTCATAATCTTCAAATAAGTATTTTCAGTATTTTGAGTTTTGTAATAATATTTAAATTTTTGGTGTCTGATTAAGCGAATTCTAATTAGCGAATGAATTTCTTTTCTCAATTACACACGAGTACACATGTATTAACGCGTACAGTGTAGTTGATTGTCAGTTCTTTTGCCAGTTCTCTTCAGTTGTTGATCTTTAACAATGCAGCTGTTGTAGTAGCGTGCTGGTGGTGTGTCACAATGTCAGTGAGTGGTTTTCGCCTGCTACTAGCCTATCCTAGTTGGCAGCCATTGCCGAGTTTAAGCGCGTTTGATGTGAGCGGAGCGCGTTACCCTCCTATTTCTTAGCTGTCGACTTTTCGGCCATGACTGTCCGGTCGTTGGCAGCCGTAGAACTCACTTCAAAATTAAATGTGTTCTAGTTGCTGCCCACCACATTCAACATTATTTTCCTCCGGTGAAACTGCCGACATCAGCACAGTCCAGCAAAGCAGGAATCTCACTTAGCCTATATAATTGCACGGCTAGCTAGCATCACTGTCACTTGGACAGAAATAGCTTCTGTTTATATGTGACTGCTAGCAATTTATAACTCTTGATTTCTTTCTCGCTGTTTTGAAACTCCAGCAGTAACCACTTATTGTATGTGGGTGTTGAATTAACGTGCATAGCTACACTAGAATATTCCCTTTTGATGAATAGTTGCATAGTGTGCTATTTTTCATTTTATTTTGTCCAAGAAGACTGTAAGTGGACACAGTTTTAGAGCCTCTACATAAAAAATAAGTATAGAAACTACTTGCATTAGATTAGATTATCTTTCTTCATTCATGTAAATAACATCACATAGATCCTGTGGTAAATTTGGATGATGCTATTTTTATGGTGCTGGAAATTATTAACGTTGATCTTATTTGTTTGGTATTAGTGTGATATTAATGACTGCAATAATAAGCTAAGTGATGCAATTACATGAAACGGCGAAGTTTGGACAAATATTCGTCCATTCTTGACACTTCGGGTATTACAATGATTCAACTAAATGTTACTATGTGTAGGTGACAGGTTTAGTGTTGAGTTAATAAGTCTTCTATTCTGATGAATGATGTGGTAGATATCTATAGTAATAAGAGATGTTTTAAATTTAAGAACGGAATAGCTGACGAAAAATAACTTATTTTGTCTTTTGAGTAACGAGTATCTCGCTTTTAACAATACAAGTTTCAAGTTGACTCAGATTGAACAAGTTGATTAATTTGAAACAAAAAACAGTTCGTGTTAATTAATTGAAATTGGAAAAAAATGCTTGTACGAGTATGTTTGTTTAACACGGATGATTCTTATAAGACGCTAATTAGCTGTGAGAAGTTAGCTAAGATGATCAAAAAAGTCAGGAATCGCCGGGATACAATAGGCTTACGGTTTCGCTGACTATTGCACAACACAATAGTTATTCATGTTTGATGCTAATAATAAGTATTTCATTACAATATACAGTTTTCAAAATAATTCTTGTGTGTTTTGGTAGTAGCTTTCATATTATTTTCACTGTAATTTCCTCATGAGTAAAAGTGCACTTTATTTTTGTGAATGCAAAACATATTGTACATAGGAAGTGCAATACCTGGAAAATGTACGATGCTAAGAGAAGGGCGGGCACATAACGAACCCTGTAAAATAATCCATCATCCAAATAAAAATGTCTACAATAAATTGGGGAACAGCGAATCTCATTGAATAATTGGAAATAAGAGGAAAACTTGTTATTTAGATATTATTAAAAAATATTTATCTTATTCAACTTGTTTGTTGTATAAGCGACCAAATAAGTGAAATATGAATTCTCAGAGTTTCGCAAAGAAGTTATGCTTCACAAATTTTAGAAACCGTTGTTTTTTAAAACTAATTATTTGAATTTTGATTACCGGTACTCAACTACTATCAAATGATGATAAATAATGAATACTCAGAGAGTAAAGCTAAAAAATAGTTTAGTTTCATTGAATCAATACTTCAATTCAATCGAAATAAGCGAATTATGTTCTTTATAAATATGGAATTCTTCTATTTTTGCATCTAGTAAAGAACAATAGGCTAATAAATTTAATCAATACAATTTTGATTCCAGTCAAGATTTCGCAACCGTATTCTCTAACTCACAAGGCAAAAAATTTTTAATATTTTCACTAATTTGAATTTCAATAAAGCCACAGAATATAATTTGTAGAAGTGATAAGAGGTATCCCTTCACAAAGGAGACCAGCCACATATTCTTACAAACAATTTTCAAGGAGCATTTACAAAAAAATTTCAAGCACAATTAAAATGATTCATATTTGATAATAAGAAAAACATATTCATATTTGAAAAATTCTTTTCATACAATTATACGTTCATATTTAATAATAAGAAGAAAGGAAGAATCAAAATGATTCATATCTGATAATAAGAAAAACGAAAATCTACAAAAATAGACATTATTAATTGAGGGAGTAGTATTTTTCCTACCAAAACTCAAATAAAATTAAATAAGGAGAGATAATACTTTGTCAATAACACAGTACTGAAATGAACAGTACTTCAAAAAACGTGGAATTGACAAATTATCAACCTTCTTTAATTTCAACATGAAGTTCCACATCATCAATCGAAATTCTACTAATAAGCTAAAATTTAATAGATAAAAATGTTAGTACTTAAACAACCAATGCAAACAATTCATTGATTTCTCATGAAATAATTTAAAATGTTGGAAAAATTATACAAATAGATGAAATGGATAGAAAATTACTAGTTGAGAAAAAAATTATGATGTCAAGTCCATTCTAAGTACTGCTTACATGAATATACGACACAGGATTACTGCTGGCTATCAATCCACTAGCACTGCATTGTTTTGGAAGGGAGAGACCATTATCGATAACAGCATCGGACAACAACCTGTAAGCACCTTGCACACAAGCACCGATTCCTCGCAAGCAACCGATCGAGACGATCCACCTTAGTAAGATCTGATAGTGCGTGGGCATACGACACCCAGTAGCTCCCTCAATTCACCCTCTGCCACTCCTCTCAGCTACCTCCATCTTTCTTGCACCGACCGTCACTCCCACTGGCGAAAAGCCAAACTAACAGCCAGTTATAATGACGCTGGTGCTCAACGATGTAATGCAATATCTTCCATGTCCCTTCCAAAAACCAAGAGCCCACTCATTTCACCAAACTATTCACCACCCTCAAATAAACAAACAATTCGTTTGTGTTTCTACCTGAACGAAATATCGCTCAATACAGTCACTAATAGCCATCCAAATCACATTGTATCGCAGGAATCAAAGCTCATTGTTCTTTTTTAATATTGGACTTTTCGTTTGCAAGTTCATTAAATCCTTGGAAGTATGCCACAAGCATAGTTATTTATAGATAAAAGCTGAACACAATAAATATATACCATCACAGGGTGGCTAAGAAGAAGGCGTTCAACATCTAAATGTTTTTCGATCTGAGAAAGAGTTCTGGCACTTAAAAATACAATCATATTTATGATTGTGCATATTATTGCTAACATATTATACGGTTCAATATTTCAGCAATGCAAAACTAATATTAAATGGCAAATTGAGTTAAACAAAATTGATAACCTGCTTTAAATGCTTAAGTGCTGAATTATCTTTAAATGAAAGATTATATTTTTGTTTATGAAAGAATCAGTAATTATTGTATTCAAAGTGAAATTCCTAGTTCATTTGGACATAACCTAAAATTTGGCTTTTTATTTAAAAATTTGTAAAGAAAGCAGTAGTGGGCTATGCCTGTTGTATCTTTACTTGATTGTGTTTTGTGTTATAAATAAATAATAATTGAATAAACATTTTGGGATTGGTCCACAAACATAGTTTTCAACATAAATCCAGTTGGTCTAATAAGGATAATTTAATCCTTGATTTGAAGTATTTTATTCCGAATAAAAAGGAACAATATAAGGTCTTGTCCTTATATTATGTTTGTATATTTCATTTCCCTTTATATAATATATGAATTCCCTTAATAATCCATACATTTTTCAATCAGTAATATGATTTTCCATTACGATGAAAATCGGCTTTTCCAGCCAACTAATGACTTTGTACAATAATTATTATGGTTTGAATCAACGTGATCATTTTGATTTCGTTTCAGCTTAGGACTTTAATAAAACAATGAGATGAGGCAAGATGAAATGCATTTTGCACTTACAATAATCTCATGTAAGTGTTGAAGCTTGACAATGATTTAAAATGAAAATATGATTCTTAATAATTATTGCTGTACATTGTACTTGGGGTTATTAGAATTAAGTGTTCGCAATGCAGTCTTACATGAGCCAAAACATTTAACGGAGATCAGAATCAAGATATTGAAGTGAAGCCATTCAAGATTAAGTAGAAATAGTAATGTAATTATGAAATAGATCATTCAAGTGAATAATTAATATTGTTTGGTCCAGTATTCAAGAACACTTTCATGTTATAAGTTTCTGCTCAATTGAATAATACTCTAGTTAATATATGGATAATTACATTGAAAATAGCAGGAAGGTTATATGATAAGAATGACTCACTGTAGGATAATTAAATATTTTTAAAACAATATAAAACAGCTTCCAATGAATAAAGCGAATAGAAATAATTCTCGAAAACTTTTCATATAAATTTGCTATAGTTGCCTTGCCAAGAAGAGAGTAGTAATTAACTTTTATTGAGAAAATAACGTTGTAAATCACAAACTTTGCTATCAATATGCATATTATGACTAATGCATAAAAACAAAGACGATTGAAAGCACAAGGATTATATTACATTGATTAGAACTTTCAAAAGATAGTATGCAGTTATGGAATGAGTTTATAAATAGTAGTAGCTACTTAGTTGGAATCGACCGCAAACACGAGCTAGACGTTGCAAAAAATTGAGGACGAAAATCAAAGGAATATGAGTGACTTTATCAGATAGCACGTTTGAATTAAAATTTCAAATTATATTAGACAGATATATTCAAAATGACTTCTAACTTTGTTTTGTATGCATGCCAAATCACCAGATCAAAATATTTGATCATCACTTCTGAGTACAAAAGCTAGATAATGAACATGAAGATATAACAGATAAAAACTACATGAAAATAATCAATTCAAACTCCATAGAAAATCTTTAAGCATAGAAAAAAAGTATCAAGCAATTGGACAAATTCAACAATTAATTGGATCAAAATTCAAATAAAATGTCTACAATTCTGAGATTTTCTGGGGTTTTGTCTGAAACTTTCCAAATTTTGGCAGAGAAAATAGTTTGTAGCCTTGTTGTTTGGCGGACACTGTAATTGTAATAAATCAAGTGATTGATGAGTGAAAACTTCACTCTCAACTTTGAGAGGAGACTAGCAGTATTTACTACGCAATACCTCTGTCAGTATCATTGGCAAACCTTTGTAAGAACATTGGAACGTGGTGTGATGAAAAATAAAGTTAAAAGAAAAAGAGCAAACATTTCTATTTTACTTTGTGATAGAAGTATCTTCCTTTCAATAAGTGCACATGTAATGGCATAACGGGTTTTAGATAAATTGTTTGATAATAATCAAGTGGAAAAATGTGAAGAAAGATTATTCAGTAGTGCAACTACCACCCTCAGTCCTGCATTGGTAATATTAAATATTATAAGACAACTAAAAACCGGTCGTGGAGACAAATTGGAGACCTAAGTTTGCTTATAATATGTAAAGAAAGAGCTTATCATTAGACGACTGTAGCATTAGTGAATTGATATTCAGTTTATAAGAATATGAATTCAATTAATTGCAAGACCAGGCGACGTTCAAAAGGTATACACAAACAAATTAAATTCATTCCAATGGAATTTAACATAATCACCTCTAAGGGTGGTTTTTATTCAACGAACAGAAGAGTTTAAATTTAAGAAGGGACAAAACAGAACATTTAAATACTAAACCATGGTAGTGACCACTTAAATACAAACCACGGGTAGAATTTTCCCCAAAACACTCCTGATTATTACTTTTAATCAGTATTAATAAGTAATTTTACTTTAAATCAGTACAAATTGCACTGATTGATTGGTAATGGTAAACTGGATGGGTCCTGCATTAAGTTGTAGTGTGACCCGAGATAAAAATTTGTGTAGTGGATGGAAAATGAGACTGCATTATTTAGCTGTTAAGCCAGGTGACATTCCGCAGTAATTCAGTCTTCAAGGACTGGAATTTAGCAGTGAATGATTGGAGAAGTCCTACCTCCTAGATTCAAGGCAGATCTTTTCGGGTCATTTCATTAGATTTGTGTCTGGTTTCTAGTCACAAAGTCAGAAAATAACTTAGAATGAAAAAAATATTCAATTTGGTATTTTAATTTGCTGGGGTTCAATATTCAGTAAGAATTTGAGTAATTAGATATCTGATCGAATTTAATGACTGATTGATGATTCTGGTTGCCAGGTGTAGCAAGCTTTTGTACTTGGGAACTTATTAATTGCTCATTCTTTATTAACACTATTTGAGTATGTTAGATTGCTGAGTATTATTTCAAGTAGCAATTGTATAAAATTATAGTTAATAAGATACATTATGTTCAGTTTTCATGAATTCAATTTTAGTATTTTCTATTGCTGGGTATGAATTTATCTCATAGCCATTGAGTAATTTGATTTTTTCCGTTAATGAACTAATTAATGTTCCTACTCACCAGATATTGCAAGTTTCGCTGTACAAGCAGCTTTGCCAGCTTCATTCTCGGCTAGACACGTTATTTGACCCGCTGTTTCAATGGTGACAGAGGGTATGGACAGAACTTGTCGCGGCCCGCTAGTTGAAATCAGCATGTCTTTTCCTGCCACTGGTTTGTCATTGAAAAGCCAACGGACCTGTGGAAAATAATAATCCATATTAAGATCGATTTATAGCAATCGATTCATCGCGTTTATCGATGTAGTTGAGTTGATGAATTATTTAATTTTTTCTTATATTTGCATTAATCTGCATTCATATAGGAAATCTGTCTAAAAGAACGGCATACAAACTGAACAAAATAAATTTAGCAGTTGACTAAATAGTTGAATAGATCTGTAACTAAGATAACTGCACCGAATAGCTGATGGAAATCGATGAATGCAACAATACTATTTCCATTAGCTATTTAATGCAGTTGATTAAATTGATTATCCTGTGTACATTTCTAAATTTGGAAAAATTGTAACATCTCCCAAAATACCTCTAGGCTGATTTTACTGGCCGGTAAGGTTAAATCCCAGATGAATGCTAGATAATTTAGAGGATGTCAGAGTGGTCTAATGGTAAAGACGCCTGAACGGCCATTATCGATGGTTAATTGGGAGATCCGTGGTCGATTCCTGGCATTGACTGAATGTTTTTGTGTTGCAGCATTCATCGATTTCAATTAGCTATTTAATGCAACTGGCAACGTCCGTAGTAGCGGAGGTTTCCGGCGTAATTTATAGCATTGAAAGGAATTATGAAATTCACTATCTTGTGAGCATTCGATAAAATTGTAGCACCTGCCAAAATATCTAAGTATATCTGCAATTCTATTGATTGATAGCTTAAAAACGTATTCATGATTGGATAGAGAGAACATTATATTATACTCTGAAAAATATATAGAGTATGACAGCTAGTTCAAGGACGTTTGAGATATGTTTAGAACTTCAACTCAATTCTAAATTCGTCATAATTTATTTGAAAGATTTTGAGTTGATTCATTTCATTCCCGATCAATATGAAAAGTCTAAATGAAATAAAACTACCCACATAGAACTATCCAATTTTTATAATTTATTTTCATGTAGCTATTTTTTTCGGAGGATGAAGCCCACATAGGTCTGAGACCTGTGCGTGGGTAATGAATTGGATGATGGTGATTGATGAGTTGAACCTACAGTTTAAGGTGGGTTCCGAACCAACGGGAAGTGATTTTACAGCAGAGAACAGAGTAAGTTTTGCAGGCCAATCCAATCGGTCACCCTTACAAAGATGACACAGGAGTTTCGTAGCTTATCTCTGATTGAACAGATACCTGCTACGGCAATCGGCTATCATTTCCCCTCCATGATGGCAACCCATGTCCTGGATACTATTCGATAAACAGGTAGATCAAGATCAGAGCCAGAAAACGCTTCAAGACAAAAATTACACCATAGAAAATGTACATAATTTACATTAGTTTATTCAAAATAATTTACCTTGGGTGTAGGTTTTCCTGCTACGATGCACTCAAATTTTGTTGGCTCACCAAGGTAAACAGTTTTGTCAGAGAATAGCTCAGTGAAAGAGGGCAGAACAGGTCTGTCATCGTGCTTGATTTTTGTTTCAGCTTCTTGATCTGAGATCGAGCCTTTGACAATGAGGTGAGCAAAACATTTTGCTTCACCCATTTTGCTTTGAACAAGGGCTGTGTAGTTGCCTTTGTCTTCCACAGTAACATTGTCAATGTGCAGGGTGCAATGCCCATCTTCTGTTTGCTCCCACTGCAAAAAATCAAGTTTCATAGCTATAAGTTTCCGTAGCTCCAAGGACTATAAAAAGGTATTATTATAAGGGTGGAGAAGGTTGAAGTAAATAGGAAGGAAGGAATGAAGAAATAGGAATGAAGGTTGAAGGTTTACAGCCAGCACATTTGGTCAATTCTGAATAATCTTAATATTTTCTTAGGCTGTCTTGGTCCGATTTTATTTTTGGAGGCACTGTTCATCTGTAATATCGCAGTTTCATTATTTTGGCAATGCCATCTTTCCTGTTCATCCAATTCACTGTACTGTGCAAATATTTTACATTACAATACATTTATTAATATAAAATATTAAAGTATGTACGATATTACTAAAATATATATTTTATATTAAAATCCGCTCCATGCGGATTCGAACTTTTCGACAATAGAACTATTTTTCAGCTACTCCGTCTAATTTGAACGCAATTATACATGAATTGTTGAATATAAATGTGTCAATAGTAATGAATACGTTTTTAGAATAAAACAGCATACAATAAAATACAGTTGACCAATAATATTTTCAAACCGAAACGAAATGAAAGTACTTATGATGTTGAAGATCCATCTTGTTTCCACTAATATATAATAAAAACTTGAAAAACACTTTTAAGTAGAAATTGTGACTCACGTTATGGCGTGACGGCCTTTTCACTCTGTTGTCAAGAGCATCATCAGACGACCCACAGTACACTCTGTACTCATAACTTGAGTCATAATTTCCACTTAAAAGTGTTTTTTAAGTTTTTATGAAAGTACTTGAAAGCACTAAATCCACTATATTTGCTGTGAATTGTTAAATAGTATATTAACTACTGATCTTGTGCCAAAGAAAATATTATAAGTTAGTTTGAAGTGACTGACAATTGAATAAACTGACAAATATACGTAAACAGAATTTATTAATTTCGAATTCCTTTAATTGCTATTAGTTTATACTGGAGACTTCCGCAATGGCGGATATTGACAACAGCATTGAACAGCTGGTGGAAATCGATTTCCATCAGCTATTAAATACTGTTGTCAATATCCGCCATTGCGGAAGTCTCCAGTATAAACTAATAGCAATTAAAGGAATTCGAAATTAATAAATTCTGAAAATATTATATTAACTAAATCTTGTGCCAACTAGGAATACCAAATCACATACATACAAAAGAGTAAACTCAGTCAAAGAAAATATATTTTCTAAAATATATAAATGCAAGTTCCTGACTACCTGATTCAAACTTTGATTTGTTTCCTTTTCTATAAATAAATTTGCTTAAATAATTTTAACTATCTTCTAATCATGATCTTTCAAATTGTTAATTTCTTATAATTTTCAATTGTGTGTTGCTTTTAGGACTGTTTGAATAATATTATTTTAATTTATGGTCGGCCAATGGTTAAGCTTAGCTGGGTTGATGAATGCTAATTCAGCTTACAATTAAACATTTGTAAGCCAATTAATTGTCAACTAATTAATTACTCTTGTGTATTTTCTTTTATAAGTATCTTTTTTGGATAAATCCATCTGAATTAAATTATAGTTATTGAAGCATAATCTAAATATTTTTCAGTGACATGATATGGTGTTGATCTCACCTTTATTCGGTCGGATGGTAGAATGCTGCGACTGTTATGAAGCCAGGCGACAACTGGCATAGGCTGGCCACTAACAGTACATTCAAGAGTAACACTCTCTCCAACTGGAACCAAGACATCAGTCAGCAGCTGGGTGAACTTTGGCATCGAGCACACAGGCAATTCCAACTTCTTCTCTCTTGTCATCTCTACACTTTGTCTAGTAGCGCCCTTCACTTCAGAACCGCCTACACCTGCAAAGCAATTATTTTTCAATTATTCCAATAGAATAGTTTTAGAATGTTGTTAAGTACAATGCTAATCAGAACCCAATAAAAGTAATGCGGCTGCACTTGAATGGGTGACCAGCAGCCCATTATCTGCTTTATTGTCACTTATACTTGAAAAAATAGATTATTTGGTTTAATTTTATCAGGTAGTTCGGAACCCACCAAAAAACTGTATGTCCTCCATGTTCCCCACAACATGGGACTACCCATAGGGATCTCCTAACCCTACATACATATAACCCTACAAGCATAAATATACACAAGAAGAATTGAAAATAATTTTCAAGAACCGGTTTGTTCCCTTAAATTTAAAATCAATTCAGCTGGATTAACTAGAACAACACGTCATTTCGCATTTGGAAAACGTTCCTTACAATGAAATACAAATTATTTGTGGATTTATCCAGGCTTCATTTTCAAATCTAAAACTGTCTTAAACTTTTAGATGCTCCAACATTTTATTATAGGACGAGGTGTGCACAGTAGATTTCTATCTCCCTCTCAGTTTTTTCAAAAGCTGATATGACTTAATACTTCATTATTACTTATCACGAGGATGAATTAGTGGAGAACAATCTCATGTGCATCTCATCATATGTCAGGTCAACCAAATTCAGCAAAATTTTTCAGATATCACAGAAGTGGCAATCGAAATAATAACTTTTCTTGATTAAGAGTGCATACACTTCTTCAAAAGTATGAGTGCTAGAACTGAAAATTTAGTTCAAATGTCTCATACTCGAATTTTGAACACATTTGAGAGTCCAGGAACTTTTAAACACCAAGAACGAAGATTAGAGGCTTTGATATGGACTCACTAGTATTTTATTGTATTTATTCATTGCTACTCATCATGAATTCGTGGTAAATAATACTGAGTATGGCACTGAGCCACGTGACTATTATACTACTTTAGTAAACGTACTAGAGCTCAAACTGTCTTGAAGGAAAAAAGTGAGGGGGAAAGATAGAGAATTTTATATATAGACAGAATTTTCGAGTATTAAATTCCATCTATTAAAATGATAAGCAGCATTCAATATTTACAGCAATGATCTGCTGTTGAAAGCTGAATGTATTTAAAATATTTTAAATTTCATAATGTTAATAGCCAACTGTGATATGTTAACTGTTAAACTGTGATATTCTAGCAAATGGTGATAGGGAAGACAACTTAAGTTACCACAATGTACAGCCCCTTGTTCTGCCACCTACTGAAAAGGAAGTAGAAGAAGCCATAAATCAACAAAAAAACAATAAGGCTCCCGGAGAAGATGAAATCACAACCGAGATAATCAAAAATGGTGGAAAAGTTCTTGTAAGGGAAATCCACAGTCTAATGTTGAATGTATGGGAAAAAGAAACCATACCAGAGGAGTGGACTGAAGCAGTGATAATTCCCCTTCATAAAAAAGGTGATAAACAGGTGTGCTCCAACTACAGAGGTATATCCCTTCTAAACACAGTTTATAAAATATTTTCAAAAATTTTATTATCAAGGCTAAATCCATACACAGAAGCCATAATTGAAGAGCAACAAACAGGATTTATGAAAGGCAGATCAACAATCGACCAAATTTTTTTACTTAAACAGGGAATTTCAAAATACTGGGAATTTAATAAGAGTTTTTATGGAATATTTATAGACTTTAAGAAAGCTTATGACAGCATAGACAGGAAATCATTATTCAAGAACATGGAAAAACATGGCGTACCAGAAAAGTTGATAGGATTAACAAAACTATGCATAAACGAGTCCAAAGCTAAAGTGAAAATAGACGGAGAAATATCTGACAGTTTCCGTATAAACACAGGAGTAAGACAGGGAGATGGAATTTCCCCCACTCTCTTTAATATAGCTGTAGAGGAAGCCTTACAAAAAACAAAGAACCTCCAAAGAGGTATTAAACTGGGAGTAGACCTAAACATAATGGCTTTTGCCGATGACGTAGTGATCCTAGCAGAAAATTCTGAAAACCTCTGCCTGTTAGCTGAAAACCTAATAAAAGAATGTAAGAAAGTAGGATTAGAATTAAATGAAGATAAAACTAAAATTATTCACTTTGGCCGAAACACTCAAAATAGAAACGTAAATTTCAACATTGCCGATTATTCAATAAATTGTGTAGACAGCTTCAAATATTTAGGAGTTACGGTAAATAGTTCAAATTCTGAATACTTAGAGATACAATGTAAGCTAGCAAATGCCAATAAGAGCTTAGGAGCCTGTACAAAACTTCTATCATCCAAACTGCTATCAAGATGTACCGTACAAAGTTAAGATTATACAAGACCATCATACAGCCGGTATTATTGTATGGCAGTGAGACATGGGTCCTTTCCAAAAGAAATGAAGGACGATTAATAGTTTTTGAAAACAAGGTTCTGCGGAAAATCTTTGGCCCAGTATGTGAAGATGGAGTTTAGCGCATAAGAAAAAACAGGGAATTACGTGCCCTATACCAAGAACCAGATATAATAGCCCTCATAAAAGCCAAAAGAATTAGCTGGTTAGGTCATGTACTTCGTAGAGAGGAGGGAACAAGGCTGAAGGAGGTGTGCAAGGCCGTACCTGCAGGAAGGCGACCATTGGGAAGGCCTAAATTAAGGTGGCTTGACCAAGTTGGGAAAGATGTTGTCAGGTGTGGAGGAACAATTGAAATGGCAGAGGACAGAGAAGAATGGAGGAGGCTAATCTACGAGGCAAAAAATCGACTGAGATTTGTGACGCCCCAGCAGTAGTAGTAGTAATGTTAATAGCCATGTCTATAATTTGTAGGTAATATGAAACTTACTTTGAACAGTCAATTGGCATTTGCTTGATGCTTCGCCGGCTGAGTTGATAGCCACCACTTTATAGTCTCCACTATCCTCAACATATGCTTCCTGGATAATCAGTGAACATCGATCTCCATGAAATAAGAGTTGGAAATCTTCTGACTCTTTGACTGGTCGTTCCTCATGGTACCATATAACCTAGTTAAAACACAAAAATTTCATTTCTAAACTTTTCAATTGTTTCATACAATCAGAGATTTACTTTTTTATATCTAGATCTTCATAAATCTTCAATACAACAGAATAGTTTAGATAACTTGGACAATGCATAGCAAGAAGGCTGTTTCATAACAAGTCGCTAAATAAAGGATGGCTGATGTATAATAATTAGCATCAATTTATTATAATGCACCGTCTCAGGTCACATAAAATTTGCACAAATCGTTATATCATAGGCTGAGCCAAATGAAAGTATTCTTAAATTTTCAATCAACTTCGTAGTTTTATAATTTTCATATCAAATTAATTTTATATCCTGCACCAGACTTTCGCTATTCATATCAATCTTGTAAGCAATATAATGCTTGAATAAATAGTGTGTAGGAAGAGGTAATAATAATAATGTGCTTTTTGATATAAAATTTCAATAAACTAAGCCCAATGTATTTATACTTAAAAGTGCTCAATGAATCTGTGAAAAGGAGATTTTGAAAATATGATTTCATCGACCTGGGGCCTTTTGAAGAAAACATTGTACACTAATTTTATCAGTCATGACAATAATTCAAAATAATACTAATCAGTACTAATAATTTTATCAGTAAGTTACTTGTATTTATAGTTACTGCAAAATCTAATAGAAGTTATTATCTGTAGATCGTAATGATAGCTTGTGATTTTTTTTCTTTACTGATGATTGCAAGTTGTTATGTAGCAGGTCCAGGTTTTGCAAACACTAATATTTATGTATTCCAATTCATTGCACAATTCTTACCTCAGGCTCAGGTTGTCCAACAATAATGCAATCCAACCGCACTTTCATCCCTTCGAACACAGCACAGTCCTTCAATTGAAGTTGAATAGAAGGCTTGATAGGCTCACTGTCACTAGCCAGCTCTGAATCTGACGTTTCTGTTGGAAGAAGACCTTTGACAGAGACCTGGCAGGACTGAGAAGCTTCGCCGGCTGAATTGACTGCATTCACTGAATACACACCAGCGTCTTTTGGATATGCTTCATTTATTATAAGTGTTGCATTACCATTCTCCACTAGAATCTGAAAACAAATTTTAAAATTATAGATTTTTCAATAGTTTTTTTTGTAAATTACGTCTTGGGTACTCCAGTTAAGGAGTATAAGACAAGTTAGATTAAAGGTATGATATGAAGAGACTAATTATTTATTTATGGACAGAATAACAATGAAGTGAAGATGCAGCAAAGTCTAAAACTACTCTCTTCACAGATTTTGACTATGCTCAAAACATTAAGGTTAATTTAAATTAGAAATTTATATTCACTGATGAACTTCACTCCAAAAAAAATTAAAATGGTAATAATAATAATATCGTGTGACCTGGCTGGCTCAGGTCTGGTGTCAGAGTTATCAGGTCGCACCTGAATAAGTTCAGGGCCTCTGACGTGACTTAACGACTGTTTTTAGGCAGCCGGGACCGACAGCTTAACGTGACCTCCGAAACACGGGAGTGGCCCGAGGTAAAATCTTTCGGTCAGAACTGGGATCGAACCCGGGACCTTTGGGCTAGCAAACCAGCACTTAACCCACTCGGCTACGGCCACTCCATAATAATATCGTGTGACCTGGCTGGCTCAGGTCTGGTGTCAGAGTTATCAGGTCGCACCTGAATAAGTCCAGGGCCTCTGACGTGACTTAACGACTGTTTTTTAGGCAGCCGGGACCGACGGCTTAACGTGTCCTCCGAAACACGTGAAAATGGTTATTTTTCACTTGAAGGTTGCTAACAAAGTAGAATGAGGATTCAATGCATCCACTGGAAGAAGAGATGAAGAATGAAAAATGAAGAAGGATTTGAAACGTTCAGTATAAATGTAATAAATAAACTTGACTACCAAGATTTTTGAATATGGCCGATGTGGACGGTATTTCACATTCACATGGCAGGATATTGACAACTATGTTCAATAAGCAGGATGAATTTTCGTTCCAAGAGCAATATTATTTTCAATTTCAATAGGCTAACACAATTATAAGACAAAAATATTATACATATTTAAAGAGCGACTTCAAGTTGGAGTATAATAAAACTGTTCACAATAAATAGTTATAGGCTACCTTAATATCTTACAAATTCATGTCGGAAAAAGGATTCAATCATTTATTTATTAAATCAAATATGACTAACTACATACTATCAATTTGAAAAATCAACATCATTCATTTACAAATGCGAATTACTGCTTCATTGACAAAATTTCAATAAAATAGTCCAAATATGTAATACAATCCTCACATTAAAACGATTCTACTTATCTGACTGACCTGGAGATGATCTTTCGATTCTTTGATTGGCTTCTCGTTGAAAGACCAAGTTACAGTTGGAGTTGGTTTACCTGCAACTTGACATTCAAGCCTGATCTTTTGCCCAGCTCTTGCCATGAGATTTGTAGATAGCGGGGAAATGAATTTAGGTGACTCAAGCGATTTTTTAGCTAGAAAACAGAAGAAAAGTTCATTGAAAAGATGGAGAAACTTATGAATGCTAGGATGAATAGCTGTGACAATACTTGGATACATGATATTTATGATCTAGTGGTTTATAATGGAAATAGCTGATCTTAAAAAAAATTGTTTGAAGATGGATGATATCATGAATATACAAAATGTAAATTAAAATAATGACTCAAGAAAACTTTAAAGAAAAAAGGGGAGAAATTCTGAAAAGGGTTCCACAGCTACTCTGATAACAGCTTATTTTAGATTGAAATACACAACAATTCTATGGATAATTGAATGACGTTTACTTTAGAAACATCAGACTAATATGGCTGCAATTTGAAGAAGTCTTATAGCAGCGGTTGAAAAGGTGGTAAAGAAGGTTTTTCGTATTCTATATTAATTTCCAAAACAGTACTAAAAGAATGAAAATTGTGAAGAAAAGTCTTATAGCAGCAGTTGATCAGGTGGCAAAGAAGGTTTTTCGCATTCAGTACTAATTTCCAAAACAGGGTGAAAGAGTGAAAATTGTGAAGATTAAAAACTAATACCACGGCGGCCGTGGTAGTGCAGTCGGTTGGAACGCTTACCTCTGATGGGATAAGATTCTGGCTGGCTGCTAGTTCGAATCTAATTCAATCTTGGATATTTTTGAGTGATTATTTAATTTTTTTCAATTCTTTATTGCCACAACTTTACAAAACAATAAATTAAAGGTTACAAATTAACATAAAGGAAATAAAAGAAACCTAACTAACCAGAAATAAAAAACTAAATTTTGGTTCAGGCACCACCAGCAAAATGAAAGAAATGAAAGAAAGATATTATTCATCTCATTACCCACGAACAAGTCTCAAGACTCATGAGGACATCAACAAAATAAATAATATAAATGGTTATGGTCATTGTAATACAAAAGCGCACTAACCATTAAAATGATTATTACTTTTTTATTGTTTTCTTTGATTGTATCAAATACTGCAAACTTTATAAATAAAAGGAAATTTTTCTTACGTTTGACAAACAGCCAAGCAGTTGAAGAGTCACTGGCCACCGGATTGGTAGCTTTACAAGTATACTGGGCTTGATCACCGGGTGCAAGCTGTTCTATAGTCATCACAGCCAGGCCGTTGTTGAAAGTAATACAATAATCTGGACTGTGATCAATGCAGATATCGCCCTTGGACCATTGCACCGTTGGCAGGGGATTGCCATCTACTTGGCAAGTCATGGAACAGCTGCAGCCTTCCACTCCTGTCACTGATAAAAGCGGCTGCAGAAAGATTGGACCAATCATCTCCACTTCTGGTGCACATTCTATAACAGAAAAAATAACTCTTAAACACCTGAAATATAATCACTCTTCATCTCACACGATAATAGGACAGCATACATTCTGATAAATAACCCCATGATGACCCCAACGGTTGAAACCGATAGTGAACCAATAATTATTGGATACCAAAACGCAGGTATTTAAACCTTTATTGATAAATAACTATTATCGAATAAATCAACGTGTTGATGCTGTGCTCTATTGACGAGACTCTAGCAAGTCATGCGTGAAGAAGAATAAGAAGAAAAATAAGTGAGAGAAGAATAAGAAGAAAGAGAAAGAAAAGAAGAAGACAAAGAAGTAAACGAGGAGAAAGAAGACGAAATAGAATAAGAAATGTAGATTCAATTGAATCGGTCAACTTTCTAGTATAATATAAATGGATGATGATTGGTCATGCGGTGAGCGTGGTGTTCAAGTGGTCTTGATGTTCAGTCACGACCGCTCAAGACTGCGCTTGGATGGGTGACCGTGCTTCAATGACTTGATGTTACAAGCTTTATTATCACTTACCCGGTGGTGCGGAACCCACCTAAAATAGTAGGTCCACCATGTTCCCCGTAACATGGCATAAACGGCGAGGTGGAACTACCCGTACGGGTCTCCCCACCATTAAAAGCCATACGCTTATTATTAATGGCTCTCAAAAAATTCATTTTCTGAGTTTTGATGTATTTGTAATACAGTATATTCGACGAGATCTACTCTACTCCTTAAAAATTACATTTCATTCTTGTGTAGTTTGTCAAACCCCACTATACCTTTAGTTAAAGATTTAAAAGAAGTTTCATTTATTCATATGCATGCCCTGTTTAATATTGAAACCTAAATTTATGTCCTAAGAATTTCCAGTATATATTCAATTATAATAAAGGTTTTAACCATGATGATATTATTTTTATTAGTGATAGATATTGGATATTAATAATATTTAGTACCCATTGGGATTAAGGGTTAACTAATTTATATAGGTAAATGTTGTGATATTTTTATAGCATACTTTAGTTAAAATTGTGGAACCAAAAACCCTTAACTATTTCCAGCCCAAGATACTGAGAATCTATCTACACCCATGTTTTTATGAACTGTCATTCAATTTTTATTCTAGAACCATTTAGTTCTATAAAAGTTTATTTGAATTGATTTTTGTTCAATTTTGTAAAATTGATTGATTTTGTTCAATTAAATTTAGTTCCGCCAAGAGATCTATGAGAAATTTGATTGAGAATCACTATGGAAATAAATTGAATTACTAATGGAATTATTCTTCAGTAATGTGACATATTAACAGAAAGTAACTTATACTGCTTATCACATATGTACCATACAAAATCTTTTAAATTCCAATAAAAATAATTCATTACTTGTGATTGAATAATCAATTCAATTCAAAATTCAATTCAAAAACTCCAATTTTATTATCCAGAAAATACAACAATTCACAACAAATACTAAATTCCTATACATTCTATTACAAAAATCCAACTTCTAAAATAAAATTCCATTTAAAATAAATACAAAAACATTTAACTGGATAACAAAATCCCAAAGGTTACAGAACCTGTTAGGGTAAGAGGGGGGAAAAAACAATAGAAAATAGAAAAAAACAAAGAAAAATGAAATAAAATTAAATATAAAAACATCAAAGAAATACTCCTGAATCAGCTGAGGCTCCCAATTTTAGACTTAAAAGCCGCGTCTAGAATAAGCTGACAACTTTTAACCGCAAACAGAATTCCACTTCTTGACCCAATATTAACCCTATCTAAAACATGAATGTGACAAATATTAGAGACCCCATAAATGTAAAAGACAATGTATGGGACCAAACTCCAATCATTGAAAATATACTTGAACAGTCAGATACAAAGACAACATGGAACAAAAACTAAAACTCTTTCGGATAAGTGACTATAACATCAACATTTCCACATGCACAAGTAACCTATATTTCTACTAAATATAATTCATGTTATGCTGTTAAACTATCTTGTTACATCATCTTGCTGTGCAAGGTGATTACGTAGTTGTCTACAGAATGAAGCCTTTATCCTACACTCCTTCAACCTGTCTGGGAGTAGATTAAAAAACGAAGGTGCCAGATATAAATAAAATCTTTTGAAAATGGTCAGGTGAGGCCTTGGAACAATCACATTCAATTGATTTCTTGCAACTCTGCGGGCGTCAAACAGTCGCATTTCCCCGCTTCTATCGTAGTACAATTTCAATGCTTTGTAAATATATAAATATCTAAGGGGCAGGATTCTCAGTTCTTTAAAAATTGGCGCAGAATGCACTGTACGTGCTTGGTGAGAAATTATTCGAACAAAAGCCTTCTGCAGAATAGTAAGTGGGTGCAACACAGAGTTGTATGCTCCCCCCCAAGCTTCCAATCCGTAGTCATAATGTGAATTGATGAGTGCAAAGTAAATTTTTCTCATCAACTCCTTATTGCAAACCGTCCTTAGGAGGTAGAAAATCCTTATATATTTCACTAGCTTACCCTTCAAATAAGCTATATGACTCTTCCAACTCAGCTTGCTATCCACCCATACACCAAGATACTTCATGCACTCAACCTGTTCTAGATCTTGGCAATCACAATCGTCCTGAAGGGAGCAGTCAATCCCGTGATACTTTAGAGGTGCAGTAAGGCTTGCTATTTTTCTAAGCTGAAATATGACGTATTTTGTTTTAGGACTCATTACCATCATGTTGCGGGTGAAACACCATCTAAGTGAATTCACATCATTCTGCATATTAACATGCAATTCGGCCATTGTATTGAATTTGTAGAAGAGCGCTGTGTCATCAGCAAAAGCCACTAAGCTACCTCTAAACACACCGTTACATAAGCTATTGATGTAAATTAAAAAAAGCAAACCAGACAACACAGAACCCTGCGGTACGCCGATTTTCAGTTCATCACAAACACTAAGAGAGTTATTTACTTTAGTTTGTTGCAATCTTCCAGTCAGGTAGGACTTGAACCATTCATGTGCAACACCTCTAATTCCTGCTAGATACATTTTCTTCAATAATATGTTGTGATCAACCATATCAAATGCTTTCATGACGTCAACAAATATTGCAGCACATGACTTCCCATCATTCACACCATTGAACACTTCCGACATGAACTCAGTAATTGCTGATCCAGTATTCAGTTTACTTTGAAATCCGTATTGCTTCTTACTGAAGAAATGATGCTGCTCTAGAAAATCGTTAACCCTCATTTTAACAATTTTCTCCAAAATTTTAGAGAATATAGACAACAGTGATATTGGTCGATAGTTTGTGGCCTGCATCTTACTATTTTTCTTAAATAAAGGGATTACTACTGCTTTTTTAAAACCTGAGGGAAATTCTCCAGTACTTAAACTTAAGTTATAAATATATACTAAAACATCTATGATGTACTCTGCAATAGCCTTCACTAGGGATGGGGTGATATTGTCGTAGCCAGGTGCTTTATTATTTCTCAAGTCAGATATTATGTGCATTATTTCGTCCCTGGATGTTGGGTGGAAAAAAATTGAATCTCTGATATTGATATCTTGGAAGTTGTTTTCATAAACCTTGTATGCATCGTTAATGAGACTGTTATCCCTCACTATTTCTCCTCTCAGCGCATCTCCTATTGTGCAAAAATATTTATTAAACATGTTAGCCACTTCATTATCACACGTTCTCAAGGATCCTGCCTCATCCTTCAGTGTTATTCTGCTCAATCTCTTTTTTTCGTCTGTCAAGTCTTTTATTATTGCCCACTGTTTTTTGCTATTATTTAAATTCCTTTCTAGTTCAGCCGAGTAGTATGATTTTTTCCTAAACCTTAATGTATTCAATAGTAATAGAGTGTTCCTCTGCGTGTTATATTCACGCTTAAGGTCTATATTATCAGGCTGTTGGCGACTCAATTTATACAATCGGTTTTTCTTGTCAATTTCTCTTTTAAGCTCTGTGTTAATCCATGGCTTTAAAATTCCTTTATCATTATTCTTCTTCCTTACTACTCTATATGATTCATCAAGACAGTTTTTTATTTTAGCAGTAAATTTTTCAACTGCATGAGAGACTGTGTCACAGATATATACATCACTCCATTCAACATTCCTTATGAGAGATATAAATCTAGCCTCATTTACTCTTTTATGTTCAAACAGATTTCTGGAATTGCTCTCAATATCTTCTGCTTCTATACAAACTACAGTCATCCAGTGATCTGTTATGGAAGTCTGAAGGACGCAGGAGCTGTAAACTAGTTTACTATCAATTTTACCTCTATAGAAAATATGATCTATACAAGTTTGGGAAACATTGGTAACTCTAGTGGGTGTATTGATTAATCCTATCATAATAGACGATAATGTGCATAGGAATGAAATAGTTGATTACCTTTTACTGTGAGTTTGGCAGATGTGTCAGTGCTTCCTGCCGGGTTCATAGCTCTACAAGTAAACAAAGCTGAGTCCTCAGTGAAAGTTTCCTCAATAGTGAGAGAACACAAGCCGTCATCATCAAATTTAGTCAAGTAGTCGGGATTATTATCAATTGACATACCATCCTTCAGCCATTGGATTGACGGTGAAGGTTTACCAGCGACTCTGCTCCAGAGAAAGTAAGATTCAACAAAGAATATTGTCATTATTGAATATTACATTATTTATTCAAAGTTCTAATAATAACAATAAATACTTAAATTACACTTTTAAGTGGAAATGATGACTCATTATAATAATAATGGCGTTATGGCGTGACGGCCATATAATAATAATAATAATAATAATGGCGTTATGGCGTGACGGCCGTTACACTCTGATGTTGAGAGCATCGTCAGACGACCCACAGTACTCTATAATAATGTAACATAACGATATTTTTAATAGATGATTGTTTTTATTTTTTGATATTTATATAATATTTATTAATCAGGGGTCAATAAAGCATTTGGAGTATTTAGAATTGTGTAGTTGAAGATATAGCAGTCATCTGCGGTTGTCGTACATCACAAAATGTAAATAAATAGTCCACTCACGCCCAGATGCACCTTTCTTTAAAATGCGCCAAGGACTGGGACCGCCGACCGTGTTTGACGATGCACTACAGCGGTACAAAACGGCCATCACATATTAGTAAGTGTTTAAGGTCATCATCAATAGGGAAGTGATAGCCGTGAGCTCTAGCAGGTATCTGTTCAATCAGATAAAGATAAGCTACGCTCTCCTAGGCCCTCTCTGTAAGGGTGACCGATTGGATTGGCCAGCAAAAAATGTGTTCTCTGCTTTAAAATCACTTCCCGTCGGTTCGTAACCCACCTAAAACAGTCGGTCCAACTCATCAATCACCATCATCCAACTCACGCACAGGTCTCACAACTATGTGGGCTTCATCCTCAAAAAAAAAGTATTAACGAAAATTCTGGCATTGAAAAAGTCATAGATTATTATTTTATTATGTATAGATCCGCAAATATAGTATATTCTTTTTTGTTCTGGAGGAGATATGGATGCATCTTTAGCATCTTTCCCAAACCCAAATTTCAAAGATATTTACCACAATATTTGAATCAACAACTTTTCTTTTTCATTTGATGTGTGGGTAAGAAGAAAACTTTCAATTTTCAATAAATTACTTTTTCCAGCAATCTTCCACTATTTGATAAGTTTAATCAATTCAATTATGCAATTTCTTTTTAAATTTCAGTGTTTAAGTTTCCATGTGACTGAAGAAATTACGATTTCATTGAGAAAGGTACTTTGATGATATTCGGGAATTGCCAAAGCTAATTTTCATTCCATGAGGAAATAATTGAACAATATAATTGGAAAATATTTAGAAAAAGGAACTACTTATAATTGGAAGAGGAAAATGAGTTTACTCACCGGCACTGGAAAGTGAATTTACTTCCTTCATTTATTACAGCATCCGCTAAAGGCTGACTGAACTGTGGAGGAGATGTGATTGCTTCAATTTCTTGATATTTGGCTTTCTTTGGAGGTGGACTCGGAGACTTGTGTTTTCTAACAGTAGTAACACCATTTTCTATCACCTTGAACAAGGGTAAAACAATAATAATTAATTGATTTCTAACCTATAAAAAATTTATTTATATAACTTTAAGAAATTCGGGTACTTCATAGAATAGATGTTAGAAAACGATCTATGAATGCTCAATACAATAAAAGCAGCAACAGAGAAATCTATTAAAAATTACCTCGATTACAGTTTTCTCTGTTGATGTAACATGTGTAGTGGTCTGCTGCTCTTGTTTAATGATTACAGGAGGTTCACTGGCCGACACATCCTGCAAATGTTAAATGGCTGATCTTAGAAGATAGAAAAGATAAATATCTCGTAGTATTCGATTCAGAAAACATGGAACAAGTATTAAGAAAGTTAATTTGGATATAATTGTTAATTGTTATAATAGGGATAGCGAATTCTTCCATTATAATTCAAGAGTAAATATTTTTCTTGTTTGATAGGGTGATTTACATAGTCTTCTCCAATATATTGCTATCAAGTTGATGAGAGAATGATTAAAATCCAAACAATATTATCAAATCTGGTCTGAATTTGAATATACAAATTCCAAGACACAAAACTGGTGTATTTTTTATAAAGCTTGAACATTTATTATCACGATTAATACATTAATCCCCAGAAAAAAAATACAATATAATGTGAAGAAACAAAAGGTTTTTAGAGAAACTTGAATAAATTATCTCCAAAATATCAACTCATGAAGAAGTACTTCTCAATATCTGATTTTTTCATCCATAGCAAAACAATAGTTTTGTCTAAAAATTAACTTTCAATTTCTTTCATCTTCATAAAAAATTAAGTTTTATCATCAAGAATATTTCAGATGATTTTTATCAATAAGAGTAAGAGATTTATGAATTTTTAAATTTTTAACATGCTGTATGGTAATGGCTTAACCATTTTCTCTGGTTGTTTGTAGCTTTCCAAGAGCGATTTCAATTCTTTGGTGACTTGTTGGAATGAGTTTTTCATTTCTCTGCTTTCTTCTTGAACTTGACTGACTTGTGCTGGAGGTCTTGCTTCACCAACTAGAATGAATATTTATAAAAGTGTAGTGTTAGAAAAAAGACTAAAGAGCATTATTAGTATCAGTTTAATACTAAATACTATAAACACTATAGTAAAACAATTGATATAAAATAAGTCAAAAATATAAAAGAAATGATAAACAAAGTGAATAAGTTTTTAATATGCTGCATGAGAAAAATAGAAATAACTATGGTAAAACTGTCAAAATAAAGATATGCAGTGATGTGGCGGGCCGCTTAGCGCAGTTGGTTGGGGCGTCGCAACTTCAACTTGCGTTCGTTTCGGGTTCAAATCCTGCTCCTCCGTCTGGCATCTATGTGTGTTATCATTCACCTCATTACAGACGCACAAGTCTCAGACTCATGTGGGCATCATCAGCAAAAAAATGTGTCCAACATAGCATTATTTCGTGCATAAAGAAGCCGGAAGCTTCAATACACCAATTTCATCATAAAACATACATTTTTATATTAAAATTATTAAAATCAGTCAATTGAGAAAGGAGTACGGGTGCTTGCACTGTGGATCGATCATTATTAATACTCAATGATAATCACCATGGAAAAATGAAACACACTGTAGAATTATGGACAACAGATTGGATCAGCATGAACACCACCATTCCACAGCATGTGTTCAATTTTGCGATGGTGATTGTCATCGGAAATTAATGTTCCACTAAACAAGCAACCTAACCCTGCTTACTTGTAGCTATAAAATAATATCACTTAACTTGTTACTCTTTACATTTCTTGTAGCTATATTATTACTTTCAATAAATTTAATTGAATTAAAGTACTTTATTTATGTACTTGACTTAAACTTAGATAATAAAATTTGATTCTAGCTAATGTATTTTTTAATAAATATGTACTTAAATCTAAACATTCATCTAGATAATTTAAGAAAATATATGGGACTTAAATAGGACTTACCAAACAGTTGTTCAGCCAAATCGGCAATTTTATTTATCCTTTCATCCTGTATTGATTCTCCAGGTTTGAAGAAAATTTCAAGTTCGTTGAGCATTTCGGTTGCGTCTTCAGGTGTCTTGCTCACAGCTGATCGTCTGGCTATGGTAACAAGTAGTTGGCTTCCCTCACGGAACCAGTCTTCAGCCTGAAAATCATTCAGAAAAAAATAAATGATAGGCAGCATGTCAGCATCGATTATCACTTCAACACCTGAAAGGCCTATCACAAGGTTTGCTATTTCCAAACAATTCCAAAGAATGTATTTCACTTGAACTCAAAACACCCAAAAATAATGTAGCATTTTCAAGACAAAATTAATTTTGATTTTAGTATGAACTTTATCTTCGACTATGAATGTGATAAAGGAGTTTTTAAGGCTTGGAAGTAATATCAAAACCAGACTTTCTTCACGACTGAGCAAACCAGTTGCTTAATTAAGCTACTATGCAAACGGTCTTATTTCAAGTAATAGGCTTTAGACCAATGAAAATCTAGAATTTGCTCCAATCAGTGCTATGAGTATTATCAAATAGTCACATCAGCTGATACGAACATTTCAAAATCGGATCCACTTTGAACACGATTTCAATCCCACAACTGTTCGTCAACAAGCAAGCATTCCAAGTCATGCTAGCATGGGTAAGTTATTCAAGTGATTTTTAAGCCAGTTGTGCGATGATTAGAACACTTACCTCTCTTGTGTCCTAGCTCATGGGTTAAAAAGGTGCTCATAATACAATCTTTGCATAAACTAGATTTTTTGCAGGAAGAACAATTATCGTTTTCTGATTAGATTTTTCAGATTTTTATTTAAGGTTTCATTAAATAGTGGTAGTAAATGACTTATACATTTTATATCTAAGCATCTTAATATGTATTTATTTATTACTATTTCAAGGAAGACTACAGGCGTAATGCCTGTACAAAACAGTCTTCACTAATGTTAACAAGACAATTCATCAAATAACTATGTACAATAAAACAATATAAAGCACATGCAATTAATTCACAAAGCAATAAGTATAATGAAAGTAGAAAAGAGGAAAAAACTATTGAAAGAATAAAATAATTATTACAATAACAATTAAAGGTAAGGTAAAGAAATTTAAGAATAACGAAAAGTTTGCAGAATCAAAGTTAAAAGAAAGAAAAGAGGTATATAAAGATAGGTATAAAAAGAGTTGAAAGTGACCATTAATACCAGAAGATCAAAGATAGTGCTTAGGTTCATACTTCCCGCCAATTACCCTCATCATATACGCACAAATTATACACTTATTTTTTCAGAAAAATGATTTCATTCACTCATTGATAAAAAGCAATATGATATATAAAGAGAAGTCTTTTGTATCTCATATATCAACCAAGAAAATTTTTAGTTTTCCTAAAAAAATTTCAAAACCGGCTAAAATTGTTCAGTGTATTAATTAACCTACCTCTTCTACTAGCGTGAAGAACTGAATGCTGAGATCGATCAGTCGCCGTGATTCTGAGACTTGTTTCTCGAACTCTTCCCACCGCTTCCTTAGACGTGAGACTTCTACTTGAATATGTTTCGAGGAGTTTTCATCAGTTTTAGACATTACTTCAGCTGCACTAACAAATGTCTCTATCCTCTGTTGGAGGAGCTGAAAACAAGTCACATTATGCAGTATAAAAACTAATAAGGAGGATAAATAATCAGAATTTTACAACTAATAATCATAAAGTGAGCTTTTGTTGTTTTATTTTATCATCTGTTAAATTAACTTCAACCCTTGATAAAGTAGATTGGTACTCATTAGCACTATTTTTACCAGATTAAAACTGTTATTCAAAATAAATAATATAAATATTGGAAGTAAACTTTACTAGTGAATTCAACACTTATTTATACGTGCGGTGGCAAATTCGCACTGATGTAGTGCTTCTTCAGATATGAAGTAGACATCCAGTCATGACTGAGGAAGCATTTCATCATTGTGAATAAGTAAGAGTTGAATTCACTAGTAAAGTTTATTATCAATATTTATGTTTAAATATAAAAATTCTAAAGAGTCACGATTGATATTGTAGAACTGTTCCATGATAAATAAAATGAGAACACAAATTTTGTCTTTTCTTGTACCAAAAAAAAAAAAAAAAAAAAACTGTAGAAAAGACAAAATTTGTGTTCTCATTTTATTTATTATTTAAATATAAAGTAAAAAATTAATAGGCCTATGAACTACAATATCTTGTAACCTGTTTATATTAGTATAATTGTTAAATTTTAGCTATTTATGCTCTCAATATATGAATTATGGTCGTTTGAGTGATCAAGGTTGGTCCATTAAGGCCCCCACTACACAAACAATTCGTTATCGTCCAATTACTCTGACAAAAAATGGCATTTTATTGATGAATTAATGCATCAACTGTGGAAATATTGCTGAATAAGACATTGTCAACCTGCGCCAGCAGGTTTGACTGATCAGACTCTCAGAGCATATAATGATGCATTTTATAAATAATTAATCTAATGAAATCTAGTGAACTCCTATATAATTAAATTGCGAACCGCCATGAAGTAGTCGGTTGGGGAGCAACTTTGACTGATTGCCACTCCAGCGGTTCGATTCCCATTCAACATGGTATCTTTGTGACATCACTCACCTCATCAACCACACACAAGTCTCGGACTCATGTGAGCATGATCAGAATAATATAATTATTTCCCTTTTTTCCTAAACTTTGAAAACATGCATTCTAATTGTTTTCGGAGGATGAAGCCCACATAGGTCTGAGACCTGTGCGTGGGTAATGAATTGGATGATGGTGATTGATGAGTTAGACCTAAAATTTTAGGTGGGTTCCGAACCACCGGGAAGTGATTTTACAGCAGAGAACAGTCTTTTTTGCTGGCCAATCTTATCGGTCACCCTTACAAAGAGCGCCCAGGAGTTTCGTAGCTTATCTCTGATTGAACCTGCTACATGCTACGGCACTCGGCTGAATGTGACACACATAAAAATTAATGGATTTCTTTCAGTTCCAAAATGCTTGAAAATGAATACAAATGACAGCTGACAAAATGAATTGCTCACCTCTATGGTCTTTTCGAAGTAGAGGAATGTGAGAGATGTGGCTTTAGCTGTAGCTAGACTTTCGCCATATTGTCCCCGCACTGATATGAGTTGCTGTTCGAGCTGTTCAATGTTTTTGTAGATGTGTTCCAAATCAACATCGAACTGACACAGTTGCTGGCATTGCTCTAACTCTAATCTACGCTCGGTCCACGAACGTTCCCAAAGGCTGCGCTTATCCTCCACCATTCTGCGCAGTGTACTGATGTCCCTCTCCCTTGCTGGTTCTGGTTCCTATAATGCACATACAATACACCACTTGTAGAGTTTTCATATGGAGATTTTAACAAGTAAGTTCGTTTGTTAATTCATTTTTTTTAAATAAATTAATATGCTTTAAATATAAATCAAAGAGTATTTATTTAAATAAATAATGCACATGTGAATTAGTTTATTCATTTGAAAAATTAAGATTAAAGGTGGAATTTACTGACATTCTATTTTTTATAGGAAATTAATATTCCATAAATGTAAAACTGAGGGTTATTTATTAAATTAAAATAAATAAAATAATTAAAATAATATTAAAATAAATAACCCACAAGTGAATTAGTTTATTTATTTCAAAAAAATTAAGATTAAAGGAAAAATTTACTGAAATTCTATATTTTATTGAAAAGTAATATTCTAAAGACATAAAACAATGAGTATTTATTTAAATAAATAACCAACATGTGAATAAGTTTATTTATTTGATATATTTCATAAATATAAAACTATAAACTATAAAATTTTTCACAACTCATTATATTTTATTATTATGATATTTATAACATTATAGGTTTTCTCTTTATAATATTTTTCTCAACTCTTGTGAGAATCAATTCTATCAATAACAGTATAACTATCATAGCAGTAACACATTGTATCTATCTCAATTATTTATTAAATAGTTATTCAATTTCAATTATATTTCTCAACTTTTGTGAGTATTGAGTAAATGAGTAGACCTACCTATCATAACAGTAAAATCATATCTCTAACCCATCAACTAATTGAGAGGGGGATGGATAAATACATGAAAACATTTTGATTGAAGTATTTTTATTTTGATTTACACTTTATTCTCTGTACTGATAATTAGGCCTATGTTTATTTATTATTGCTTCTGTTCTATCTCTACTGTTGTATAGTTGAATGAATGTTCTTGAATGATCTGTATGCAATGGGTCTTATAAGACCTGGCAACATAATTACATTTGTAAAGAATCAATAAAGAACGGCACAGATCTGGAAGCATGCTCTTGTCAATAGAACTTCATAACTACATAGAAATTAGTAACTGCATTCGAGGTGAGTAAACTAAGAAAGTTGGACTTTATCGTTCTTTGAGGAACATGTAATTATTGATGAGCACTCTCAGTCTCTTTGAAATGTAGAATGTTTAAAATGAGAGAGTAGTTATTTTACAACATTCGTTTTTAAATGTTATCCATTCATTCATTCAAAAACAATATATTTATTCATAATATGAATTAATAATACTAATAAAAAGTGTATATATATATAGATGACATATCACCTGAATTTTTATCTTGTCTATAATCTGCAGGCTTTCTGAATGAGTAAATCTGAATAACTCCGATAGTGCTTGCCGATTGGCATCATGGTCCTTGATCATATGCTCCACTGAATCCATAGATGTTGGCTCTCCTAGAGCTCCAGTAGGCTTTGTACATTTGTTTTCCAACTGAAATATTGAATTAAAACATGTAATGAAAATAGCTATAAATTGGAATAAACACATGCAGCGAAAGAAATATGCTACAGGTTTGACTTAGAGGGAGAATTATTAATAGTTTTTATAAAAGGTTGATTATATTTTAGATTAGATTAGATTTCTTTATTCATGTAAACTTACAAATTTGCATATGAATGGTTTAAATCAAAATTATCAACATCACATAGATATATACCCCAATACAATTTTTTACAGGGGTACCGTATATTTCTGCATCACCTATTAGTACACTACCAATTGCTATTTAATTGTTTCTAAAAAACAAACATTTTTTCAAATACATTTTTTCTTTTTTTTTCTTTTCATCATATGCAGTGTATAAATGTTCATATCTATGATTATATATTGATTCTTAAGTATAATCGAAAATATTATTGGAAATTTTAATGAGTTTTGTATTCATGATATTATGTAATAATTAAAGTTGCCGTGTGTACTTTTATTGTAAAAAAAAAAAAAAAAAAAAAAAAAAAAAAAAAAAAAAAAAGTGTCCATTCTTGACACTTAACCAGTTGCCGAGATTATTAAATGGAAAATACTTCAATAGAAATAAAACCAGAAAATAACTTATGATATCTACTGTATTATGGATGTCTTTACTTATCAACTATTTGAGAAGATGAATGACGAATTTAACGGTTAAGGATATTAATTTTTCTGTCACTAGAAATAAGATTATATCTTCCTAATAGCTTAATTTCATTTGTAAATTGTCATATTGATTTTTGTCTGACAAATAAAAATTGAAATTGAAGAAATTGAAATATTAGGAGCAGTGAAAAGATTTGAATTGAGTAAATAGGAAGAAGATTTCTCATGAGAACAAGAAATATCGTTTACTTGATTCACTAGCTATTGCTTTTACAAAGATGATAATAATAATTGATTAAATGAATAAAATAAATACCAATCAACTCTAATATTAATCAATACTAATGTCAACTTTTGATTCTCTCGGCTCGATCAATAACTTGGAATATTCAGGTTTATCTCTAACTGTTCCTATCCTTATGTTAGTAGCAAATAGAGCATATAACTTGGCCTATTTCTAATCAATCTCTGCTTACCACATCAAACAACTGGTCTAGGTGACTCCTTCTTTGTCTTCAGGAATAAGCTAATGGTATACGTAGTCGCAGTATATATTACTAATAGTATAAATACTTACATTTTGGATATCCATATGGATAATGTATAATTGAGCAACAATGTTACCAATAAAAAACAAATACAGGAAATTTATCTGTTTGCAGGCAACTCCAGAAGATATTCAGAGTTCATAAAAATTGACATCAAAATTGAAAAATATAAAATCTTATGTGCTGTGTAATTTTGAGACCGATACCCATTTTATTTTAGAGAAAATTGAAAAAACTGCATAAAGCTCACCTCAGAAAGATTCTTGAAGAATGAGATCAACATTTCCAAAAGAACTTGGTAATCGGATACCATGTTGTGCAGCTTGTCTTCAAGTTCTTTGAGTTTGATCAGAACTGAATCATCCCTGTTGGGGACTTCGCCTAAAGAGAAGTAGAAATTTATCAATGATCAGCCTATAACTTATCTATGTAAAATAAATTGAAATTCGAATAAATAGAGTAGTATGATATGGAATGGATGGTTGTAGCTTGGTAGTAAAAATGGAAATATCAAAATCAAATATAATGATGTTCCATTCATAAGTCTAGGTTAACAGTACAATTGTTGAATAAAGTTTCCAACTGTATGCGCATAGTAGATTTTCGTATGGGTGACCTTTTTTTTGAAGATCAGCAGCATATTAATACACATGTCTAATACTTCATTAGCATTACTATGCATACACAATAAAACGGGAAATAACAATTTCTTGACTAAAAATCACTTACCTGTTCCAATTAGATCATTGGCAGTTCTAATCCGTGATTGAACTTCGGTCAACGCTTTCTTCACTTCGGGGAGAACAGTTTTCATTTTATATTCAATGTCCTTGGACATTTGTAAGGAGCTGGTTATTTCTTCATTCATTACTGGATAGAGCTGGGAATCCAGCTTTGACACCCAATCAACCGTCTGCAAAACAATAATCACATTGCTATATAAAACAAATAATTTAAACTTTTTTCAAGTATTAAAATCTGGGAGCACTCATTATTGAGAAAAAATGTCATGAGCTGATCTTTGATATGATAACCATGAAGTTTTCCACATCATGAAGTTTATCTTATCCTCTAACACATCTCTTTAACACATCATGAAGTTTTCTATTTTTAGCCATATATTAATTTTGGTAAATTTCATGCAGAAATGCACTGTTTTCAATCATTGTATTTAACGAATAATATCTCTGTGGAAGTGTAATATTGAATTGCAACGAAAACAATAGTGATGAATGATGAATAATATAAAACCTCCAAATAAATATAGAAAAGGAAAGAAAATGAGAAGGAAGAGATTAGATTAGATTATATTTCTTTATTCATGTAAATTTACAAATTTGCATATGAATGGTTAAAATCAAAATTATCAACATCACATAGATATATACAGTAGTGAACTCAGAAAATACTATTTTTATAGTCCAAAGAATTATGTACAATGATCTCATTTGTATGATATCAATGATATTAACTACAGTAATGACAATCTAAGTGATGCAATTACATGAAATGGGGAAGTTTGGACAAGGATTCGTCCATTCTTGACACTTAACCAGTAGAAGGAGAAGGAGAAGAATAACGAGAAGAAGGTGAAAAAGGAGCAATATCTTCCCAATCAAGAAAGAGAAAGAAAAGGAGAAGTAAGAGAAGGAGAAAGAAAATACAATATCTACTTCTCTCCAGTGAGAAGTAAAATATAGAGAATATTATAAGGAGTAGAAAAAAGAGAATGAAGGGGATAATGAAAACTGAAGAAAATGAGAAAAATGACAAGAAGGTGAAAAAAGGAGATAAGAAAAGGAGAGAAAAAGATGGCTGAGAAGATATTTCGATTCAATAGAGTCGGGCTACCTGCTAGTATGCTATGTAAATGAAGAATTTTAATGATCGCTAATTCGATTTTACTATTGAACTTGTAGAATTATTGGATAAGTCATAAGAGGAAGGTTACAGTACCTGATTAGCATCAGCCATGGTTTGGTGCCAGAGAGAAGCAGTCTGCTGTCGGTTGAAGAGGGCCTGTTCACATTGGGAGTGACGCGCGGTCAGCGCCGACTTGCGCGTCGTGAAATGCTCAATCAGCGTCGAGACGCAGAGACGCGAGTGCTCGACGTCAAGATACGGGTCCCCGACCTAAACAGCGGAAACGAACAACTCTTGAAACACTGCCAGCTCAATTCTCCAGCCGGCAAATGTGATGCTCGGCTTAAGTAAATATTCACAGCGAAATATATACAATGTTCAATCAAACTTCCAGTGTGTTTATTACATCTTACTTTCCGTTTATTGCTGCATAGAAGCTTTTTTTGTTTAAATGCTGAGTAAGAGACCATTAGAACATATGATATGAAGGGATGTTTTTCAACCTACAATCATTATATTCACTGGAACAATGAATATTGATTTATTTATTTCACATTTATGTACATATAAGAGCACATGGGAATCCTATGCTTGTCCTCTTAGCACAAAAACGAGATCATAACATATGTAATACGAAAATACGAACAAAAGTTAGGCATTAGATAGAGAAAAAATATCAAAAAATACATTCGAGCTAAACAATGATTGTAAGGTTAATGATGATGCTTTTTTTAAGATTTACTCATACATTTCATAAAGCATGATACAGATTTACAGTTTTGTACATATGAAAATATTCCTCGCATGAGCTGAAGGCCTGTAAGCGAGAAAGAGTTAACATTAGATCAGCCTATATCTAAGTAATAAGAATAAATTATTTGCACAATGATGATAATTGAACGATAATATTCAAAAAGAAATTACATCAAATTACTTACGGTACTTATGAAAATCAACATTTTTTACAGCATAAAAAAGTACGCAGATTAATAATTATTATATGTGCATAATATGTTCCTTATTAATTGAGTAACATATTAACAACTTGCTAATAGTTTATTAAAAAAATGTTACAGTTTTTAACAATAATCTATCAATAATCAGCTGTAAACAGCAAAACATTAACAATTGAGTAGGAATCGGGACAGAGAACTGGAAGAAAATCCCCAGCACACAATCACTCACCACACGCACGCACAAGCACACCATTAAGGACAATGAAAAGTTTATTGCAAAATTATCTAGCTTATAACCCTAACAATAAATTCCTAAAGAGAATAATTTAAAATAAGTCTAAAATATTTTAAATGAAATAGTCTGATCACAGATTCTATCACAACTGTTGGGGACGATGATGATGATGAATGATGATATATAATGTATGAAGACGTAAGTGGTGATGGTGATAGGTTGAATAGCTTGAGCACTAATTGATTTTTAAAAGAACGTCTCATAAACATGCATGTAATCATTGGGGAACTGAATCTAACATTAACCTTCTAGCTGTTCTATGTGTGACACACATTGCACTCATCTTGTCAGCTGTTACCTAATATTCCCTAAAAAATAATTTCGAATTTCATCTTAATGCTAGAAACTATGCTGCAGACCTCTTTTACTTCGGACATTGACAACTGCATTGAATAGTTTATTCCTGGATTTCTTGTTCCATGACGAACTGCGTTGTTAATATTAACTTTTCATGTGAAATTTAACGACTTGCAGTCAAATATTTGTTAAGAATAGATTCGAAAGCGCTCGGCCAGATTAAGTGAGTTATTATACTTATTCTTAACAAATATTTGACTGCAAGTCGTTAAATTTCACATGAAAAATGAATAGTTTATCACACAAAAACATTCAATCGGCGCTGAGAACCAAACCACGGATCTCCTAATTGCCGGTCAGGTGTCCCAACCACTTGACTACACACAACCTAGTATTCAAGTAGTAGTACTTATAGTAGTTTTATAGTAGCCTATCATCCGGATTCATTTGGGATTATTCAGCGATACTATAAAATTGAATGTAGCGGAAATGAAACTCAAGATGTCATTTGTGGAAACTCAAGATGGAAGTGGGTAGTGAAATTATGAAATCGAAAAATATCGAGCAGTAGAACGGACGCCTGAAGTTTATTTTAGAGAAGATTCGGACAGAATAAGATCAAATTTTAAAAATATCCTTCCGTATGACTGAACGATTTTAAAGCACTAATTCCTCTGACATGGTAAAGCTGTTGAGATCCAGAGATTTGATTCAAATAATAATAGGTATTTTTGATGAAACTATTTCCAACAAGATATTTCTATAATCTTGGAATTTATTTACACAGTGATTAAACAGTGAAAAATTAATAATGTCGAGATGATCTACAGTATTATTGTTTATAATTCTGATAAAACCAGAAATTCTTTAGAAAGAAATATATAATATATCAGTTGTTGAAAATCAATTTATAATGAGAGGTTTTAGAAAATTTAAATAAAGTTGTTTTTCATGGCCGAGAAGAGAATAATATAATTATTATTGTCGATAGCTTTATGATTATGTTAGGCTTGATAAAACACTTTGGCAATAGCAATTGGCAATGGAAATGAACAAGTCATTACTTTGGAGGAATTTGAAAGTTTAGCTATTTGCATCTGAATCAAGGAACATGAAAGGTCAGCTCTTCAATATAATTCAAATCTATATTGACCGAACATATTCTACAATTACTTCTCATGGCTCAAATTAATGTTATCCTGCATTCTATACCAATTTATTTGAAACTATTAATTTATATATTTATTTATTTTAAACTACGGTCTCCACTTATCAGATAACCATTGATGAGAAATAATATAGATTGAATAGATTATTGGGCAATTGGGCTATCTATTATTCTTTGAAAAAAAAATGTGTAACAGGTATTTTATATTAGTAAGAAGCCTCATTTTTCAGCTTGAATTTCAATGAACTTTTTATGGTAAATTTAATGACTTGCAGCGAATTTTAATTGAGAATAAATAATATATTTACTCACGTAGGCTGGAACGTTTTTGAATAGTGATGATTCATTTTCAACAGCCCTTAAATTTCAAGATAATAGAAACAATATTTTTTCTAAAAATGTACACTGTTAGGCGTATATCTTGCTTCATTTTTTCAACAGAATATTGTTGTAAATTGACACTTACGATTAATTTGACACTTATTATTTGAAGATAAACCTAAAAAAAACACCAATTGGACGACTAAAAATAATTAGAGAAATTAAGAAAGATCATTCCTTGGGAGGTATAATTATTTATCTAATAAATAGAATTGAAAGTAATTGATAATAACCACTAAAATTCCGTTCCAAACGTCATGTTTCTCTCCGAAAATCGAAGGTTTGGTGGAATAGAGTAGAAAGACAATCAATCAATCAATGTAAAAAAATTATTGAACATTAATAATGAGTTCAAAAGTTAAAGGTGAAAATTATTCACAAGTTGAAATTTCGTAGAAGGAAAGGTTTTGAGCCGTATACCGTTTTTAATTTGAATGCATATGAGTTCATATCATTTTTAATGGATAAAAAATAAATATATATTGTTCAGTATTAATGTATATTACTCAGAAAACACTCCGCCCAGTTCTAGCGCCGAACAAATTGTTACCAGATGCTCAAATCACAAGATTTGGAGTGATAACTGATTTTATTGAGCCAAAATACAATCAATGTAACATAGGCAAAGTCGATTAAACAGATCAGACAAATTATGAATAACACAGTCAACACATTACAAAACAAACATAGTATAGTAGAAATACTAACAGAGATATATGAACTACTTAAGAACTAGAGAAATATTATAAGATAAACGACTAAATAAAGCCTAATCATTCCAAGTAATAAACACATTATATTTGTAGATTAAAAAATAAATTAAAAAATAACTGTAAAATAAAAGATGATTGATTCAGTGCGTAGAGGTAATTTAAAATAGATTAGTTGTTTATAGCTGACAAGAGCACTAGTATCTAACAATAAATTAGGTTACAGAATGGCTGAAATGAATAGTATATCACATGCGTAACAGCAATCATCTTATACATCACAAATATGAATCTTGGTTTTCATACTAATGAAATGATTTCCAAAAAATTCAAGCAAGGGAATTATTATTTTAGTTCCAGCATATTTCAAACTAGTCTTGAGCATTCCTTTTTTTTTAAACTGTATTATTATTACAACAATAATACAAGAGCAAGAACACTAGCATTCCCTTTTCAACAACTGTATTATTATTTTTACAACAATAATACGAGCCTCCTTGCTTTCACAGACGTCACTCTGTAGGCTATATTAACTTGCAGGATATTATTTATGCTTGGTTGGTTGTTTTTACAACTTGACAGTGATCAAGCAAAAGCACATAACCCACGCTTATGTCTTTAAATATCTATTTTGTCAATTAATTTAGTGCGCTACATGTGTTTAGCTGGAGAAACAAATAACTGTTCAAGTTTGACATTTTGTTTGATTACAGGCCAAAGTATTTTTTGAAACGTTCTGCAGTTATATCTGTTTCGTTTTAACACTGTCATGCCAAAGCGGCAGCCGCAGGCTCCACTAACACAGTGCAGGTCCGTGTCGGTCGCCATGACAACAGAACTAATTTTGGACTCAGAAGAGCCGGCTCTTTTTTATTCATTCCCCCAAATAACATAAAGCTATCAAACTGTTCTAATTATCGCATGGTTTGGCAACCACTTTTTCACTGTCCTTACAGCCCTTCTCACACTGCAAAGGTTCATACACTGAAGTTTATTTTCATTCTTTTTAAAATCAATCACTCTGTTACATTATTTCAGTAATAATTGCAAAAAATTACAGCAGTAGTTCTATATCGCCCTTGACAGAAACATTCTCGGTGAGTTACCGCCTAATTAGAGGAAAATGAGCCTAGTTCGTGACTGTAACTCAGTTACAGTACTAAATTTGAATTTGCTTCAATTTTATTTAGTGAAATACATTCACATGATATATTTATTTATTTAATTCTATCTTAATTTCCCCAAGTGCAACTATAACAAAATGCAATTATCGATTCTATTTGTTTTTCTCTCGGTTACCATTAATGAGATACGGTAATACTATGGAAAAGTGATTTTAATTGTAATTGAATTTGTTTGAAGCTTAGAAAATTTCACTATAACCACCTATTTTAACACAAAAATCACAGGAGCACTTGGAACACACTTCTTCACTTCATTAGCTCATGCGGTTTTGTTCTATTAAACCTAAGATCTAATCGAGATCTTAACCTCAAGGCCTCCAAGATCTAATCGCTGCTTTAATAGTTGGCAAAGCCTTTTTGAGCATTAAAGTTTGTTGCTATTGATACCGGTATTGTGTAATATTGTATTGTTTGTTTTAGTGACTTGTAGTTATATATAGGTATTGACTGTGATCATTTAATGTAGTTGTATGTTAATTAATGTATTGATTATTTTAATTTTGTATGGCAATTGCCGATGTTATAATCATTATAACCCATGACAAATGAATAAATAAATAAAAAAGATAGAATCGAGATTTTGACATAAGGCCTCCAAGAACTAATCGGGATCTTGGCAAAAAACGTTTATTAAAATCGAATACACAACGAGAAAAGCTCTCTTATATAGTGAACATATTTTGATAATAGTGACTTTTAGCAAACCGTCCAATATCTCTATCAGAACAATATTCATTGATATTAATACTTTGCACATGCGCAAAGTATTTTGGTGAAGATATTGGAATGGTTTACTAAAGCTCTCCAAGAAGGAACAGAGTCTCAGTAAAAAAAGTGAATAATTACTATACTTTATTAGAATATTAGAATAATAGTTAACAGACATTTAGGAAACATCAATGCCATTATTCTACAAAATATTATTTTTTCTGTGATGTTTTCCATGACGAAATACTTAATGAACAATCTAATATTAAACTAACACTGTATTTCACTTTTAAATAATGTTTTACTCACATATATTGGATATGTTTGAGGAATGCATTTCACTTCTGAAAAGCTTCTGTGAGGCTCACGAAGCTTCTTTTCAGAAGTGAAATGCATTCCTCAAACATATCCAATATATGTGAGTAAAACATTATTTAAAAGTGAAATACAGTGTCAGTTTTAATATTAGATATTATTTTTTCTTGCAAATGGTGCCCACACGAGTCAGATACTTGTGCGTGGGCAATTAGATGGTTGATTAAATAATTTTATGTACTCATTACTGCCTTTTTTTAAACTTTTAGACAAACTGAGTATTAAATTATTATTTTAATCTTGATATTTGAATATTCAAATTCAGAACCGTATGCCTAATTTTAATTCACACGTTACTTTTATTGCAATTGCTTTGTCGAGTAGAAACCTCGGTAAAATTAGAAGAAATACAAAATTCTCAATACTTCATAACTCAACATTCAATTTGTTTCTCTAAATTAGAATGAACAGTAGGGCTAATATTTTTTATTGAAATTCTATTTATTGCCATTGCTTTATTGAGTAGAAATTCTTTTTCAGAAATGTAGAAACTCTGAATTTGTTTCAGGGAGACCAAGGACCATAATGAAGACGTTGATTTCAAATGATGTTTATTACTATTTTAAACAAAGAAGCCTTGAATCTATTCGAACAGGCACGAATTTTTGTGGAATAAAATTACTAAGATAATTCCAAAAATTAATAGTATCGGTGCCAAATGTCAACTATAGTGAAACCTTGTTTTAAGTTTTGTACGAGATGTTTTGACTGTTTATGATAGCTTTTGATGAGTAGATTTTAGATACGTTTGAAGCTAATCTGTCAAAGTAATTCAAAAGGCTCATCTACGCGATTCAGATTCATGTATCATTTGTTAAATTTGACTAAAAACTAAGATTCTTGTTCACAGGGGTACTCATTGATCTGACTTACATACCTCGAAAATGAGTATTTTCAACATTAAAATGGCTCTAGCTCGAAAACTTTTCAAAGATCATTTTCTACCTACGCATTTTTCATGAAACTATTGTATTCATTTTTTACAGATACTCCAATAATGTACCGTAATTTCTTCAAATATCATCAATTATAGTCATTCTTGTGAAATTTTTAGAATATGGACTGTTGAACACAGTCATTCTCATTGAGAAACTAACTCTTTTTTTGATGACTCCAGACAGGAAGTACAGGATCAGATGAAACAGTTTTTCCATCTTTATCAATAAAATAATAAAGAATAATTAAAGCTAGTCTGAAAGCTAGCCATGAGAATGACTGTATTTAATAGTCCATATTCTAAAAAATCACAAGAATGGCTATAACTGATGATATTTGAACTCTTGTACACTATGAAAATCTCCATAATCTGGACAAATTATATTTTGACCTCATTCATCTTCCCAAAATTACAATTAAATTCCTATTGGATTAGATGTGATATAAGAGGAATCAAATAAGGATCTATCACACTCATAAATTCCCTACCATCAGGTTTTTAAAGACATGAAAAATTTATCACAGACATTCTCAAAAATCATATAAATTTCCAATTATATTTCTATTGAATAAAATTTAATATTAGTGTGGTCAACCAAATAGAATGAAAATGAATGACAAAAAACTTTATAGCAATAATTTTTTTAGAAATTTGATAAAATGCAATATTTAAAATTGAGTACTTACAACATAAGTAAAACAAAACTCAATGCTCCTAGCCTGTAACTTAAATGCTTGCACTTCACTTGAGTGATCACTCTCTCATTCACTCACAAACTTAAAAACACAAATCCCATTTGCCGGATCGCAGTAAGAAAAAACCTATTAGAACAACTAGATTGTCCGAGACATGAGAGATATTACAGAAAGAACTGCCCACTCTCGTACACAAAGCGCTAACGCAAACTGAACTGCTGCCAGCTGTCTGCACATAAATAATGAACAGGGCGACAACATTAACAACCATTCGAAAAACTGAAAAAAAAACTATTAAAAAGCGCAAGAACCGCCACAGACATCAGTCTCTCTCTATAAATACGGTTTTATAGCTCCTCCCTTTCGAGTATACTTTCGTATCGGTTTACAATCAAAGACATTCGCAGAAATAGAAAACGATTGCAATAAACAGACAATTTAAAACATTGAACACTCAAAATGTTCCATAAAAACAACAGCCAAAATTTATAAACATTAAAATTGCGACAGTTGTGATTGGAATCATTTATGCGATGAGAAGCTCAATCATGATGTTGGGTAAGATAGAACGATTTCGTCAATAATTCTAAAGAAGCCAAAATAAACTGTGATAGAGCAAGGATTGGCAAAATTCCAATGACATTTTCATATAAAAGACCGGGATTCTGGCATATGACTGAATCAGAAATACATTTAAGATGTGAAATCAAATTTTCATTTGCTAAAATCACACTAATTCAAGAATCAGAACCTAAAACTACAAACAGAAAGATTGGAACTAAATGGCTGATAGTGGTCTGTTGGAACAGATTTTTCAAGGGCAGATGTATTAAAAATATTAAAATTATAATTTTCTCAAAACTCTTTAAACCCAGGAATATAATTTCTCAATTCAATTACTGCTAATAGACTGATAAAAAATATTTCAGAGACAGATTACTTTGAAAAATAGTTTTGACCATCTTCATATTTTTTTATTTTTAAATCTGAGCCAGTATTATTTCTAAATACCACCAGAATAAATTGAGTAGGTACTTGAAAAAAATAATGATATATAAGAACTAATTATGATCGTCATATCTAAGAGTCTTTTGAGAATAAGTCATTGGGAAGATATGTAAGAGACAAACGAATGGAAAAGAGCAGATAGATCAACCTAGAGACGGAGACAAGAATTGTCAAAAATATGAGAGAAATCCCGAAATTTTTGAATGTTTTTTCAATTGATGATAATAATGAAATAAATTCTTTACAACAAATGGCAAAAAGCAAAATATTAAAATTAAAATATGCCTTCAATAAACAATAATAGAATTTTAATGTTTTGCTTTGTGTCATGTTTTTATTATTCAGCGTAGATTCTAGATAGCTACATTCCATTATATTTTTTTCATTTGTAATTGCGAAGGTGGAAGATATCCATAATGAATAAAAAGACTTGAAGTTTCACAACCACATTTATTTAAATCCGTGAGAAACTAGTTTCGGTTGATACACAATTATCAATCTCAAAAAAACTAAAACTAAAGTACAGAGTAGCTTAGTAAGCTACTCTGTACTTTAGTTTCAGTTTGTTTGAGATCGATAATAGAGTAATAGCCAAAACTAGTATAGTATCTCACAGTTTTCAATAAATATGGTAGTGAAAGCAATGTAGAATAGCTCTTCAATCCAAAATAAGGCCTGCAGAGCTATAAATCAGTTGTGAGGCTGAAAGCATTCATTTTTTAATGTGCCTTCATGAGTTTACGGCATATGTGATTAATGAGGTGAATGATGATAGTAAATATGTCAAACTCGAACTGCAACGAGAATCAAGCCCTCATATAACTCATAATAACTCATATAACTCGAGAATCAAGCCCTCATATAACTCATAATAACTCATATAAGCCCTCATATAAAGAATCAAACCCTCATAACTTGACCTCCCCCTCTAAATTGAAAATTCAGAAGACACCTTCACATGAATATTTTTTTCTTGAATTGAAGTAGAGCTGTATGTTTTTTATGTAGTTTTGAAAAATGTATTTTTTCCCCTTTTTTCGGAGGATGAAGCCCACATAGGTCTGAGACATGTGCGTGGGTAATGAATTGGATGATGGTGATTGATGAGTTGGGGCTACAGTTTTAGGTGGGTTCCGAACCACCGGGAAGTGATTTTACAGCAAAGAACAGTCGTTTTTTCTGGCCAATCCAATCGGACAAAGAGCACCCAGGATTTTCGTAGCTTATCTCTGATTGAACCGATACCTGCTACGGCACTCGGCTATCACTTCCCCATAATTTCAACATAGAACAGTTTTAGATCTGATCGAGGATGACACACGGTCCTAATGACAAAAAAGTCGAAATCACACATGGGAGATGTTTCCCCACCCTAAAATATACAATACAGATCGTTTTCTATTTTCAAATTCAACACCATTTGGTGTTTCCATGGTTGAAAATGTCTTCTTTACCATATTGTGGTTTGAGGTGCATCAAGTATATCAGATTCAAAACTGAGTGCTGCTGTGCTGAAGGGTCATCATAGTCTAGTGGTTGAGGCACCTGACCGGCGATCGGGAGGTCCGTGGTTAGATTCTCGGTGGTGACTGATATTTTTGTACAGTAGCATTCATCGATTTCCATCAGCTATTTAATACTGTTGTCAACATCCGCGATTGCGTAAGTCTTCAGTATAAATTAATAGCACTTAAAGGAATTCGAAATTAATAAATTCTGTTTCCGTATATTTATCAGTTTGTTAAATTGTCAGTCACTTCAAACTAATTTGATACAAAAAAGGCTACACCAATTATATGCTACTTTCCAAACATCACTGTCAAATATTTGCTTGAACGCAGAAAATAGCTCAGATGTATGCTAGATAGTATACACACTTACATATCCAGTCAAACTCTGTAGTGGTGGGACTGTTAAGAATAGAGCTTCAGAATTTGTTTCGGTGAGCTTGAATACTGATATATATCTGTTAGCTCAGTGAGGAAAGCAATCGCAACCTACTTCATTCTTCTTTTGCGGAGTACGCTCTTTGGGTCAAAACAATGTAAAGGTCTGAAGAGCCTGTTAAAGGGACTATACTTACACGGTTAGGAAATATTCAGATAACATTTTTATGGAAAGGCAATAACATCATAGGAAACGAAAATCTAGAGGAATGGGTAAGTTCATTGCATTTCTTACCTTGAAAGAATCTTCAGTGAAGTTGGTTCCAGTGTTGACAAATTGCAAGAACACTTGCTGAACGTTCAGCCATCGATGCTTGCAACTATTGAGAGCATTATTTGTAATATTGGATGAGTGAAGAATGTCATCAAGAGCATCCATGTCTGAAGCCAATTCAACGGCAAGACTGTGAAATTTTACATAAGTCCGCGCCAGCTCTGTTCTACGTTCTAAAGATTCCTTCAACTGATTGCTCTGCCTGATCAGCTCCTCAGCTTTTTCCTTACAATCTCTCTGACTATCAACATCCAATGTATCGAGTGTTGATGGTAATGTTGATATAAGAGCGTTGATCTCTGTATTTTTCATCTAGAACAAGCAAAAGATTTCAGTTGATAAGTGGCAATTGATAATATTTTAGTCACTGAACCTAGTTTTACGTAATACATATGACTTGCTGAATTATTGTTTTGACTGGTTGAATTTTCGGCTCTAAAATCTCAAACAAAATTCAAAATTATGCTCACTTTCTTTTGATTTTTTGGACTGGTTTAGTGCTTTGTTTTCAAAGTGAACTTCAAATTGATTTTCTTGAATTGGAAAGAATCGTTAATTGTACTTACAAGTGGAATTTCTAGTTAACTTGGACATAACCTAAAATTTGGATATTTAGTTGAAAATTTGTGAAGAAAGCAGTTGTGGGCAATAGCCTATTGCATCTTTACTTGATTGTGTTTTTCTAATGAATAAATTCTTAAATAAATAAAATGCTAAAATCTACAGTGAACCAGTTTACAATACATTGTTAAATATCTGTACCGAAATCAGCGGTAAAAAGGGAAATTTTCAGCTCCAAAAATACCTACAAAATTTATATTTTAACCCTTTTTCAATTCAGTGCTAATCAAACTGCGATGGAATTTCTTCTAATTTAAACCGAGAAGTGTTTCTCTTTCTAATGAGAATCTTAAATATGAATTTTCCAGTGTAATCATGACCAAAAACATTTAGTTTAAAGATATTTCAACCTCTGGGTGCACCTTGCGTGATTTAACGCTAAATGCGTCCAGACAAACCAAAGGCTCTACTGACCTCACAATACACTTTTATATTTTGAATGTGATTAGTTTCCTTGAGATTAATAAATAAATATAGACAAACAAAATTAATAATGGAATACTTGTGCAGTGGATGTGAACACTAACTATATATGTGTGATAGCCATTTCGCACTGCTGTAATGCGACTTCAGACACGACTGGAGGCCTACTGAACCAAGTTGAAAGCTCTGTTTTCTGAAAGCTCAGCTCTACCTGATTTAGTATGCCTCCGGTCATGAGTTTTCAACCTGATTCAGTAGGCCTCCAACCGTGTCTGAAAAAGCATTACAACAATACGAAATGGCCATCACACACATAGTGTTTACATTCACTAAATTATTTCATTGTTAATTTATGTTTAAATACACCAGTGAAAAACAAATATATAACTACATCAAATATATACTATTCATTCCCAATAGAAATCTCCAAAGAGACCACCACTTATTTAAAAAGGGATGTAGAATTCTTAATTTTCTGCTTCCACTACAAAAACTGCATAAATTAATTGAAATAGACAATGGTTAACAACGACTTTGCAGTCAGTTTTGAGAAAATGTAATATTCCCTTACTTGTCTAACAAAATATTTCGGCCGTTATGCAAACCCAAAGAAAATTACCAACCAGAAACGTCATCTAACCACTTACTACATCCGTGGATCACAACCAGAAAAATGGTGTAACAGACAAGAGATTTCATTGGAGAAGTATAAGAATTTCACATAGAAAAACAGTGTTTTTAATCTATATGTAAGTTGTTATAGTAAACAGCAATTTATACTACATACATTGTTGTTTGTACTACAATATAAAGGACCATGGAGTAAAAGCAGAGTGATGTTATTGGAAAAGTATGAACATAATTATAATAAAAAACAGACGTTTTTAAACTACATAAAAATATTTGTAAACAGTTACTAACAGCAATGTAGGTAATGTGTGACAGCAATGTAAATGTGAAATCTGTCATGTAAAGGCAAAGTATAAATGTAACCTTACTCGAAAAATATGAATATAGTTCAACTAGTAAATTTCCCCCATCCTATAAAGTAAAAAAAAAACAAATTCATACAGATTGTTTAATTAATGAATTAAATGAAGCGAATGTGGTGTGAAATAGTTATTTATGTATTAAGAGCGTGAAGCGCGACTTTATCGCTCGAGCCAAAACATTTACTGCTTTACAGTAATTTTGCGAGAGCGATAAAGAAGCTTCACGCGCGAATTGCATACAATATTTTTCCTAAAACTGCAGTTCTGGATTCCAACACAATAAAAGCTTGTAGTTTGTAACATCTGTCACCATTGGTTTTAACATTGAAGTTTGTGAGGTATAAGTTTATTTCTCAAATCTGGTTCATGAATTGTTTTCAGTAGAATGTTTTATTTTAAAACGCATTGTGAAATTGAGGAGGCAATAGATGTTGATTTAGGTCAGAGGTATTTCGATGACATACATGAATTCAATTGTGTTTGACATTGAGATGCTCATAACATTTTTGTTGCTAATATATTTAAGGCATTGTGAAGTTACTTGGAAGGCCAGTAGATGAGTTAGTAGTTGAGTAGTGAGCAGTGAGTTGGTGTCTTGTGTTGATGGATGCATGATGGAACAGGAGATTCCATCTTGCATGGCATCCCACCACAAAAGGTAAGACCTCAGTTGATTTTACAATTTCATTCATGAACTAAATAATAGGCCAACCCCATAACTAATCAACATCTATCTTGCTCAATCTTGCTCCAACATTTTAAATATTTAGATATGCTAAGCGAGTTGCCAATCCCCTTATTATAACTTGTATTGAAGTCAATTTAATAAAATAATATTATATTTTGTTGTGAGATAAAAATTCATTTCATTTTACCTGAGCTATGCAGCCCTTTTCATACATGGTACAGATGATTACATATTATTAATAAATAAATAATTTAAATAAATATTCAAGTGGTTACATAATTGGTCGCGGTTGCTACACATCACAGACCATGCGCGGATTTGGTTAGCGTTCGCCATTGTTGAGGTTATGTGAATTTCACGGATTCCGTGATCCACCAATGAGAAGACATCAAAATCAAAACAGAAGCGTAAAGAAAACAGCTGGCGAGCGTAAAGTACTTTACCGCTTGCGGAGCAGTAGAGGTATTTTACAATTAGTTTTCAGTACGTAAAGAACTACTTTACGAGCAGCTGTAGGAAAATATAATTTCAGAGAAGTTGCAGCAAACTATGAATTGAAATTAGGTAAAGCAGTGTCGACTAAACAATTCTCTTCAGCATCGTATTTTTTACTTCTGCTGTTAATTCATCATGCAGTGAGTGAAAGAATTAAAGAATAATCAATAGATAAGATCATAAGCATCTTTTTCACAACACATTTTTGTCACTTTAGACGATTACTGTTATTGAACATATACCATGAATTGCGTAAAATTAAGATATATCATGAAGGGAGAAGTTAGGCCTTTTTCTTCCAAGTAATTGTGTGTCTTTCATCGATCTCGAACTTTCTGATTCCTGTTTAGATGATAACATCAAGTGATAATAAGTAATACACTATGGTGTATCACCATTTCGCATATGAGTAAAGACAAAAAAGTATGATTCAAAAACCCTCTTCACTTGATAAATATATTTTTTCACAGCGAAATATCAAACACAACACATTTTATGTTCCTGGATTACTTGTTCCATGACAAAATGCGTTGTTAATATCAACTTTTTTTGGTGAATTTAACGACTTTCAGTCAATTTTTAATTAAGAATAAGTAATATTTTACTCACTCTCTAGGCCGAACGTTTTCGAGACTCATCTTCAGGCCTTGTAAAATATTACTTATTCTTAATTAAAAATTGACTGCTAGTCGTTAAATTCACCAATAAATTTAACATTTTTTGTGTTAGAAATAACAACGAGTTTAAAAAAATGGGGAAAATTGTAACTATGTGAGGAATTAAATTTTCAACAAAGATACTTTTGAAATCTACACTCTTACATACCAGAAACACAAACAAGTATTAGAACATATGGCTCAAACAGCTCACCTGGAGTTCGTTCAACATCTTATTGTGTTGTTGTAGAAAATCTTTGGCCATTGCAAGTACACTGCCCATATCTTGATGTCCTTGAATAAATGACTGTGCCGTAGAAACAAGCCAGGAGTACAACTAGAAATTAAAATCACATCCACTTTCAATAAAACTGAAAATTAAATTTCAAATATCAAAGATAACAGAAGATAAAGATTACAGTAAATGAATAATAAATTACAGTTGCTGATTACAAATTGATAGGTGAGCATCTCGAGAAAATAATGTAATAAAGGATTTGGGTATCTACATAGACTCCACGCTCACCTACAGAGAACATGTGAATTACACAGTAAATAATTCCATTAAGATGATGGGCTTCTTGATAAGAAATGTTCGACATTTCACAGATATTGATTTAATCAAGTTACTTTATCTGGCTTTGGTGAGAAGTAGATTAGAATATTGTACAGTGATTTGGAGTCCATATCAGGGTGCATATATTAATAGTATCGAGCGCATGCAAAATAAATTCATCAGATTCCTATTTTTTTAAAGTTTGGATATTCATGCCCGAACGACTTTTCTATAAGTTTAAGATTTAGATTTCAGATCATGTCATTAAACAATAGACGTGAATACATTTCACTAATTTTTTTTGAATAAGCTATTGAATAATCATTTAGATATTCCGAACATAATTCAATATTTCATTTTTTGTTCCATCTAATAGGTCAAGATTGAATGTGCTTTTCGCCTTGGCTAGAAAAAACACTATTCACCATGCGCATTGCTTCATTCAAAGAACTGTGCGATTATACAATAGATTTAATCCGGTTCTAGACCCTTTCGCAGATAATTTGTGCAGTTTTAATAGAACTTCCTGGATTTCTTGTTCCATGACGAACTGCGTTGTTAATATTAAATTTTCATGAGAAATTTAACGACTTGCAGTCAAATATTTGTTAAGAATAAGTATAATAACTCACTTAATCTGGCCGAGCGCTTTCGAATCTATGAGATCCATCTTCAGAGGTGTGGGTTCCTAGATCATCATGTCAGTTTTTTTGTTAGAAGTGTTGTGGTTTTTGTAAAATGTGATCAAAATGTTTGTGAGATTTAAAATTTAGTTGTTCATTGAGAATGTTTTGTTTATTGTGTGTGGTGTGTTTGTATATTTCAAATTGTTCCAAGGTGTTGAGTTCGTGTCCTTTAGATTTTATATGTAGAATGTGTAGGTTGGTACTGATGTCAGTAAAAGTGTGTCCAGTTTGAATGATATGGTCGGCAAAATTCGATTCAGCTTTTGATGTCAGGGCTTGAATATGTTCCTTGTAACGTTGTTTGAATGTGCGGCCTGTTTGTCCTATGTAGAATTTGTTACAATCAGAGCAGTTCAGTTCGTAGATCCCTGGGAGATCGTATTTGTTTGTGTTCAGTGTGGTTTTGAGTGTAAGTGCATTTTTTATTTTGTTTTTTGTTCTGAATGAGATGGTGTGGCCGGCTTTTTTGAAGATTTTTGCTAGTCTGTTTGATTGTGAAAACCAACAACACAGCTTCAACATCTACAGAAAACCAACAATGACAGATACCCTAATACACAGCAACTCCAATCATCCAACACAACACAAACACTCAGCATTCAGGTCAATGCTACACAGACTCAACAACACACCGCTATCCACCGACAATTACCACACTGAACTAAATACAATAAAATACCTAGCACAAGAAAACGGCTACAAACACGACCTAATTTACAAACTCAATCATAAAATAAGAAACAAAACACCAACACCACTGACAAAAAATACATCACAATGACATACATTAATCCACAATCAAACAGACTAGCAAAAATCTTCAAAAAAGCCGGCCACACCATCTCATTCAGAACAAAAAACAAAATAAAAAATGCACTTACACTCAAAACCAAACTGAACACAAACAAATACGATCTCCCAGGGATCTACAAACTGAACTGCTCTGATTGTAACAAATTCTACATAGGACAAACAGGCCGCACATTCAAACAACGTTACAAGGAACATTTTCAAGCCCTGACATCAAAAGCTGAATCGAATTTTGCCGACCATATCATTCAAACTGGACACACTTTTACTGACATCAGTACCAACCTACACATTCTACATATAAAATCTAAAGGACACGAACTCAACACCTTGGAACAATTTGAAATATACAAACACACCACACACAATAAACAAAACATTCTCAATGAACAACTAAATTTTAAATCTCACAAACATTTTGATCACATTTTACAAAAACCACAACACTTCTAACCAAAAAACTGACATGATGATCTAGGAACCCACGCCTCTGAAGATGGATCTCATAGATTCGAAAGCGCTCGGCCAGATTAAGTGAGTTATTATACTTATTCTTAACAAATATTTGACTGCAAGTCGTTAAATTTCTCATGAAAAATTTAATAGATCATTTTTTAAAGCTCTGGAATTTTAGATGTTAACATCGTTTTTGCTGACCATAAATTATATTTTTTCTTCTCTACTATATCTACCTTCTATTTTGTTTCTAGCTATTCAATTATTTCTTTGTTTAGGGTTAACCAATGTTTAGGGTTATTTTTCTTTATAATGTTACTTCTTACCGTTTTCTTATTTTATCTATTTTGTCTTTGTTAGCATAGTGTTTCAACTTTTGTTTTATGAATTCCTTGTTTGATTTGAGACAATCTACTGCATTCAATGAGGTTTGTTTTGGCTTTAGCTGTAAGACTCTATTATTTGTAATTTTCATGCATGCATTTGAAATAAATGAATAAATAAATTTCAAAGATCAAAGATGAAAGAATCTACGGCCCATATTATACAGAGCAACTGCAGTTTAGGCTGCATGCCACAATTTAAGCCGAATTTTGTTCTGGAAAGAATGAGTAATTGTATTCAAAGTGAAAATTCCTAGTTCAACTGGGACATAACCTGGAATTTGTATTTTTCATTTAAAAGTTTGTAAAGAAAGCAGTAGTGGGCTATCACTGTTGTACCTTGACTGGATTGTGGTTTGTGTTAAAAAAGGAATGAATGAATTACATTAGCTGGCCGAGCTCAACAATTTATTACAAAGTACACGAAGGCATTAACATGTTAAGAGCCATCAGCTTATTTTTTCAATTAAATTTACCCGGCTGATAAAATTTATCCTTAATTTATTTTGGCGCGCGATGACGACTGCGGTGGTATGATAAGGCTCTAAAGTTGCTAAAGAAAAATTAGAAACCTGAAATATAGACAACTTTGAAATTGGAGATCTCCTATGCCAATTATTGAAATCATTACAGGAGTGAGATCACTCTTTCAATGAAAAACCCTACACTATCGATACATAACGCGATATTTGATTCACAAGATCCATGATGTGAAGACAAGATTGATGGAATTCCTGCGGTCCATCAATTCATCATCTTTACACCATCAATGAGTATTTCATGATCCAAATCTCAGGATACGTATTGATAGTGTAGGGTCTATCTCACTTCCTTCAATGCGGTCCTTCAATCCGAGAGTTCCAACAATTCAACGTCTTTACGCCATCAATATGGATTTCGTGATGAAAGTATTTCGTTAAGTATTGATGGTATGTGATCTCCCATTGTACTTTATTGGAAAATAATTGCGCCTAACTAAACATTAAACTAGCAACCAACAGATAAGAAAATGTCCGAGTTGACAATGATTTCGAAATAGACAGAGTTTGGGTTTGCAGTTAACAAACGAATAATTTCTAACTCAAGAATTATAAAAGTGCTAATGAATTATAACGATTAATGGATTGCAAAAACATATGTTAAAAATTACATTGAGAATTTGAATATTGCAAATGTATATTATAATAAAATGGATATAATAACATGAATTTAGTACAAAAGGCCTCCCATCATTGGAAATATTGAGGTAAGAATGGCAAGTAGGAAAGACTTTAATCTAATGGATAAATTTCCAAAAATTCAGCGAATTCAATATTTTAATCGAATAATTACAGAACTAATATTTTTTTGGATTGCCATTAACTATGTATAAGTTCCAACAAACCCAGTCTATATATCTCAGTCTATTCAGTTTTAAAAATCATCATAATTTCCCTTCTTCCACAGAAAAGTAAGATTTACCTGATTTTGTTTTTCCAAGAAATTATTCAATACTTTTGATGTTTTGATACTGCGTTCACTGCTTTCAACACACATGACATTCAACTGTATTTTTCTACTTTCTATTTCTTCAACTCTCCTTTTGACACTCTGAAATAAGTCAGATAGAACACAACATAAACGTTGAAAATAATAGATAATAAATGATACATATAACATTTTTCCTTACCCAACTGTTTAGGTATTCTTCCTTATGTACCCATCCTCTTTAGGCATTTTCATAGCAATAGCTATCTTAATATAAAAATTAAAGTTTTTTAGTTGTTTTGAAATAATTATCATTATCATCGAACTGATATGAATATGTGGGAAATTATTTGAAATTATAAAAATTCAATAGAAGTAGAATTTGATTCATATTATTTTATTGAAATCGGGATAAAATATAGAGCGGTGATTTTTTCTTGGCTTCACCATCAAAACGGTGCAAATCCATGATATTTGAGAGTGCTGCAATGAATGGCAACACTATTATTTTCAACATTAATAGTAGTTAATGATTAAGGCATTGTTAGCATACTTTTTCAAAACAGCAATGATGCGTTCCCAGCTGTAACATTACTGATAGTAATTTTTCAGTTACTAAGCATTCTAGCAATAATTGTAATTCATGGTGCAACGTGGATAATGAATAAATATGTCACAAACCACACTTTCTGAAAGAGTTCCTTACTTGAGAGGAAAAAGAATCATTTGTAGAACCAATTATAATTTAGTAAATCATTTTGGAAAGTGATAGCCACGAGTCGAGCCAGATAATCTGCTCAGTCAGATAACATAAAGCACGAGCTCTTTGGCTTTTTTGGAAGAACTGCTTTGATTTGGCCACCAAAAATAACTCAGTTTTCTGCTGTAAAGTCACTTCCCAGTGGTTCGGAACCTACCTAAAACTCACCTAAGACCAACTCATCAATTATCATTGTCTTCATCCAACTCATTACCCATGCAAAGAACTCATAGGTCTGAGTTGGCTTCATCCTCCAAAAAAAGATTCACCGAAGAATGGCGATGTCAATAAAAATTTCTGCTTAAGACACATATGAGTAATAGTTTTGTTAAAACTTGAACTGAAAATATATATGATAATTTATTGTATAATAAGAGAAAAACGGGCTAATTTTTTTTTTTTTTAATTTTCCCATAAAATGTCTTGGAGATGGGCGAACATTGACATTTTGGAATGGTGAGTTGTTGATGTGTGTGCGGATGTTTTGAATTTGCAATGGTGATTTCGGGTTGTAGTTTTGTTGAAGCTCTATTCCCCTTTTTTTAAATCTATAATTAGGAAACCCCAACACAATTTTTTTACAAGGGTGCCTTATATTTCTGCACCACATTACACTAAAATCTTATCCTTATCAAATTTGCTTTTGTCAATTGAATTTGTTTAATCAAATTTTTCACTTGAAATTATTTATTGAATGATGTTTATTTTGCTGAGTTTTTTGGTGTTGATTTATTTCATTCTTTGCTCATTTATATGATATAATGATTATAATTAAGAATTATACAAATTGAAGATATTAATAATAATTATTTATCCATCTATGTAATAATTAAGGTTACCGTGTGTATTATTAATTTATTGTATGTTGTCGTGTTGCAGAAAAAAATTATTATTCTATTCTATTGAAATGGCAGATAAACCGACCTCTGAACCTGGAGCTGAGTCTAGCAATGCATAGCCCTCTTGTAAAGCGCTTTCAGTAGCATTTTCAATTGCACGTGTGATATTGCCATAAAGGGCTGCTAATTGTGCAGGTGTAGCAGTGAAATCCGCTGTATTCAATTGCACTTCCAACTGGTCTAACTTGGTAATAGCCTGAAACAATAACATTTCTTTATTAATTATAATAGTACTAGGTGTGGATAGTGTTCCCCGACTCTTAATCTCGGCCAATTACTCTCTGTTGACTCGATAAATTGTCATAGAAGTAACAACCTATTTAGACAGCTAGGTCATTGATGTACCTACACATTCCGAATATTTATAATTTAAAAGATTAAAGATTATATATTTTGAAGATGATTTAAACATTCACAATAATTTAAATTTGAACAGACTAAACGGAAGCACTTTAGTCTTAGAGCGCTCTCGCATTATTGTGCAGACAATCATGAAAATAATAGGCACAACAAAAGCCTGATTGATTGCTTCCCCAACCATTGGACATAAAGCTTCCTGAAAGCTTCATTTTGTTTTGGAATGCGATATTTCAATAATTCACCAGCAGCAATCCGAAATTTGAGTTCGGATTCATTTGAACAAGCAGAAAGAAATGAAAATTGGAAAGTGCTAATACTCTGTTCCTGAAATTGATTGAACATTATTTAGAGACAGACAATTGTAACAAGTACGAAGTATGTAAGTAGAAACATACATGTCAGTTGTATACAACTTTCAAACGTATGATCAACTTATCATAGGTTTTTATTAGGCTGTAAAAATCATATTTCTATCAAATTCGAATGTTTGATCATTAATGATCTGTCACAAGTCAAACGAGAAGAGCTCAATCACGATGTTACGTGAATGATAAATGATCAAGACTTACTACTCAGTCTACACTTTTGTAGCAAGATCTTGGATTTTTCTGGAGATTATATTTTTCCTTTTTACATTATACAGTAGAGATCACTCTATCGATAGAGATTTTCTTTTTCTTTTTTACATCTTATATTTTATTTTTTAAATCACTCTATCGATAAAGTGTCTCCAGTTAGACCGACATAACTACGCATAATATTTAAGAGATATAAATAAAAAGCACGAAGCAGATTGTTGTTGTCACATACAACATACAAGAAATATTATTATTGATAGAGAAGAAATAATGAAGTATTATTATTTTGAATATTTATATGAAAATGAAAATAATAGGAAGTGGAATTACGAATTTTTTGTTGATTCTGAAAAAAGTAGGATTGCTTTATGAAAGAAGTTCAGCTGAATAATTTCCAATTGATTATTATCATTAACAAGAAGAACGAATTCAGTACCTAGATTGTTGTCAATTAAGCGGAATTATTTTAAATAAGTAAAATTGTACTTAAAAAGCAATTGCACTTACCGTCTGTGCGGATCTAAAGAAAGAGTTCGCTTTCATCAGTAAACTATCTCGGTTTTCTGTGTCTTCAATATATTCTGATGCACTGTTGAGGAGTTTATAAGCTTGAGCAACTGCTTCTTCTCCAGCAAAGTGACCTGATTCTGCTAGCTGTTCCGAGGCTTTCAAGATTTTCAATCCGCGTTCTTGTAAATCCTTCACAAATAAAACAAAAACGTGTTAAATTATTCTTTGAAAGTAACAGCATATTGAATGATATACGTCAACTAAGAGCATAATTTTCTTCACTTCCAAAACCAATACACTAATGATAAATATTGATTCAATATCAAGAGGATATTAGTATTATCATGAGAATTTAATTAATATAAGTTGTTTAATATTTCAATTCATGATATAATTTAGAAATAATGACAAATTTAATGAAGAGTTCATTGTTAAAATTCATTGAAGTATTTATTGAATACTTGAAACATTCCATATAAACTACCCACATCTTGAAAGCCAAAAAGTTCTGTATAGAATCTATTGCGCTGTGGAGTTCAATCAATTTATTTTTAATAAATACAATTTATTATAATACAAGATGTAAAAAATATAATTTATTTTATTTATTAAAAGTAAATTGATACGACACCAAATCGCAATAGATTCTAAACAGAACTTTTTGGCTTTCCACAAATGTTTGTTTTGTTTGTAAGTTCAGAGAATAAACATAATAAAGCTCTTCAAGAATTCAGTTGTTATACATTTAGGCATATATAGTAGTTAGTGCATATTATTTCAACGATGATTTCATCTACCTGAATGCTAAGCATGTAATTAATTCTTTTACTTGACTGCTACATTTCCAATACTTACAATCTATATGTTTCACTTAATGAACTGAACTCTAGTTTCAGTAAATTGTCAAAGAAAGCAGGGAATGGAGGAGAAATCAGTTGAATAAATTCATTTCTAGGATAAGGCGCTCATAGAATAATTACAACCTTCAATTAATTATTTTTCCAAATATTAATTTATAATGCTATATCATTTATGTTTAATAAGATAATGATTTCTGAATATTCTAGGAAATTTCCATAGAAACAGACAATTTAATGTTTCTATTCGATTTTTTAATGATCAGTTTCCATTGATGCAGTTTCTTCATTCATTATTCATAAATATAACTTCCTAAATAATCAATTTCTGGATCTATAGGAACAGTTTTCATATAAGCAAAGTAGAAGCAATAATCAACAAGTACAAGTACAAGTACAATAATGCAGTTCGATATCCCATCCAATGAAATAATCGAAGAAGTTTCGATAATTGACAATATCGATACTACATACCATCGATATCACGATATCAGCTGTTCTGTATCATTCGGATGATACAGAACAGGTGTGTTGGTTAGCTAGGCAGTATCGATACTTCCATCTGGTATCGAAACTCGCATCGACTATTTCACTGGATGGGATATCGAACTGAACCCAAATGACTATTAACAATAAAAATAAAACTAAACTAAAAACCAAAGTGAACATAATCTATATACACATAGATTCTAGTTTGAATTTAGAAAACCTATATAGAAATAGATTTTAGATTGAATTTTAAAAAACTACTAGAATTACTACTTGAATTTTAAATGGTACTAGTTTAAATTTAATAATAGAAGCGGCATCGGGCTGAAATCCGGAGGTTTAGAACCAACCTAAAACTGTAAATCCAATATTCATAGCATCATTCACCTCATTTCTCACGCACAGGTCTCAAAGTCATGCTTTATCAGCAAGGAAAAAACGAAAGAAAAAGGCTTGTTGTTACTTCACATTCATTGATTCAATTGTGTTTACAGTACTTACATGAATGAATTATTTTTAATATAAATTGAAATTGAGCAAGCAATGTAAGATTAATGATAATAATCAGGTAGAAAAGTTAGAGCTAGACTTACTTTAGCTTCAGGCATCAGCTTGCGATGTTCATGCAACAGTAGCTGAGAGCTGGCTTCTGAGTCCCCAAGCTCATCCCTGCTCCTGGCAAGAGATTCCTGTCGTTTTTCAAGTATACCTTCCAGCTGCCTCAAATCTATTGTTAGCAGCGCTAACGTCAAGCACTGTTCCAGTTGTATTTTCCTCTCATTATAAGACACTTCCAATAGACGTCTACGGTCATGTAGATTCTCAAGCCAATGCTCCACCTGTGAGACGGCTGTTGAAATATGAGATTTCATTGTTAGAAAGCATATTAATTTAATATATTGAATTAAATTTTGTTTTTAACAGGTTCCGAATCTAAAGACTGTTGGGCTAGTTGCAGTCTTGTATTGTTTGCTAGCCTATTGCTGCTACTTCTCTAAAGACTCAGTTCTCTGCTGTAAAATCACTTCCGGTGATTCGGAACTCACCTAAAAATGTAGATACAGCTCATCAATCACCATTATCCAACTCATTACCCAAGCGCAGGTCTCAGTGGGCTTCATAAGTAAAAAAAAGATAGTATTTAGACTCTCGATACAAAAAGAATTCCAAACGATGCAACCGACTATTGCAAGTTGGTTCGAGGCTTAAATTGATTGGATTTTTTGATCAAATGGCATAGCTTTCGAATCGAGGCAATTGAAACATTGTTTTCGAAGGATGAAGCCCACATAGGTCTGAGACCTGTGCGTGGGTGATAAATTGGATGATGGTGATTGATGGTTGAACCTACAGTTTTAGATGGGTTCCGAACCACCGGGAAGTGATTTTACAGCAGAGAATAGAGCCTATTTTGCTGGCCAATCCAATCGGTCACCCTTACAAAGATGGCCCAGGAGTTTCGTAGCTTATCTCTGATTGAACCTGCTACGTCACTCGGCTATCACTTCCCTACAGTTACATTGCCAGTCACATCTTAGTAACTTACAGCTCAATGTCCATTCTCAACCATTATACGCCGTCCTTTCTTCCAATAACTATAAACCAGTTAAAACCAATAGACAAGACTGAATTAGCCTAATTATTCATTTTTCTTATTTACAGGTTAGGAAAACTTAATTGGCTGAAGTATACTTTACTTCTGAATGAGCATGGAAGGGTAACAAAGAAGCTTACTTCTGAAAGGATATGGAAAAAATTATATATCAGATCGAAAAGAAAGAGGGGTATAAATAAGGCAGGAAATCAAGAGTGATGTACGAAAGAATGGTGGAGTTGACAAAACAAGGCTATGAAATACTGTGAATGGGAATTGTGAGAAATAAAAAATATTTATTGGGTGGAGTTAAGAATGTAGATTGTTTCCTTCCACCCAACCTCGACTAATTATAAATCAAAATTCACATTAATTATAACTCATATTGGGAAAATATCTGTGTGTTTGAATATAAATGTTAGTATCAAACATAATGAAAATTGTTCAACATTAGAATTGGTGAACAATTAAAGAGAGATTACATGATTTAGTTGTTTATGATCAATTTAGTTGTTTATGAATATTAAAGTTGTGATTGTGTATCTCCCAAAGCGTTGCGTTTGAAGAGTAGCGTTTTCTTTTCAAATATCAATATTGGTTAGCAGAACCAATCACTATATGAAACATGTGATTGTTGTGAATATCCATTCCCCTATTATTTGCGGTATAACTATGCTGAACTGATCTTTAGAGTCACGGCGGTCGTCCACATCTACTTCTTAACTACAAATACATCAACCATTCAACACAAACAATAGCAAATACTTTCAGAAATCTCAACTGCACAGTTGTATTCAAAACTAGCAACACCTTAAGAAAACTCACCAACAACACTGCCACCTCCAAAATCCACAATCATTCTGGCACTTATAAATTAACCTGCAATGAATGTGACTGCATCTACATTGGACAAACTGGCAGATCTTTCTCAACCAGATTCAATAGATACACCATAAAAGCACTCACCCAATCACACACAAAATCAAATTATGACGAACATTTACTCATTAAAATCATTCATTCACTAGCATTGATCAAAACCTTCACATCGCCCCGAAAAGTCATAAACTCAACACATTAGAGCAATTCGAAATTTACAAATATTCGGATTCACATCCACAACTAATTCTCGATGACCAACTCAATTTCAAATCTCTTACCCTCTTTAACGTCATCATCACAAACCTCTCATCACAAACCCTCTCCACCAACACCAACTAGAGAATCTGTCATTCTACAACCAAGCGCCAATGAAGAACTATGTAGTTCGAAATGCGTCCGCTGCAATTCAAAAGGTGAGTTGTACATAGTATATCTTTATATATGAATGACATATGATTTTGACTCATGAAATAATTATAAAAACTTGCCACAATTCGCTGCCGTTCTGATTTGATCAGGTCTCGAGTCAAGAGTTCCTTCCTGAGCGATTGATTGCAATTCATCTAGCAGACAGCGGCCATCTTGCAATGCCAACATCAATGATTCGAGCATAGCTCGCCGAGCCTGGTTCAGCCTGTCTAGCAGATCCTCGATTGCTGACACCTCTACAGGGAGAGGTGCTCCACTGCAAACCCCCATTTCAAGCGCTCTAGTACGTTCCAGACACTGCATTGCATTTCTGGGAAAAAACAGAAAAAGCAGATGAAATTAACTTTTTCCAAGATTAGTATTAACTTGATGACAACAACCAGATATGAAAATGTATTAAAAACAGATTTGGCAACAAATCACAAATAAAATTTCAATTACCAAAGCTTAAACACAATTGAAAAATTTCACTCAATATTTATTTATTGAATTACAGCTCACCAAATTAAACCAAAAAAAGGCCGTGGTGGACAAAAATTGATAGTTTTTATGAATCCATTCTAGGCATCCCTGGAAAGATTCCCCCAAGTTTACGAAAAATCTGGCTTTTGCATAACTTTTGGGTGCAAAAAACCACCCTAATTCGGTGGCACTTTTCAGTTCTTCGCCTAAAACTCGAAAATAATCTCTTGCGTTGAAAGCATTGTTTAATTCGAAATTGAAGAATATGAAGTTCTACGTCGATTGATGTATGACAATACAAAATCGGTTTAGTTGTTCATTCCCAATCAATTTTTAAAAATTAGGTATTCTTACCCCACTTTGTGAAAAATAAGTCACCCCCATGTTTCGATGAATTTATCTTGTAAATGCTCACACCAACACATGAAAGTTATAGGGAAGAAGTTTTAGATCATTGAGTTTACTTCCAGAATAGTGCTCAATTTGAAATTTTTGCCAATTTTTTTCAAAGATATGCCAAAAACCTGAACCACTGTAGCGCGCTAAATTTTCTTGAAAGTTTTAAATAATAACAATAACTTAGGATCTATGCATTGGATAATGATGATATTGGTGACATATTGAAGGGAATTTCATTACCTGAATGAAAGGTCTGAACTAATTTTCCCCTAATCATCTAATCTAGTATGATTATAATAATGGAAAAAATAAAAAATTGAAAAACAGCGGAATTTCGGGAACATATATTTTCTAACTTTATCGAACAAGGCACTAATAAATTTTAAATGTACTAGAGTCGAAGAAGAAACAATTACATACAATTTAAGACCAACCTCGCAACTTTATTTCCAGTAGTTCCTGAGTTAGAGCTATTTCAATATTGAAAAATCGTAATTTTCCAAGCAGATGCCTACCTACGTATTCTACCCTTTCAAGTGAAATGGCTTGATTATGGTTAGAACTTGACATGTCACATGAATTTGGACCGTCTCAATGAGGAAAAATCTACCTTTGTATCAATTTTCGTCCACCAAAAGTCTAATTTGCCTGGGCTATTAATATAATGAATTAATATCATAATGGATAATGAATAAGCAGTTTGATATTCACATGACAATTGTTCAAACGCTGTCACAATAAATAATGTACCACAATTGTTAAGCTTGACCTGATAAAAACAAGAAAGACTATTCACAATTCAATAGCCATCAAATGAATGTTTGTGAATATTCCCATGCACATATCAAAAAAGTTTATAATTATTTGCTTCCATCAAGATTCTATCCAATAGACCTGGAGATATCTATTTTCATGAAAACTTACAGACTCATAGTTTTGTTCATAAAGGCATCATCATGCCAGAATTCACAAAATGAGACTAAATGTTTGAAAAAGAGCATCCTAAGTTTTGTATTCTTCGTACCTCATCTGTAATCCTTATAAAAGAAAGTTTTAAATCATTATAATATTGCGGAAAATGATAGTCACTCTGTTATGTTTTTTCTATATTGAATATCATTATCAAAAATTCAAAAATAATTATTTTACGACTGAGAGAATATTTATTCCAGCTTTTATATTTACTTGAAAGTCAGAATATGTATTTCAAGTACGTCTTTCAACAAACCTGTGATATTTAACATTAAGATCCAAAATTGTTTTTCGCCTTTGTAATTGAGTATTTACATCCCGCCAAGCGAGTGCTAGCGAATCAGCCATTGCAGCATACACCTCTGCTTTGCCCTTTTGGCTGACAATGAGTCGATCAGCTTGTCGCAGCATTTCCTCCACTGGACTTTGTTTGCTCTGTAAATAATATGAAAATACAAAAAATATGAATGATAGATGTTTAAAATGTCATTGGATCATCAGGAATGAATCTTACTAAGTTTATCATACAATTTAAATACTATACACTTTAAACCATTTAAAAACAAGAATGATAAATTTATTCAACCCATTTCATTTCTAAGTAATTTCTCAACGGAAAAATATCAGTAGTCCTTGGATGTGAATTTTTTATATGTCACTAACTTACACATTATTCAGTACAAAATAATTTTCATACAGAAGTAACAACAGGATATATTCCCAGAAAATCAGCCAAAAATTGATATAATTAATGTAAATTTCAAATTATTGTTTGAGGGGAACCAGGCAATAAAAATGGCAGTATATGTAACACAATCACTGATAATATAAAGAATAGATGTTGAAGCAGGAAAATCAAGGAAAGGTTTATCCGATTTAATTCAATAGAACACTAGCTAGGGTTAGAGGCCAGGAGGACCTGGGAGAGGCTTCAAGGACTTGAAGCAAGAGGTGAAAATTAATCATTGACTCCAGATGAATATAAAAATAATCTGTTAATAGAGAACATTTAATTATACAGCAAGAGTCAATCAAACTTTTTCAAAGTTCAATTCCTAGTTAGCTTATATTTGTTAAAGTGAACCGTACCGGTACTAAAGTAGTAGAAAGACCTTGAGGCCACGTTGTGGAAACATGAATATTCCAATCTCAAATAATGTAATATTCCGTCCTTCTTATTGAATTTCATATACTAATCATCAAACAAGGTATGTATCTAACCTGTATTCTGATGAGGACATCATTGTGTGCTTTTTGTAGTTGGAGTGCTTCTTCTAGGTCGATACCAAGCAATGTAAGCGCAGGAGTCAATTCAAGAACTTTCAGTTCCAGCCAATCTTTAGTCTGGAAAATAACAGATAAATAATAAAAAAGAGACAAGCTATTCACGCCATTACAGAATACTTGTAAGAATGATTACCACAGTATTTAGCAGAACTCAAGTTTTACATGGTATTCCTCTTTTGAAGGATATTGGATGAGACTTCATAAAATATGGCAGTACAAAATCTTGTGATTATTATGGCACCTTAATTTGAAAATTATAAACTATTAATATAGCTTCTACAGTTAAATTTAGTTTTCTTTATTAATATAACTATCGTTAAATTAAAATTTGATAAAATAATAAATAAAATAAGCATTGTTTCTATCTATAAGTTTGAGCCCTAGTAGACTACACTTCACGCCGTAAAACTGAGAGGCTGGAAGAAATTGCTATGTTGCCAGATGTGGGACCATGCCAGTGTGGCGGATGGTCGAAAATCACCAACCTCAACGCACAAATTGGCAATACTAATCGTACTGTGTTGCCTACTCTACAAGTCTGACGATAGTAGTCAGTTGGTATGTCACCGCAGTAAGATGCTTTTTGCAGCATAGATTTGTTACTTTGTCGGTGTTAATGACGATTATAAACTTGCATTTACAACACTTGATTTTTTAACAGTATAGGACGCGTTTCAGGGCCTGATTCCCATCCTCAGCAAACAGAGAATGCGTACTCCAATTATCTAAACACTTATACACTTACTCCAATACATAAGTTTAATTAATTTTGCACAGCTTGCTATTTCTTTGTAGCTTAATTTATCGAAATTCTAATTTTATGAGATTTAGTTTTTTTTTACTTTTGGGTTGCAATAAATTATTTCGTTAGAATTGAGTTCTCTAGCATGTTTATTGAGCAACTGAATTTATCCAATTCAATCTTGACTAGCCTAAACATGTTTTTGGTTCATTTTGGCAAATTTGTTCAATATTTAAAAAATTACTGTAGTTATCGACTTCTAACATGATTTATTTTAATTACAAGTGAGTGAAATGAAGGCACCATAAATTTCTAAACAATGAGTGAACAAATGGGGATAAATTCTAACTTCCGGCATCTCTAACTATGTAACGAAGCATTTCAAGACCTATGTTTATATGAACTTTTTTCATTATTTTAGTGAGTACAACAACACCAGTATTGCTAACTCTATTCGAAACACCCATTATAAATATCTAAATATAAGGTTAAGCTAGATGGGTTGCATTTTATATGCAACACTCATACAACGCCAGATAAACAGCTTTCTCTCTTTGGTGTTCACATTTGAGTTGTCAGAGCTCTGAGTGAGCGGAAAGATTCAAGAACCAATGCCAAGAGTTCATTGCCAATACCTGAAAACTTTATACAAATAGTAGACTAAACTACGACACATCTACGGGCACACCTCGAACTCTGTTTCAATAGATCTTGAGAATTAATACGCTTCATGGTTATTACTTCAAGTGCAGTTCAGCTAAGACTGAAGGCTCAAGTTGAGAATTTATTAGAAAAGTTCAAAGAGCAAATAAAGCTCAAATAGGTTGAAAGAAGAACCGATAAACCGATAAGCGCAAGATCTTGTGACTCAAGTCTCAGGTAGAAGAATAGAAAGGTTTTGACGAATATAATTCAATTCATGAAAACCAAAATGACATCTAATCATTATTAGTTCAGGGATGAAATGTACAAGTGTTCATGAGAATGTGGTGTGAAACAAGGAGAATTAATAATTATGCGTCATTTTAGTTCAGGAAAATTGTGGCAAACCATAAAGAAGCTGGATAATGGAATGATTAAATGTTCTCTTCTGAAATTTTGAAATTGACGTCATTAAAGACAGAAATCGTTTTCATTTATCAAGATGTAGAGAAATGAATCAGTAAAGAACAAATAAGTGATCTTGGTAGGTTTAACTGGAAATTTTGATTCTGATGTGTATTAGTAACGCAAGCTATCTCCAGAATATAAATAAATAGCCGTACACATAGCACGGTATGGGAGGAGATTAATTGGGCGAAACGTAGACAGCCACCATAAAAATGATAAGACCATTATTATTCAGAATCGCAAGATGATTGCTGCTCACTGATTCACATAGATTCAATTCATGTTGAATATTATTTGTCCTTCAAGGACAATATTTTAGCTCATAATACTTGAGTGGGAATTACAAGCAACACTATTGTAACCAAGAGAAGGTAGGAATCAGATGAAAATAGGACTAGCTAAACTTCAATTACTAGTGATTTGAAGCAACAAAGTACATGGCTCCATAAGGCTTCAAGAGTAGAGGAAGCAATAGAGTTGAGTGGTATTTCAGAAATAAGACACATGCTAGATGTATTAGAGCATGTCTAAATTTAAACTAGCTTTAGAACTATAATTATGTTTTTGACCGACAAAGTACAGTGCACTTGTTAAGTAGGTTCATCGACTTCAGCTTTTGAACACTTTTCTCAAATAATCTAAAAATAGTCAACAGACAGATGAAGAATTACGCTTTAGTTTACTAAGAGAACATCTTTAACGTATGGTATTATCATAATTCAATTGAATATGTGAAAATTTCAAAAAATGAAACTTGAAGGAGCTAATGAACGGAAATTTATAACAATAATTTGTTTTCTTCTATCCAGAGCCATCATTTGATATTATATCATGCGATGGTGTCTCATTTCTTGAAAAATTTTCTTTTCGTTTTTGAGTGTTCTATTAGGTATAGTTGAAGCCCAAGTATTATTTATTATTCTACCTATTCATAACCATAACTTGAAGGAAAGTCAAATTTATTGTTTGTGCATAATGCATGTGCATTACTGTAAATCAATCATAACTATTCATGAACTTATGAATTCGACTAAATTTGATAAAATACTATGTTTTGGAGAAATATGTTGGAAATGAGTAGAAATTTATACCTGAATCAGTTAGTAATAAAAGTTTAGAAATTGACATCAAATTATTGACATTAATTCACTAAATTAAAAAATATTAATCATGTACGGTGTACGGCATTAAAAACCTTGATTAGAAATAGACAAAGAACGCTTGAGAGCTGCTACATTGTAAAGAATAGTCTCAAGGCAGAGAATTTAAGAAACAAGATTACACAAAAAATATTTACCACTTGTTACTTAGCATATCTGATAACGCTAAACAACTACCCAACACCATTATTGAACTTGTGTCAGAGTGCCTATCGCAACTATAGGCCTACCTGTTAACCACAGACTAAATTCATTCACCTTAATAACCACAACATGATTACAATCTAAAAACTTGGATCTCAAAAGAAGTTTGATTAGTACCGTACGGTACTTACATTAAATCTGATTATAGCTGCAGTTCCGAACTATCCCAGTCACCAGACTGTTGGGAAGACCCAAGAAGTAAAGTAAATAAGTAAGTAAGTAAGTCTTATTTAATAAGAGAAAGTTTGACTTAGGCACCGGTATTGACTTTTCACTATGACTGAACAATATTGGCATAGCCGATGGCTATTGAACATTTCAAGCTAAAACATAAAATTAGTGAAGATTACAAACATTTTTGTGTTGTGACTGAATTTCTTTGAAGATAATGATACAAAATTGATTTTTATGATTGTTTCTTACTTGGAAAGCAGAAATTAGAATCAGAATTATAGACGTACATATTATTTATGTTATAATATTACTCCATGGGAGTGCAGTATATGGGCTTCTCTTAAAAATGACGCGCGATTATGTGAATTATGTCTTTATCCGACTAGATATCAATCTGAAAATGAGTATAATCATAGTATGTAACCTCTCCCGTGTTCACATAATCGTAAATGTCCAAGTTATTCAATTGACAACAAGTTATTAACAGAAGCCCATATAGTGCACCACAGCCTCTTTTTTATATCATACCTTCAGTATTATTCTAGATAATTTAATAAATAGTTCTGATAGTTTAAGGATAGCTTGAGTAGTGCCGTAGTAACATCATAAATTCGCAACACAAGTACTGACAAATTTTTCGTGATGAAACAAGCATTCCTTTTGGAGTCTCATGGTTAATATTCATGCTTGCTTTTGATAGATAACGTAACCTCACTTCTGAAAACCTTCACTTTCTGCTGAGATTATCGATATGCATCATCGACTCAAGACTAACCCGATATCGATTTGTCTTTGATCGACTCAACATGTAACTTGTGAAAATAATATTAATAATAATTATCAATTACCGTATAAATGTTTTTTTTTTAATTATATTGTGAAAAAAATGTTTATAATGTATACTATTACCATAATTATTTAATGTTTTGAGTTTTGTTTTCTTTCCCTGCACCCCCCTCGCCAAGCGGTCCATCTAGAAACGTTTTGAATGCATTATTTGTTTAAATAGAATAAACTCGTAGAATAGAGAATGTCCTTATCTGTTTAATTTTATGGAAGGATATCGAACTCTCATTCTTTCCGGAATGATAAAAATATATGTAAAGCAGAAGCTCTTGTAAACATGAGTCAGTTAGTTGTGATTCAAATGTGATAAACTGACAGTGACAGTTCCCGCTCATACAAACCGGATTATCAGTGAGTGCTAATACAAACTGTGTTATATGAACATTTAATGTGCTAAGTGATAAACGAAGTATAGGCCTATTGTAACAGATTATTTATTCAGGCTTCTTCAACAGTTTATGCAGTGACTCGTAAGTGCTTGTAGTGTTTCAACTGTGTGTTTTAGACACTTCTTCTTGAATTGTTGAACAGTTATTATTTAGTGCGAGTTGTTGGTAATTTATGTTAATAAAGTGTGAGTGTTAATTTAAAGTGTTACCAGCATTATTTTAGAGATAGAACCCATAACAATTGGTGTCAGAAGTCGGGGATTTTTGTGTTTTATTAAAAATGGCTGTCAAAGTTACCTTGTGCGATTTAAAAGTGGCCAACCTCAAATGTGAATTAGATGACTGTGATTTGGAAACAAATCTGGTAAGAAGTCAACTCTATAAGACCGTCTTCGTGAGGCATTATTGGGAGAAGGAGAAGACCCAGCTATATACGTACCTCTTTGAGTCTTCAGATACAAAACTCATTTCATCATTCACATCCATGAAGGGCGAACTATAGGAGAACTTCGCATCCATTAAGGGTGAACTACAGGAGAATATGCCATCTATGGAGGGCAAACTACAAGAGAATATGACATCCATGGAGGGCAAACAACAGGAGAATATACAGCAGAACATGACATCAATGGAGAGCAAACTAGAGGTCATTCAAGGGAACATGGTGTCCATAGAGAGAAAATTACAAGAAAATATTACTTCATTACATGAAGAAGTCACTAAGGTGAAGGAGGGCTTGGAACTATGAAGGAGGATTTTAAAGCAATAGAAAATCGGCTAAATCAGCTGGAGCTTCAAGCAGCAATGAAGAAGTAAGCAAATCTTCTAATTTTCCAGAAATAGCTAGGCCTATCTCAGAGAAGACAATGATTTCTTTGCCAGCATTATTTTAGAGATAAAACCCGTAACATTATGATGTTGAAGATCCACCATGTTTCCACTAATATAATAATAAAACTAAAAAAACACTTCTAAGTGGAAATTAACTCGTTGTGGCGTGACAGCCGTTTCACTCTGTTGTCAAGAGCATCGTCAGACGACCCACACTACACTGTGCAGACGACCCACAGTACACTGGAGAGGTATACGACTATACGAGTGTACTTTGGGTCGTCTGACGATGCTCTTGACAACAGAGTGAAACGGCTGTCACGCCATAACGTGAGTTAATTTCCACTTAGAAGTGTTTTTCAAGTTTTTATTAACTTTTTACCGTAAAATTATATTAATTAGCCTACAGTAGTGCTAATAGGACTATAACCTATTGGGAGCAATGTAGGACCTGATAAAATTACTTGTAATCTCTTTTGGTGTTTGAAATAATTAGTTTTCCATTCAATAATTTTAAGCGATTATAGGTCCAGCATTTTTTTGAAAAATGCAATCATTACAGTTCAATGTGAATGATGTGTAACTAAAATAAAAGGGACTTGCTTTACTTAGTACTTGCTGGTGGGCCTACTACGCTGGTGCTTGGGTCACTTATTAAAACATTCCTTTAGGAAAATTGAAAGATAAGAGCAACCTGAGCTTATATTCAACTTATTTCAACAGAAGTCTTTATTCTATCCTTGGAAACGTAGGACTAATTATTGACAAGATTGTCTATGGGGACTCTTTTTTGTATTCTTTCACTGGCGCCAGTCTAATCATAAGAGCAACCTTCAGAATCAGAATTAGCTGACTTTCTTCTAAGAAGTCAAGGAACGTAGGAAGTTGTCCTTCCAAAAGCATTTGAAAGCCGAAACTCGGGCGACTAAAAAGGTTGAATAGAGGTACAGTAGTAGAGATAGTATGGACATGGCACCAAATCACCGTATCAAATTAATTGACTTGCTCATTTTAGTTTTTAATGTACGCAGCACAGTTAAGTGGAGTTAACAGCATTTCTAATCTTTAATTGAGATCACCTCAATGGAAAAAGGTTGACAAACTGTGGAGCTCTGTTTACAGTTGTGTTACCTATTATTCTTTTTAAATAGAGAATGCGTGCTATAAAAAGAATAGTAGGCATCACCTACATGCTGCACCCTACACCTATTCAAACCCAATGGCAAATTCAAAGCTCACAAACATATCTTTAAATTCTATAGTCTCGTGTAATGATTGTAATACTTCAGTTTGCTTGACCTTAAAACAATTTCTCAGAATACGGTAGATTATGGATAATTTTTCAATATAAGACTTTCTGGCGAGTAGCCTATTATTAATCTAAAATTTAAGATATGACTTTGAAGAGATAATCTATATAGATAACTTTCTATAAAGTTGACTTAAAAGATGACTTTCTGACGCGTGGACTATCATTCTATAATGGCTGTAAATGTAGATTTCGCTATGTAATAGGAGGGCCTACTTGAATTTATAAAAATACGTAACGTGCATAGTTCATAATGGGTGGTAAATCACACGAACTAAATTTGTAGTAAGGAAGGAGGTGGAGGGTTGCAAAAAGCGTAGCACAGAGTAAATACAGTATAGAGAAAGCTTATTAGTTTGAAAGAAGTGTGCTAAAATTATTTCGCGTTTCATTGTGATAACATTGGGATGCCACAAAGGTTTTGCTGTGTTACTTTATTCATTTACAAGAGCTACGGAACAGAGTTTTCAACAAGACACTGCTACTGAAGAAACACTGTGACAAGTAAAACTAACTTCTTCAATAAATTTTCAATTATTATGAGATCTCACTAAATAAAAGCATTATTATGGTTGATATATACAAAAGAGAATGTAATCTTATAGTAACCAAATGAATTCTAAGTTCATCGAGTGGCATCCACTAGAAACTCAGACTCCACAAAATTATGATATTTCTGTGAAATACAAGAAAAAATATAATTTATAGGTAGACGAATTTATTATATGACTATGAAAAAAATTATTTGTGGGCGAAAACAACATTAAAATTTGGTGACATAAGTTCAAATGAAGAGTTGCAAAAGACCAGCTGTTACAAAAATATTGCAAACATCAGCTACAAAGAGAATCATACCTGATAGAGATGGAATTTGATTGTAAATGAATATTATTATATTATAAATGAATTATAATGGATATTATTATAAATGAATTGAAATTCATTGATATCATGTATATGAAGAATTGAATACGGTAAGGCATTCAACTTTCCGTCTATTTCCAAAATTGTCCAAATTGAACTAATAAATGGGATTAAAGCTAAAGAGCTAGTCACAGTTACTGATACAGTTTTCATACCTACAGCTTAGTACAAGAAAACTGTAACTTAGTAGAATTAAATATTTAATACAAGAAAAGTCAATGCTTCTTTTTTTAGTAAGAAAAGCTAAAATAAATAAAATTGATGAAGACAATCATTTTAACTTTTTGTTGTAAATTTAACAACCTTGATAACTCGAAAACGTTCGGCCAAATGTGAGTGTATTTATTATATATTCACAATACAAAACTGACTGCAAGTCTTTAAGTTTACAACAAACAGTTGATATTAACAACGCAGATCGTTATGGAACAAGAAATCCAAGACAATAATTTTACTTCTAACTGTACTGTAATCCACTTTATAATATAGGCTATTATTACAGGGGGTTTTCGTATGAATGGGTGCTCCAGAATAATTTTATTTCAGTCAATAATTGATTGTTCTGTTAATCTCTGAAAAATTAAATTGTAATTCTCTCTATCAAATTTTAAAATCCCACATTATTTGAAAGAAAGTCCTAAGAATTTAGAATAATCGCAAATTTACGTATATATTGTATTACGAGCAATCTATCAAGCTCAGCCAACTTATATAGGATGCATAATAAAAACCGTTCAACAGCTTAACCGTATAGAATCTGACGTCGTTATTGACTCAGTCTAATTGATTACTATAATTTGAATGAATAATGTATTGTATACAAATTGCTCTGAGCAGTACAAGATGATAATTTTACGCCTGAGGTTGAAGGAGTACATAAGCTTTGAGAGAGCTAGTTTGGATATCATGTCTTTTTATTCCAACCTACTCTCTCACTCTCTCACTAATGTTTTCGTATTCTCTGAGCGAACACCCTCTCTCTTTACACCTCAGACTATTTTCATCATGCTTGTTTGTGGCTGTTCACGATCGCGTTGTGAGCATAATTTTCTTTGGCAATGGAGCTGCTTTCCATAATCAGCTTTGTTCCATATATTGCATACTTTAAAATTGATGTGGGTCGATCAGAGTGAGATGCATCAACACTTATTACAGTTCTTTGCAAGCACGATGTTGTAGCAATTTGGGCAAAGTCTAACCCACTTTCTCTTCTCCAAAAACTCTTGATGACTTTGTGCCATGTGCAGAAATATTATTCAAACACTTTGCCAAGAGTACTTGCCCTGTGCCTTGACCTCTACCACAGACTAAATTCTCCAAGCCGTGAGCCGTAGCAGGTATCTGTTCAATCAGATATAGATAAGATGGGCCATCTTTGTAAGGGTGACCGATTAGATTGGCCAGCAAAAAGGAAACTGATCTCTGCTGTAAAATCACTTCCCGGTGGTTTGGATCCCACCTAAAAATGTAGGTTCAACTCGTCAATCACCATTATCCAACTCATTACCCACGCACAGGTCTCAGACTTATGTAGGCTTCATCCTAAAAAGTACGACTTTATTGATATTAAGCATGACTACTTTTAACTTTCTATTCATCAGGATTTTTATTTCAAATACGGTTGTAGTATGCTATTATTTCAAGCAATTTCAGAAGAAGAAATTGACTTGATATTGTCGTTGATGACTAAATTAGGTCGATTGAGCCTGTCTAATTGCACAGCAACTGCAACAGAAACGACCGTATTCATTTAGGTTACAAGATATTCACAACTCTTCTTATTTTGAACTCCAATACTTTTCAAATAAAAAACTTCATTTGACGGGTAGACGATTTAACCTAGTGGGGCGTTATGAAACTTACATTTGATGCTACAGTACTTATTAATAAAAGCAGGAAAGAAGCTTTGAGCTCTAAGGTGCACTGAATAATTTATATTAAAATAATTCAATAACTTCAATTGGTGTCAAATTAATTAGATTTAAAAAAAAAAAATTAAACATCAATTTTTTTGTAATGTATTTTTCAAATTAATTTTAATTTCTCTTCATGCTAGAAGAGCAACAAGATAATAATTATTATGAAATAATGTCTATAAAGTTTGGTTAAACGTTCTCAGTTTTCAGATTATTAAAATTGGATTAATTATTTTTTGAGTTTGATAAAATTCATTCCATAACAATGGAGAACTACTGAGATTGTGAATGCAGTATGATTTGATTGAAAACTAAATGGTTCTCAAGAAATAGCATCATATTTTGAACTCTTTTCAATTGTTCTAGTGTTTCGAGTGAACATTCAAAATCAATAGTTTTTCACCTATAAGTGAAAAGAAACAAGTCATTTTTTTCGAATGAAGGTTTTTAGTGAAACTAAATTTTTAGTGTGGACTAGCCTAAAAGTATTGGATGAAATAGCTTAATTAATATTTGTGAAGAGAACAATTCTGGACTCTGGTCTGTTGCATCTTTGCATTTATTGTTACTTTGTCTATATGAATAAATAAATAATGATTGAATAAAAGTTATAAACGATTAAATGAATGATTGAATCAATAAATGATCCAACCTTGACAATTATTTACTAGGTAATCCATTTGCTTAGAATGCACCTTTGTAATTTGTTCTCCAGTATAATATTTAATCTGATGCTCAAAAGTGGTCATTATACGTATGGAAATTAGTGGTATAAACAGATTCATACCGGAGGTTCAACTCTAAAATGTTCACAACAACATTTTGTGGCTTGAATACACAATACTCAAGCAATGTCATAAATAATACGTCATAATACTGATCTAGTAGACTAACTTTCAATTACAAAGGCTATGCTACGAATCTATTGTAGTTTGTAGTCAAAGTAACCAACAATGGAGATTGTGATTCGAGTTGAATAGCTCATCATTTCCTCTACATTCACAAATAGTCTGCTGGATACTCTCTGATTATAACCTCAAGTGGAACGAGAATACCTCATATTATAATCATCTCCCGGGAGGTCCACTAGAAAAAGCAACATTCGATGAGAGAGATGACCTGTCGCTACAAGTTGGTTCTCCGTCATACTTTTGATACTGCTAAATTCCTTGAAAGTGAATGAAGAATTTATTGTCAAAGTTGACGTAGGGAACTGATTTACTAATTGCTGAATGGCCACTAATTGGGTCGCAACAGGTAATAAACCTTTCAGCTCGAGAATTCAACTTGATTTGGTCATAGGAATTGACAGAAGGGGAATGGTTGAAAGTCGACAATTTTCAAACAATAGATTTCTAATTTATCAAATGTTACTCATAGAAAATAATTTCTTAGAGCTTCCGCATGTACAGAAAGTTTGCGAACCGTTTCATAAACCAAGGTCATACGCTAGAAGAACGTGGCACCGAAATCGGAGAAATAAACCACGTTTTAAAAGAATCGAATTGCTTTGAGCAATGCTAATATAATTTTGACATTTCAAAAAGTGGAATCAAGGCTATAATAGGAAAGAGGAGGGTATTTTCTTTTAATGGTGGTTTTACTTGGGAAGGGGGTAGGAAAAAGGTCTATCTTGCAAAAGAAGGTTAGCAAAATCTCAATTTGGGAGCCCCAACCTTTAGAAAAGGTATACCATAGAAAAGATACATTTATAAGAGGTATACTTGAGAAGAGGTCAATTCTATCTTCTGTGCCCAAACTTTCCATTTGGGACTGCTCTCACGTGATATTCATTGGCTCGTGAGCATCATTGTAATTCTATGCAGTCTTTTATTTGGCGATCGCTCTGGAGTTTTATACTTTTTTCACACCCTTATACAGGTTTTTAAAAAAACCTGATGTCTGATTTTGTATAAAGCAAGTGCTAATGGTGTGACTGCTACATCAACAAATAATGCATAATCTGAAGAAAACAACTGTTTTCTTTCAATTTTTTTCAAATTTTCATTCACAATAATTAAATATATTATTATTTTGATGATGTTTATTCATTAGAAGTTCAGTCTTCGTCAAAAGGAGGCTATAATACGATTGAAAATTTCATAAAGCAAAGAGATGCCTTTAAACTTCAATGAGCCGGTTCTTCACATGCCATATTCTGTTACCACTTAAAGGTTCCTTGTTATATTGGTAGGAAACTCTATAACAAGCAGTTTTTAAAGAGTCTTGAAAATGTAGAAATATTAAAAAACAATTATTGAGAAAATATTCAGTTGATAAAAGGTTTTTATAGTGTACAAGAGTTTCTTTCACATCAAAATTAAGCCTGACCTCAACTAATTGATATAGTAATAATTATATTCCTGGTTTTCTTGTTCCATGACGAACTGCGTTGTTAATATTAACTTTTTATGTGAATTTAACGACTTGCAGTCAAATATTTGACGACTGCAAGTCGTTAAATTCACATAAAAAGTTAATAATAGTTATAGTTACTAGTGTATAAGATTGTATAATTGTTGATCTGAATTGTCTTATAAGTTACTCTTATAAGTTGTCTTATAAGTTACAAAATGTAATCTACAAAAAAAAAAACAAGATATGTGGCGGTGTAGAACAAATAGCGATTAACTGAACTCATTGCCCACAAAATGGTAAGAAATTGGATATCAATGAATACTGTTTAGTCAAAGGGTGTTGACCCCGGCAGTGAAGCGAATGAGCAAAACCACAAACCCAAACATGGTTCAGCAGCAGCAGGAGCAGCAGAAGCTGTAAGCCAATATAATGGTGGAATACAACGCAAACAGACACGGCTGTAAAGCTCTTGCATGCCATAATGTCCCGGTCATCGTCTAGTCAACGAGCGTGCTATCCTCCCTCTGGCTACAGACTAGGGCTCTGTAAAAAGGAGGTATGCTCAGCCGCCATCTTGGTTCGTAGAACTCGATCGAAAAGCTTGAGTTAGATAGACGGAGTGGATGGTGTTTGAATTTTAAGATCAATTCAAAGTGCAAAATGTTTTACTGTTCAGCACTTGGCTTTCATTGTCATGTCCCTCACTTCATTTGTCATCTACTATGTCTATTATGCTCAGGGGTATGACAGAAATGTGTGTGTTAAAATGCACAGAATAAAGTATTACAGAGATACTAAGTGTAGGTATTAAAAATATTGATTTCTGCTTACTCCATTCATATCTGAATCCTCATATTTACCTTCACAATTTTAATCATTGATATAAGTTGACAGAGTTATGAAATAAAAAATTAACAAATTCAAATGAGAAAAATATTTTTTTTGAAATTTAGCGAATAGGCCTAACACTAGGAGCTTTTTCAGAGCATAAGTGTCCATAGATTACACTATCAAAGATTTGATAACAAGTTCCTTAAAAGTTCTTTAAAACATTTGAAGAGTGATGCTATACAGAAGGTCACTGTAGTCTAGTGTTTAAGGCGCCCGACCTTTGAGCACTTTGAGGAATTCAAAAAATTTATTAAATTAAAATACTATTTTATCTCCTGGATTTCTTGTTCCATGACAAACTGCATTGTTATTATTAACTTTTCAAGTGAATTCAACGACTTGCAGTCAAAATTTTTATTAAGAATAGGTAGAATTTACTTATTCTGTAGGCCGAACGTTTTCGAATCTTGGAGATCCATTTTCAGAGGTCAAAAATGGATTTTGAAAAAGATCAAACGTTTGGCCTACAGAGTAAGTAAATTCTACTGATTCTATTCTTAATAAAAAGTTTGACTGCAAGTTGTTGAAATCACTTAAAAAGTTACTATTTTATCTCCTTAAATATCATTCAGGAGTTAGTAGTTTGAGGGTACTATGTCTGTAAAATTGGTTTAAGTATGGGTATGCAGAAGAAAAAAGGTTGGGAACCGCTGGTCTACACATGAACAAAAACTAAAAAACTATGCTATGTAATCATAATATTATATTATTGTCTTTTATATACTCGTTGGAAAGGTCATTGTTGATGTAATTGACCAAATTCAGCAAAACCGATTCAATGATATTCAGCGATTGACCAAATTCAATGATAGGCCTACTGATATTAATTTCATAAAGATAATGGGTTGCAATAATACATGACAGATTCAAGATGTACGGTAGCCTACCATATTTTCAACAAGCAAATTGATCAAACACAAATAGCTTTATCTTCAACGTATGCCAATATTGTATATGGTACAGTACCTAGTCTAAAAAAATAGTTCAGGTATCAGAATATTCTCACCATCTAAATGTATAGATTTATGTAAATTGCCTTGCAATCATCAAATGTTTGAGTGCAGAGTTACATATGAATTCGAATTTGGCTCCTAATGCCACGAACCAAGATGGAGGGTGAGCATACCCCGTCTTTATAGTGCCTTACTACAGACGGCTCTCATTCCAGGTCACGCTAAGGCTAAGGAGGAAGGAGATCCTTATATCCTTAGGTTCTTTAAGATTAAATCTACAAGTAACAGTAATCGGCTAAGGCTAAGACATACATTGGCACCGGATAAGGCAGCCTGGTAGCCTGGTATTCACATGTGGTGAGCTTTATCTAAGAAGAGCATATTGTAGTTTTTTTTCTATTTTTGGGGTCTAATGCCATTCAAAGTGATCTCTAATGAGCCTTCATGTGACTAAAGTAATTCATTTCCTTACCATTTTCACTTTTGAGATCTAATATCTAATGCCACATAGGGTCATTCAAAGTAGACTTATCTCTCATAGTAGGCATATCTGAGCAGAGTAATTTTGTTCCTTATCAGGCCACATGAGACTACTTATGGAAAATTGTCGTTCTGTTTTGGTTGTTCTTGGTTAGGTATGGTTTGGGCTTTTAAAGTATAGTTTTAAAAAAGTGAGACTTTCTTGAATAATTACGAACTCTCATTTAACGTACTACTTCTCAATGGTAATTATTATTCATATTAATGGTTCAACTTAATGCAACTTCGATGCATCTAAATCAATTAATTCTCTCTGGAAATGATTTTCAATCTTTATATAATAATCGATTTCGTTATGGAGCAATTCAACAATAAAATTGAAAAAGCAATGAGAGTTTGTCAATAAAGTGCTAAACCGATTTTGTGGCTTTGTCTGCCAAATTTTTAACTTGCTTAAAAAAGGAATCCAAAAACTATCATACTTTAATTTTATTATGAAACTTATAATGATTATGGTATTTCTTCTATAAGCTAAATTCAAGTGTGTTAATTTTATCCAAACTTCTTTCACATAACTCTCCCTACTACACTTTTGGAGCTATGTGAGAGTAATTATTGTAGGAAACCCCCAGGTTCACTAATTTAGTACTTTACAATGGACTCTGGAGTTTGCAATTTGAATTATTTTAATATTAGTCATCTTGGAAAACGTTATAATAAATAAAATATGCATTGTCCAGTGTAAGAGAAGGACCATCCTTAATTCCTTTCCCTTAACCGTCTATTATATCCTACCAAGCAGGTTTACTTAAATAATTTAAGTTATCATTACAGTATGTACACTATCAGAATTTAATAACGTTATTAAACGTTAAAAGGTAGTCGGTACCTTTAAAATTGTGTTTGAAGAAGTTGCAATGGAGACATTACGAAAATCCATACTCAATAATTAACATAACAATGCAGGATAAAACAAAGCTTATAGTTTTGACTCGATTCTAACATTTTAAGAAAGTCGGGGAAATGTTGGATTTTGATAATTTGTCAAAAGCAGCCAATGAAGCCAGTTGGCTTGTTAATAATAATTATCGTTCTCTTTTGGTTGTTCTTGGTTGGGTATGGTAATCGTACCCACGAAATCAATACATGCTCTGTGTTTCTTTTTTTATTTTCTATTGGTTAGAAATAATTAACTAGTCGTAGTCCAGCAATTGCATTCCATTAAAAAAATCTCGCAAAGCTCTAGAAGGTGATTAGTGATTGATTGAATTAGGCTACTATCATCGGATCAGTTCGAAAATTACAGGAAACTAGCAGACGGAAATCGCGTGTTTCTCCACGGTCTGCGAATCATGTAAAGGACGATTCTACCTTGTTCATTTACAAATCTACAATTATAATTGAAGAGCGAGGCTTCAACAGGAGGCCTAGCTACTATGGCACAATTAAATTATTATAACAGTAAAACAATTCCATTTGGAATCCAAACCACATCAAACTTACATTTGCTAGTAGACTTAAGACACTACAGCACAAGTTTCCGCTGCTTGGCCACTAATTTGTACATTAATTTATTTAATTCGCTAAAAATAGAGACCAGACTACAAACTGACAACAAATGAACTACCTTCATTCCATTCAGAAATTGTAATTAAAAATTTCAAGAGAGTGATATTTGGAAATATTTAGAAACTCTAATTAAGGAATCAAAGAAATGTTAACAGAAAGCTCGATTAAATTTTTAATGTGGATCACAACGGCTCAAGGGCTTTAATTCAAGAAGGCTTTCAAGCCAGTGGACATTTTCATTATTGAATGAATAGTGTTGCAATAAACTCCCAACTTAGGTGTACGTAACACTCGCGAATAATAATGAGAGGAATGGAAGCTTAACCCTGGATTCTGAATCACATTGGAAAACAGCAAGAAAAATAATACTTATTTTTGTTTTCAGTAAGTAGATATTAAAGAATAATTTGTTAATTTGCCAGTAAAATTTTAATTCTGAAGGGTTTATAAGCTACCTAAATCAAATAGAAATTTTATAATTCCATTATCATTTTTTTCATAAATTATATTCAACAGAAGAGTGAAAAGGAAAATAACTGATAGCATTCGAATTTCGTTGAAGATCTTTTACAAAATAGAAATGATAGAATAGAAATTTCCTTTATAAAAGTTCCTTTAAAGAAAGTCCTAGAGACTCAACAGGGTCTGATTCTGAGGTCATGGCCGTCTCTAGGAATATACAATGTAGGAATGTGATTAGCGAGTTTTGTTGCGAGCACTTTTGGCTACCAAAAAAAGTGTTGAGAATACTACAGAGAAGGCTAAGTGATTGACGAGTCTGATTCGAGCCAAATTAGAGTTTGCAGCCAGTGAAGTGACTTGCGATCATGACCTTAAAAAGTTGAATAAAACAGTAATTCTGATTATATTCATTTTTTTCTTATTGTAATAATTTCCAATAATTTTAGTTTCAATCGAATAATTACTGAAAATTGAATAATAATTGAAAGATGAGTGCACTTTGCAGAGAATGCGTAGCCATTTGAACCTCTAGTAAAAAGACTTCTGGAGTAGAAGACCTTCACTCATTCCATTAACGCATTCTTGGCAGTGCGCAGAAACACATTTTGCTTTATCTACGCAGTGTACCGAGAAACTGTACTAAGAACTAGTCATTCTCATTCTCCATATGAGAATGACTAGTTCTTAGTACAGTTTCTCGGTACACTGCGCAGATAAAGCAAAATGTGTTTCTGCGCACTGGCAAGATTGAGTTGAGGGATTGAGTTAATGATGTGAGAAAATCTCCTATCGTACGGCACTTTCAAGTGCAGACATGCACGAGGCAAATTCATACAACTGCTAAGCAGGAGTTGACAAGCTATACAAGGCCTTCACATTCCTAAGCTGTGAAACTGAAGGAAGGTGCAATGAATACTAAAAAAATAATTTGAATAATAACGTTTTGATGACGATTTGTGGATTATTCTGATGGGGATTGATAAACTAATAATAATTAGACTACCCTGTAAGTAATACGCAAACAACAATCATTTATCAATTCACTAATTTCGGGCGCTTAATATACTTCCTGCATTACACGCGAGTGAGATCATTCTTTCAACAAAATGTCATACGTATAATGTTATAACGTTATAATTTTATACTAGGGGCTTGTAGGGGCAAAAGCCCCTAAAAAACCAAAATACATAAATTTTTTATCAACCTTCATTGGTCATTTATAAATAAGCAATGATTATATACAGTAGATACATTTACATTTAAATGGTGGTTTTTAGGGACAATAGCCTCTAAAACAGTAAACTTTTTTATTTTGAAAATAATAAGTATAAAAAACAATTAAAATTTGGTCGTCTGTCATGCTGATTTCGAAAGCCAACACCTCGGCGACGCGGCCTTCCTCCGTTGTTCATTACTAAATAAATAAAGAAGAAATACGATAAGATAACTATAGATCACCATAACTAAAAATTATACATTGCTGTAGTTTAAAAGTAAACAAACAGAATTCATAAAAAGTACAGCTGGCTATGAGTACACAGATATACAACTATGACAACTCTGTGGCACAGCTGTTTTAATTTCAAAAGATGTAAACAAATTAAACCCCATGTTGTTTTAATGGGAAAAGTTTTATTCTGTTGCGAATTTATGGTGAAAAAATAAGAAAAATGAATAGTTTTCCCTCAAAATTCACGTCAAGACCTTTAAAATAAGACCCCTCCCATCCTTCTACGGCCATCCAGTCACTCACAATTTCTTTACAAAAATTTGACTTACGGAATTATATATTAAGATAGCATAGTATTATAATATTATACTTATATGAATGGATTAGTCTGACAAAAGTTTCCCTAATTGCATGAAACGCCATCAATTACCGTTCTTACTGTATTATAGCCAATTCAAAACTCAATGTAGAAAAGGAAAACAGTTTTTTTTTTTAATATTTTGTAACTCAAATTTTAATATTCTTACAAATTTACATTCCATGAAAATATAGGTAGTTGGAATTATTTTTAGAATGATACGCTTCCACCTTCCATTCATAGCGATCCAATTTCATCTTAATTTCTTTGAAAACACTGCTACTGAGAAATCGACAGATGCGGCAAAAATTGTGCAAAAGTGTCTGATCAGTTTATATGAAACAATGTTTGTATTGTAGACAGTCTCTACTAGTTTATTGAAGGAGCGCAGCCTATTTTTTGGCACCGCTCACGAACTAGTCATAGATTGCTCGGCAAGCGAGTCATCAACCGGGGAGAGATTACTGAGTTCAATTCTAATGTTGGGTCAACAAATGAGAAATGAATCAGGTCAAATTAGCAGATGTTCTTGTAATAGAGCCATAATAGAAACAAATTTGATAGTGATAATTATAAGTCTATTATTTAAAAAAAAAACATTTATATGCATTATTGCATGTGAATTAAAAGTTAAATTCAGCAAAGTGTTTATAATTTGATTCTCAGATTTTGTTATTATTTGATATTCAGTCTCAGCTCCATTTTTTCAAGATAAAAGTTTCCAAACACCTCCTTTTGTGTAATTTTTGCATTTTGTACAAAATGCATTTTTGTTAAAAAATGTGCGATGTAATTCAACTTTCGAATTTGAACAGTTTTAACTCATTTTTTACAAGATAATATTATTATTGAGAATGATCAATATGTTAGTAGTCTCAGGTAAGAATATTTTAGTCAATTATTACCTTACTGAATTTTTATGATACTAATTATTGATTTAACATGTTTTCCTTTCTTGTACGTATTAGTGAATTGTAGCTGCATTCTTAGGCGGCCTTCATTAACGTTCCAGACATAGAGCTAGTAGCTTAGCCTTCTGTTGTTCCTGATTGCAAAATTGCTATCAATAAAACAAAGATAGGTATATTTTATTATGAGTATCTTAGATGTATTTGCTAGCTGTAGCCAGAAGCTATTAAAAACCTGCACTACTATTTATATTAGCTTGTTACAATGAGGTATCGTTACAGTAAATTGTTAATTCACAAAGCATTGAACCAGGAAGAAATATGGCAATAAAGAACATGCTTCAGAGCTACTTGACTTTGAGGGAGATAAGTTCTGAGAGAAAATGTCTGGTTCAAAAGGACTGCATGGCTTTTAGTTGATCCACTACGAGTTATTAAAGCCCACAGACATTCGCTATTGACAGCACTGACTCAGCAGCTTTTGAATTAGTGGATTGTTCAACAGAGCACAAAAATAGAACAGATGAAAATAAGATCTCGGCTAAATGAAGCTTCTACGGCCAGTGAGTGCTGTCTTCTGCCAGATATGAAATTGGATTATAGATCAAGAGAGCCGCATGACAAAAGCTGGAGGTGATTCATAAACAAGTTGAGAAATTAGCCTATCAAAATGCAGGTGGATTGAAGTAGTTGAGAGTCAGAAGTCCTCAAGATTATAGCACTATTATTGTAACATTATTTAAATAAAACTTCGCGCGCTTCTCTGCTTCAACCTGTGTTTCAAGTATAGTAATTACTGGATCCTATGTTTTGGAACCCACCTAGGTCCAAAACTACTCAAGGCCCAACTCAAGGTTCCATTAGGTCCAAAATTGTAGGCCCAACTCATCAATCACCATTATCCAACTCATTACCCACGCACAAGTCTCAAATCTATGTGGGCTTCATCCTAGAAAAAATCAAAGGCTCATCATTTCCTTTTTATTTGAGTTGAAGTGTGTATTTTTCTCAAACATTTTCACCAATGATAGAACTGTCGAACGAGCTATTAATTATTAGAATGTTAAGGAATATTATCGAATTAACTTATTAATATTGCTAATTCATGATGTATTGACGAATAAAGTAGCACGTTTTTACAAATTCAGTGGCCAAACTTGTTTCAGTTCTTGAGACAATTTTCTTAATATACAATTCTTCATTTTTTTAACGAACGTTTAAGTTCCATAGATAAATATCATGCAGGCTGTATTAGTCGTTTTTGTATTTCAAGCAAGAAACTGCTTCTTCGAATTTTTCCTTTTCTTCTACATATTCTCTTTTCTCCTTTTCCTTTCCCTTCACACACTTCTCCACAACTTTTCTCTTTCTTTACTTTTTCTTTGGTGAAAAAGCCAAAGTCGAGAGGCTATAATATATGAACACCTTTTCAAATTTCTACCTTCATTCAACACAATTTAAAAAACATTCACATTCATGAAACTACCCACGTGAGAACTACCGTACGCTACTCACAAAGCATTATCAGTTTTATAGAATACTTTCGAGTCCTGAACCGTATTATTTATTAGAGAAACATTATTTTCAACAGTTTCAAACTGAAGCAAAATGTCTCTTGGCTCAAAAGAATGTGTTTTGGCTACATTCTAAAACAACGCCTCTACTGTTTACAAGTGGCCTAATCTAAATGTGAATTCTCCACTTTTTGGGTTACTGGTTTTCTTTCACCATGCTGAGCTCATTTCCAAAAATCGAATGGAAAAAGCGTTCTGAATTTAGCACGAGGCTGAAACGCTGTTCTTTGAATATTCGACGCGGCCCAAATTAGGATTAGAAGCGGGAGGAACTTCAGTAGTAGTAACTAGTAACGGAAGGGGCGGACGGACGGCACTGGATGAGTATTGCCTAGCTCGGTAGTAGAATGTGTTTACTTTTGACTGTTCCATTTCCGAAAGCGTCCGGTTTTGTAGTTGGTACTGCCAAACGAGCGATGATATCATCAACGTAGTCTCGTGAAATACATCTATGCACACGAGAAATAATATTTTGCAGTTTCAGATTTGGCACTAGTTGGATGCTATTTCTTCAAAACCAATATTTAACGCTCTGAGAAGCCTGTAGTTCACAAATCAACTAATAAATCGATAATAGCTTTAAGTATCGATGTTTATTAGCCAATTTTTTTTTAAAAAAGAGGTCATTCTAAACCAGTAGATATGTCATCTTGGAACAACGTAGATATATGAAATATACAACTTTATGAAATCCTAGCATCCTTATAGAGTTTGAAAGTGGATTATATTACTGAAATCGAAGAGAGATCTCTGTTTCAAGTCCGTTTTGCATTTGTCTGTTTGCATTCACGGCTAAACGAGTGGACCAAATTCGATGACATTTTGCATCTTCCTGTAAGGATCTTCCTTTTAGATCTTCCTGTAAGAAATTCCCAGCGATGTATGTGTAAAGATTTTCGAAATTTGCTGATTTGTTTGAGAGAAACAAATCATTTCTTATAATTCAATTAGGCCTAAGTATAATAACAAGTGATTACTAAGTAAATTATAGTTATACAAATTTAATTAATATTGTTTTACAGATTAATTTATTAAACTTGTAAAATCTGATCTGATTTGAGCAATCAGCTACATTGAACGACATAAGTTAGTACAGGCTGGGTCAAAATAGAAACGCAGCCATAGTGGCATAATACAGAATGACTTTTTGTAGAAAATAGACATGATACTACATAAATTGAATCAAGAGTTAGGCCCAATTATTGTGTTTAATTTTGCAATGGTAATTGTAATGAGTGCATCAAATAATGTTCCTCTGTGCAAGCCCCCTTATTTTCGAGTGTTTACCCACACAGCACAAGAATATCCCTGGCATATCCTGAGAATGTCCCATAGGGATGACAGGAATATCCTGAGGAGATCCCGTTGTGGGATATGAATATCCTCAGGATGTCCCTAGCACATGTGAATGTCCGCCAATATCCCTATCCTGGGAATATCCCTCTAGGATATCCTGGGGATATCTCTCTAGGATATTCTGGGGATATCTCTCTAGGATATTCTGGGGAAATCTCTCTAGGATATTCTGGGGATATCTGTCCAGGATATTCTGGAGATATCTCTCTAGGATATTCTGGGGAAATCACTCTAGGATATTCTGGGGATATCTCTCTAGGATATCCTGGGATATGCTAGGGTTGTCCTGAAGATATCATCTGGTCACACCTCCAGGATATACTAGTGATATCCCTTTAAGTATATTCTATCATATCCCAAGAATGACCTAAGAAAATAATGTGAGCACCCCATCAGGATATTCTAGCAATACACTTCTAGAATATCCAAGGGATATAGGACACGTTTCAAGAACTTTAAACAAAGTTTGAAGTTATTTAATATATATAGTGTTAATAAAGGTGATAGGAAATCCAAAAATGCAGCATATATGCAGGTGCAAGCCACAGATTAATGATTTATCTAGTGAAGTTGATTATAACTTTATAATAATGGCCGGTTTAGTTTGTCTTATTAAATTACTGAAATTATACAACATTTTATGTAGAAAATCAAATCAAGTGAATAAATGAAACTTTTATGTCTTGATTTACAAAAATAATTTATTGCAATAATTCGTTTCAAATCTTCCAGAAAAATTATTCATTTAATAAAATTTATAGAAAATTAAAATTTATTATTCCTTTAGAATAAAAAATATTTATTAATAAAAAATAATTGATCATCATCCGTAATGGGCGCTTCTGTTGCACCCGTCATCCCCAAATATCCTCGGTCGCAGGCCATTTGTTTTCTGGAAAAATAATAATAGATTGAAAAAACAATAATGTAACTGCCTATTAACATTGACACTTTAAAATTTGTAAATATATGTGAATAACAATCATAATAGTGCAGTGTTAACAAAGGTCTGTTTTAATTAATAGAAATCATATACAAATTTGAAAACAATAATATCTCCCAAGCCAGTTCCAGAGACATGCGCATGCACAGAACACTGTTTTTTCAGTTGGTTTAAGCTTCTTTTCAGAAGCTTCTGACGAAGCTTCTTTTCAGAAGTGAAATGCATTCCTCAAGCATCTCCAATATATGTGAGTAAAACATTATTTAAAAGTGAAATACAGTGTCAGTTTTAATATTTGTTTGAAACTTTCTTTATTGTTTATGTGATCGAATTAAGTGAATTCAAGAGCAGAGTGAAGTGATCCATATAGAGTGGGATTATAATATTTCAATATTTTGTCTGCGCTTTCAAGGTGGATCAAAATCAATATAACATCAACTACATATTTAAAGCATCAACTTACTTTGTTTCTCTATCCTTTCTCTCCTTAGCCTTTGATAGCCCTTTCTTTATGGTCATCTCCATCTCAGCGTTTGTTACATTTTTAACTGTTACCCATACTGTGTCTAAAAGCCAAAATAAAAAAGAATAGTAAAAAATAAAATAAAAATGTTCTATTGAAACAATAGAATGTTATCAAAATTTAAAATTGGTAATGATGACTTATGAACAGAGTAAAAAAAATTATCACTCTCCACATGCATTCCAGTAATAATTTCAGTCATCTGAAAGACACTAGTAGATACTCAGTGTTGAAAAAATAGTTTTCCCCTTAGCGCCAAACCAGCTATTACTGCAAACTTCATTGCTTATTTAGATAAGGCTCAAAATCCAAATTTTTTATTCAGCCATTGAACATATAAATTTAATAGGTCATGTAAAAATCAATATCACAAAAATCAAGTTACAGGAGCATTTGCAACATTAAAAAATACCACAAGCATATAAAGCATAAAGTCGCAAGCATACAAAGCACAAAATCACACAAGCAATAATACAATCCCAATTTTACAATCATATAAAAGCACAAATCATATCATACAAAAGCATAATCATAAGTCATGCCCAATAGTAGAGGCGAAGTGATTGGCTGCGAAGGATGTGCTGAAGGGATTGGATATTGAGAGTAATTGGCAGAAGATTGTACAATATTTGTTTCATGTTCATGCCACATAATTTAGTGAACAATTTAATATCAAAACTGACACCGTATTTCAGATATATATTTTTCACTCACCTTTATACTAGAGATACTGGAGGGTTGCATTTCACTTCTAAAGAGAAGCTTTGTCAGCAGCCTGACGTCATGGAAAACATCACAGATTATTTAGTGAATTCTTTCACCTGCAAATAAATTAAAACTGGAAATTATGAAATTCAAACGTTACTTCATAAAAATGAGATTTTATCGTAAGGAGTGTCACATAGGCTAAAGCACCAAACCATATTGTTAATTAATTGAAGTGGTTCCAATCTGTGGAAATTTGATACTGGGGAAGTGATATGGGAGCCGTGTGGCGTGGCTTGTATCTGTTCAGATAAGATATGCACCTCAAGCCCCCCTCACTCTAAGTGCCTGCATGGAACTTATTATTATATATACCACTGCACTGCTAATTATTAATACTGCTATGAGAAGACTTTTATAACAATGACCAGATTTTAGAAAGGCTTGAGGTGAATCAACCTAATTGGCAGAATTCAAAAGAGTTAGCCTAGGCCAAACCCATGTTAGGTACGGTAATTCAATAATAAATTAGAGTAGGAAAATAGTTACTCAGTATTCACCTATAAGCTATCATCATAGAAAATTTTCGTAGGTTTCAATCAACTTCATAAATCAAATAATAGGCTATTAGAAATTCCAACCTTACACATAGCCTAAATTGTATCTAGGCAAGAGATCTACATTGCATTCCATGTCTAGCTAAAATTAAACAAAGCAGAGGACAGTAATGTTTGCACTTACCTAGAAATGTTTCGGTTGTAGTCTCGTTGACGATTGAACAACAAATTAGGCTACAAGTTTTCTTGATAAAAATCTATAATAAATAATAAACAAACCAAAAACAATCAGCAAGCAGCGATTTGACGCCAGAGTCAGAAAACGATTTTTTCCACAAAATTAACGAACTCACTCAAGATGACAATATAACAAACGTAATTAATTCATTACTAACGAATTAATTTGCTTAGGCCTACTGTTACTGCACCTGTATTCTCTTAAATAAAATAGTTTTATATTTACTCTGATTCATTTTTCTTCTGTATATTAAATAATATTAACTAAGTTACATTGTATTTGTGATAATTACAATCACATCTAGCAGGATTATAAAGTTCAAGTTTGGCAATACTGCTGAGATGTTAATGGGATATTCTGAGAATATCCCTAGGATATGACCGTTGAAATGATGAATGATACGTTATAGATTCCCTACGCATGTCCCTAGGATATGACCGTCACATGACAAATTAATGCAACATTTAATGTTTGAATTCTTATTTGACCAATTTCCTTATTAACAAGGTGAAATTAAGATTGTATGGTCATTTTCTACATTACTGTAAACCTTAAACGTTCATGTTGAGATTTTTCTTTTTCAATATCCTGAGGATATCCTAAAGATATCCCAAAATGCCATGTCCCTGTGGGATATTTGGGGATCAGTGTGGGATATCCTGAGGATATTCTGTGCTATGTGGGTATTTGGTCTACTGTTCACAGAGCTACTAGTTTTATTAATGCAGCACTGAAAAAACTTGTGACCTTTTGAGCAACTATAATTTATCATTTATATAATCTTTTGCTTGCCTTGTTCCTGTTTCTTTTCTTGTACCTTGTTTTTGTTATTTATTGTTCCTGTGCAGCTGTCGCATAGCATATTGTTTGTATTTTCTTGTATGATTTCTATTGTCATTCTTATATTTTTGGATTGTCTTTGTACGTAATAATGGTGTTATTTATTAGAATTAAGTAAATAAACACTAGTAAACAAGATTTTCTTGTCCTTTGGTTGGCATATAGAAAATTGACAAATAGGTCGCCAAATATAAAATTGAGGGTTAAGGTACATTATGTATGACGAACATTTTTGACAATGATAAATTTATTATATAATAAATCCAGTGCTTTGATGATATAATAAATTCAAGTCATATTAATAAGGCCTGATCTGAATACATTGTTCGTCATGTTATGGTACAAGATTGGAAATCAGACTAGGATCCTTGGACAGTTCTATCAAGCGAATATTATTTTTTTGGATAATGTTAACACTAAAAGGCATCCGACATTATTACAAAAAAGGAGAGCGTGCCAAAACTATTGATATTTTTCTACCACGAATTATCCTTTTTGAGACTAAACACTATGTTATCTCAAGGTTGAACATATTAGTGCAGATGAACGTAAAGGTGAGAGCAGTCCATGTGTAGAAGGTAGGTCATTGACACGTTTAAACGAACACATGTTTTAATATAACATACTTCAAAATTTATTTGTCACTTCATTTTCAACTTAATAGACAAAGATAAAACAATTCCTTTAACGGCTCGTTTTTAACTTAAGTTGGAAGTAGTTGCTATTATTACAAGGACCTCTTTAGTGGAATCGTGTCTTCGTGTGCTGGCAATAATGCTGAGTGATAAACTGTGAAATAATTGGACAGCTAGTTGGCTGCAAACTGAATGTTTCATGCAATTATTATAAGATTATTCACGAGAATTTTGTAGTTATCTAATTCACAAGTAAGCTATTATAAGGAAAATCGAGAGACAGTCGGTCTTTTATGCCTTTAGAAGGTCTTCGCAATTGGAATTAGACAATTAAAATTACAGCCCATCATTTGACAGTCATGACTTTTAAGTTTGCATAAAACCTAATCAAAAATGTCTGGAAATTACTCATTTGAAATTGCATCTAGCTAAATTAATATTATCTACAGTAATGTGCTTCAATATTTTACCACATGTGTAGAAACTGACAAGAAATATGTAACTCACTTTTACCATATGCTGATGTGTTTTTGATAATAGAGTTTTAAGGATGAAATGCTTCTGGAGAATAAAGTAATATAATTGATCAGACTGATAGAATCCTATAATACATGAGTGCTCAGGGGTGGTCTGTACTGGGAAGTGCGAGGGGGTCACAAATTGAGATTCTGCAAACTTCTTTATGTGATTGTCTTCTTTTCCCCAGTGAATTTCCGATTTTGGGGCTCATTAACCCCTCCACACCCCGGGGCCACCCTTTTAAATCTTGGGTCGAGAGGTGAAGAGAGGGATAGCAGAGATTAGTAAAAAAGAGCATTTATAAGCAGATGAATGTGAACAAGATAGTAGCATAGTACAAGCACAGTGTAGGAGATATAGTGTAGTATTTTTTATTTTTTTATTATTGCGGATGATGCCCACCTGAGTCTGGAGATTTGTACGTGGGTAATGAGGTGAATGGAGGAATGAAGTATAGTGTTGTATAGTGTATTATAGGGTAGTATAGAGCAGTATTGTGTAGTATAGTGGAGAAGGTAATGTAGGAGATATAGTCTATGTCAGGGCTTAATTTCAGCCGAAGTACACCAGAGCAGAGCTCCGGTACCTGTTAGAACGCCGAAATGGAGCTCCGGCTATCTAAATCGATAATAAAATCATTCATTTTAAACCAGATCTGAACTAGCTGAATATGATTGCTTTTTTTTAATTTAGACTGACATAAGTTTTTGACTAAGTTATGGTATTTTCGTCAAAATCGATAAGACATTATTTTTGACCTTATTTAAAAAAAACACCTAAATCTTATTATTTTGTATATTATTTAATATTATATACGTGCATTACTAACTATGTCAAATGCGTTTAAAATGCACCAATTCAAGTGTAATTTTCAAACATTTTCCGGAGGAGGACCCCCGTTTTACTGGGAAGTATTCCATACCCCCCGTAAGTCACATCTTGTACTTCTCAATTTATAAATTAAGCACTGGTCTATGTGAGCTCAATAGCCGTATCTCGCTACTCTCTCAACAACTGGACACGAATCCTTGACTAGCCAATCTTGTTCTCAAAATAGTTGCTTATCAGTGGAATAAAATACCAGTTGGTCAATGTGACTGATGAAGGTAGAAATGAATGAAATGCCGAGAAAATAAATGTGCAGTCAGTGTAGCGAACAACTTGCGAAAGAGTGTTTAGAAAGAGACTTGAAAGAGTGTAGTTGTAGTTGGATTGAGCGAGGCTGTGCCTGCGAGGCCTCACAGATGGTCGACTTAATAATTAAAACGCGTGATTATGGCAAAAAGCGGCTGTAGAGCAAGCAGATGATTTACAGCTTATGGGACAGGATGAGATGTGATTGAAGTTGAAAGCAGATACCGATGCACCGAGATTTCTGATCGATGGGAATTGGGAAAACGTAATAAATTGACGACTTTTTCAATAGCGTACCTGCTGGTCTTCAACCTTTCGATTCTCTCCTCTACACATATAAGGTAAAAATATGCGAGACGGCTTGTCAAGATGTAATTGTGTGTGTCGGTGTGTGGCTGTGTGAGTGTGTCTATAGCGGTCGCGCACGTCCAAAGAACAACTGAGAGGCCGACCGTGCTAGAACTTCAGACTTGTACAGGAGAAAGCCTGCGAAATCGCTTGGCCATGTCGAAGATTGTAAATATTATTCTTGGATCGCACCGAACAACAACTTTGTGATAATGAAGTTAATAAGATTACCGTATCAGTGATATTAAAGAACATAACATACGTGAGAATGTTTCGTCTTAATGCTTCATCTATGGTGATACGAAGCAATTGATATGATATCTTTATAGTAGGCATGTAGTTTATAGGCGCTATTCACATGTAAAAATGAGCAACAAATGCTTAGAAAGGCTAGATTTTATTATATTCTTCAAGATTGAGTATCTCAGATTGAATAAGAGCTTAATGTTAATGGCTTTCATCATTTTTATAGCTACATAGACCCACTTGAGGGAAAGAAACATAACTTTTTGAATGAGGGAGAAGCTATATTATGTACACTTAATTTTCATTAGAGATATATCTAGAACTTATTACTTTCTGAGAAGAAATGCCAGTGGTTTCTTCTAGAAGCTTTTATGATTATGTTGAAATGCGAATGAATGATTGAGTACAGAACATCTATTCACAGAAATGGATGTCTCCCATTCCTTCAAACTTCGAGCATTTTCATCCAATTTTTATGGGCAATTCTGCAATAATTCTAAGCAGGAATGGTCCACTTTCACTCAACTTCTTCTTGTTCTTGTTTCTTGGAGAAATAATAATGATTCTCCCCTTTTACTAGATACCCATTGCAAATGATACAGATTATTTAAAATAAAATCTACACTTTCTTCATATTATCTTATCTATTACTTGAAAATTTCAAGTGATAGATAAGAAATGTTATATTATTAATACGGTGATGTTAACATTATTCGAACAAGAGCATCACATAACATATACATGAAACAATCAATCAACTTGAACTAATGGCTTAGTTCAAATGGCCATCGTTTTAGGAGAGGAAATTTTGGAGCAGACAGGCTCTTGCTAGTGGTTCAAACTACCTACGACAAGCCTGTCTTGGCTGGAGTTGTTTATCATATTATTTCACACTAGGGCCTCTTTCCTTACTTTAATTGTCACCCATTTGAAATTACTATTTTTCTTATCTCTTTCGTTTGGAGAATGTCTGAGAGAAAGTGTCCCAACTAATTGGATTGTTTATTTTCAATATCAAATCTCTCTACTTATAAGTATTCAAAGTACGGTACAGAATTGGAAAAATGTAATATGAAAAACTGTGGCAAGTGGAGGAATCAATGCTTTCAATGCCAGGAGCGGTCCCTGATCGGGTGGTAGGGGGGGGGTGTCACAAATGGGTTTTTTGACCTTTTTTGTCAGATTGCCCCTCCTTTCTACCTGATGGGGGAGGGAGGTCATGACCTGGGACCGCCCTTGCTCAATGTGCAACTAAATAACAGAATTGATACAAAGTGAGAGTTAGAAAATCACACCAGCAAACAGCAGAATAGAAGACTTTGAGAAAAAACAACACTCAAGGATATCCAACTTCAATATTTATTGGCATAGGTGTGCTAGGAAAGTATGTACACGATGTGCGTTGTTTGTGGGCCTTTTGTGCAATCGACCGACAATAAAACAAAAAAATGAACACGATATTTGCCAAAGAGGCGGGGAAGAGGAGGAGGGGCCCTCGTAGATCGTAGGTGTTGGGAAAGTGTGTCACTACTTGGTGATCCCAAGACGAAATAAATTATTCTAGCCACTCTCGGTCTGTTTACGGCTTGCAGTTTTTTATCATACCATTTCATTTAGTTCATTCATCGGTCATGTTTTGCCGATCCCAGTGACAGAGCCAATGTTATCGATGACGACATACGGTACACAGTAGAACGTGGATATGAATCAATAATGCCAATTAACAATAACCACTGTTGAAACAACTCAAGCCTCAAGGGAACATAGATTTTTAAGATGGAGAAGGCTACAAACTTGAATTCTATTTTTGAACAAAAATTGTTTCCATTTTGCATAAATTATCTGAATATAGTTATACAGACAACAGAAAAGAATGTTAAGTGGATTAGACAATAAATGCAAGTCACAGGCTACAATATCAATGAGTGTGGGATGCTGGGATGTGCTTGGCTTATCGAAGGTTTTTATGATTTTATGGTGCTTTGAAAAATTCCTTATTCATTTACTTGAATCAGTAGTGCCAATATAAAAAAATACGAAATATTATAATTTGCATATTATAAGCTGTTTTGTAAATGTCTGATTTTCAATTTTAAAATATATAAGTATTTGAGGTCTGGTTGATCTGATGCATGAAGATTTTATTGTAGATTCTATTGATTATTATACCATGTTTGATGAGTTAACATAGGCTACCCACGAGAGTCAGTGCTCCAGTTTAAATCTAGATGAATAATTACATTTTCAAATACTTCCGCTTCTTAGGTTGGCACATACATGCTTTAAAAAATTCCTTATCCATTTTTCTTGAACCAGTAGTGTTATATACGGGTTGGCACAAGCAGTTGTTTTGTAATTTCTTATGACTACAAAAACTACATGAATACATGAATAAAAACTATTATGGATCTGGTCCTGCCTGAAGAGTTGCTTTTTGCAGTACGAACCAAAAGTCGCTTAAGGTACAGCTCTTTCACCAATTCATTACAGCAACGTTAGTACCTACCTTACAACCTCACATAATTTACTTGAAACAATATTTATTCGTATGTTTCTTGAATACCAGTTAGGCTACTCAGATACATTGGGATTTTTTTCCTTGGTCTGTGAATTGTAAACTTAAATAAATTACAAAGAAAATAAAAACTATAAATGTATTGTAAAAATAATAGAACTTCTATGTGAAGAACTTCCAAATAACTGAATCCCCTACGTGAATAATTATTATCGTACCCCTCCACTGCAATCTTGGCTTCTCATTAACCAATAGGGCCTACCTCTCTGGAACCAATCTTTTATGTGGATAATCGATTTCACTTCAACTGTTATTCATACTGCACTTCAAGATGAATCAGTAATGTAGTCAACTTAACTTTTGTTACCGTTATTTTGATGCATAGTGCATTGATAGGTTCAAGGGCACGTACGCTTGAATAAAGATGAAAGTAGAGCCGTAAATACATAACAACATAACGTTGTAATAATTAGTGTTGACCTTATCTACTTCTGTGGCACCATAGTTCAGTCACAACAAATACATTAATTTTTCACTACTACACTATTATCTGAGGTCAATTATTCGACAGCTGGTGGGTCGAGGCTGATAACAATGGGTGCAGTACATGTATATTATACATGTATCATATGTATATTATATGTTTCAAGATTGTATATTATGTAGTACCGTAACTATGAGGGGATCAGGGGATAGATCTTTTACCCAGAGACAAGATAAATTTTAGAAATTTAACAAGTCTTGAGACACAATTTTTGACAGAGTCGAAGAAGATGCCTGAACGCGCTGAAAATATGATTTCAGAGAGATTATTATTTTTTTTAAAGCTTTTGACCCGAACCCATAATTTATAATAAATTTTCAAGTACAATAATGTACGGTACCCCAATCAGGTGAGGTGGGAATCAAAAGAATCAGAATAGAAATTGTTTCAAGTAGGCCTGCTTTAATTTATCTCTCATATTATGTAAATACGCCACTAGGATTTTCTTTAGTTAAAATTAATATCATTTGCTGTACATTTGCTACATATGCGACGGTAATAATGCTGTTTAAAATCATTTAAGAAATTTTGTAAATTTACACAAATAAAGTGTTCTAATCTAATCTGCTAAATAGCGGACAACCTGCCAATAGATTACAGCTAAAAAAGCATAATCATAATGAAGACTCTGTGGCCTGCTCTTGTAAAGTTATAGAAAAAGTTGAAAAAATTAAATATTTAGGAATAATTATAGATCAAAACTTGAAATGGAATGCACATGTACTTTACCTTTGCTCAAAATTAAAATATCTGACTTATATTTTCTACAAAATTAATAAAATTAAACATCCAAGTATTATTAGAAACATTTATTTTGCTTATGCACACTCTTTATTTCAATATAGCATTGAGGCATGGGGGGCAGCTCAGGATACTCACTTCAATAAACCTTTTGTTTTACAAAAACATATTATCAGAGCAGCACTGGGAAGACCGAGAATGTACCCTAGTAGACTACTATTCAAAGAAATTGATCTACCAACATTGAGACAAACATACGTAACTAACGCAATTCTGTACATTAATAAAAACAAACACAAATTCACTACTCGTGATACACCATATCAAATACGCCCAAATGCTTTCAATATCTACAACAACCTATTCACTAGACTTACATCTTGCAAACACCAATTATCTTTCTATTGCCATAGAATAATAAATAGTTTACCTGAAAAATTCATTCTAAATAGAATTACTAAGTGTTTAATTTATGAAATAAGGAAGTGGGTATGTAGAAAAGTTTACCTCAGACTTGAGATTTCAGATGATTGAGTGGCTTGTACCTTCTAGTGCTTATATTGTTATTTTGTATATACATTTATATTCTAGTGTTTATATATTGCATATTGTTTTCTTGTAGTACTGATTAAATTTTCTTATATACATCCATCCAAATTACCTTCTACATTATTTTGAACTCTCTTCCAGAGCACAAGCTTTGCTTTTCTGGGAGAGCCCATTACTTTAATATTATTAAATAATATTATTAAATATTAATATAATAATAATGTATTATATAAGTTTGTATTTGTGAAGTTTGTATTCTAAATTAAAGGCCTATTTATTATATACTTATAGAATTTCACTTTACTTCTTGAACAATATCTTTGAAATGTTATGTTTTGTTTTGTGGCAATAAAGATAAAGATACTGCTACAACAATGAGGATCACCCATTGAAAAATTTATTTTGACACATAACACGAATTGAAATGTTTCAATGAATGAAAAAATGTCTAGAATCGCTTAAAATGAATTTTAAGAGGGATTATTTTACAGAAACATACCGACAAGTACCCCCCAACACCCTTTAAGAAATTAGTCAATACTTATAAATATTATCATCTTCATAAATATTGTTAGACGACTCTTCTTTCTTTCCCTTCACTATAATAATTATTACGCCTAGAGTCTACACCCCCTCCCCCTACTCATAACATCAATGTTGTCTCCCCCCCCCCCATGACAGAATATCTAGTTACGCCACTGATAAATAGTAAAGTGTACTAGGACAACAATTTACGCCTTAGTAAATATGTTGCCTACACATGATATAGTAGCCTTTATCCCTCTGGTGATAGTGAATATCCTTTATCTCTCTGTCTATCTAAGAATATTATTTTTTAGTCATCTAAAGATGAATAAACCAAATATTTTTCGTCAGATTCTCTCTGTTGATGTCTGTATCTATATATCTCTCCAAGTCAGTATCACTCTGTTCATGTCTATATCTATATCTACATCTCCTAAAGTTTATATATATTTATTATATAGTATTATATATCTAGTTCATATCTTTGTGGTGATACCTATATTTTTGTCTGCCAAAAATTTATTTTTAGGCCATATTATAGGCCTAAGGGTGTATAAAACAAATTTTTTCTCAAGATTCAATTTTTGTTAAATAATAGTATATATCGCTCTGTTGATGTCTATATTTATAAGTCTGTATCTCTCTTTAGATATTTATATCTATATCGCTCTTTTGATATTTATATCTATATCTCTCTATTGATATTCATATCTATATCTCTGTATTGATATTTATATCTATATCTCTTCCACTCTATGTATCTCTGGACATACCTATATCACTCAAAAGGAACGGGTCGAGCATGTAAACTACATGGTTGAGAAACATATCATAATATGTGTATATAGGAAGGTTTATATAGGTATATAAATAAACCTACTTGAACAAGGGCGATAACAACTCGCGTGCCACCGCTGTTAACCACAATCGTGCTCAGTGTTGTCGTTTTTTGAACCGGCTGTAGACGGAAATCAAGGCCGTTGGCCGTTGATGCGGCGGTAGATGGTCGATCAGCTGATGGCAGGGCAGCGCCCGCTGTATCCATCGTCTGATGATGGCTCTGGTTCTGATGATCCTGATGTCGTTTTGTAGATATATAAATATGTATGTGGTTGTAGATAACCACTCGGGCAGACAGCTGTCCTTATCACTCTTGTAAATCACTGACACGTTCACGCCAACACGCGCGCTTCCAAGCACGCACACAAAACCGAGGCAAATACGTCGAAGTTTTATCGAGAGTCGATCGATCGAGAGTCGAATATGCGGTTGGTGGGAATACTATATGACTAGTTTCTACCTAAAAGGGAAAGAGAAATTTTTTGCTTGTTCTCAATAAAATAGAAAATGTGTTTTGATTGTAGGAATTCTGTCAATCGGTGACAATTTATTGCGCTATTTCAAAAATTTATCGTATTTTATTTGAAATTTTGAAAAAGTTCATGGGACTTACTGTAATTTTCAACTCTGTTAATAAAATTGCTGATACTGTAACTCTTTTTTTAATTTATTGGAATAGAGATCCAATTCAATTCAGATCGCACTGAGTTTGGTTAGAAGAAGGCGGCTCATGACTTGTGGGCTCACTAAACTTGGTAGAATGAAAAATTCCCAAACATTAATTTACGAAAAAGCACCTGGACAGTGCACACAGCTGACAGCTGACAGATACTTGGATTGGGGAACTGGGAAAGAGAGATTACAGGGTTGAGAGAGGGAGTTTACTAGACTATCCTATCTAAACCTTTATAGAATTATTTTTTCAAATAGAATTAATTTGAATAATTTGAATTAATTTGAGGGATTTTGATAAAAATGAGACTTACCAAGAGTGTACTGAGTTCAATTGGTCTCCATATTCAAATAAAGAGATTCTCCATTTGTTTAGATAAAATAAGGACTCTATAAAGATTTTAAACTATTAGTGAGCTATATCCTGATAAGTTATATCCTGAAGCATGGTAAATTTTAGTACCATACCGTGGATATATGAGTTTAGTTTTTAGTAAGACAAAAAGTTCAGATCAGGTTTTGGGGAATCAAAAACAAAGATTAACTGAGATGTGAGAAGTGTCAGAACAGACAAGAGTATTTCAAATAATGTCGAATTGGAATGACAATGAGAGATAATTTTTGGGGATAAATATTGAGATTGGAAAATAGAATACGGGAAAAATTGAATCTGTAAAACGAAGAAAATAAGAAAAAAATTCAGTGTTCTGAGACCCTGTTACTTGTTTCAATTAATTTTATTTGAAAGAAGGAATTCTTCAACCATGATTTGATTCAATTAAAGTATTCATTAATTTAGATAAACAAGTATCTGATTAAGAGACTTGTTAAGTTTAATAAGTTTTCTCCTGGAAGCACTCCATACTATACTATTTTAATATTTTGATTGATCATTAAATTGAATTATGAATGCTCAGTGAATTAATATTAACAATTCCACATTATTATTTGGAGAACAGCGACCTCAGCTATTCCCGATAACTGAAAAGCAAATCAGCATTTTTAAATTATCCCACTTAAAATTTAAAATAGTGTATTGTTCACCTAAAAGCAATTCGACAAATTGCTGTAGTACAAGATATTTGAAAAAATGTTAAATTGAATTGTGCCACAAAGTTTTGGTGACAGAGTTCATTTCAGAAATTTTTTACATTCACCTCTAATAATGATTATCTATTCTTTCTACATATTTAACTTCATTTCTCTATTATTTATTTTCTCAGAATATTCCAATCCATTCAATATCCAATACTTTAATCTACATGCTATAATCTTCTCACATTTAACAATAGATTCAATGTTAAGGTTGCTGAGCTGGAAGAGTTCTAATTGATGAAAATGCTTATGAGTTTGCATCATTACAAAATATGTTTTCAATTAGAAATAGAGGCGTGTTAGAAAATACAGTTTGATCAAGTATTATCAGCTATTAGTCATGTCACAGAATGAGATTCACTTCTTGTGAAATTATTTCTCGTATTAAATAAAACAGTATAATGATATGGTTTTATTAGCCTATAATTCATAAGCAGACTCAATGACCTTTTAGCACCGATAATTGAATAAAATGAATAAATCTTGTACTTTGTCAACACTCATTGATTAAATCTATTATTTGATTTCTATTGGCAGGAAATTTGAACCGACACACCACACATTTATATTCACTAACCACACCCGTCATAAATGTGTTGCTTCTAATTTCAAGTTAATTGACATGTGAACAGTTTGGTCAGACAATGATCGACTATTCGTTATCACCATTCGTTGAAAAAGTTTGTAACTTTGAAATTTTGAAGATGGTTTAAAGAAGGTTGATAATCCTGCTAAAACCTCTTTATTGACTGATGTCAATCGTATGCGTTTTTCAAACAAATTCAAAATTTCTACATTTAGAGATTAACATTTTTCTATGAGAAGTAAGGAGCTGGTGAGAAACAGCAAAGGATAATAAGTAATTTGTTATGAAGCTCTATGTTTGTAGGCAATTAAGTTATTAGTGAACTTGTTTCATGGAAGTATGACTGAGATTCTCAAGATTCGAAAAAACATGTAAAACGCTGCTAAAGAATTGATTTGCCAATAATAACTGATGAACCTCGACTAATAACTTCTGAATGAGAGCGCGCCAAGACTTGCTAAGTAGCGATTAGCTACTGTAACAAAATATTTTTCCACGTACTGAACTTATGAAAAAACTAGAAATTCATGTATGATCAACTGAAAAAGAGGAATATGTTGATGTTCAAATAAATGTAATGGTAAATATAAAGGTAAAAATTGCTGATTGACGTAAGCTTCAACATACCCTGAATAATAATTGACATTGAACAATTTGGTAAGTGAATACTTGGTATATTAAATATTTCAGTGTGCATTTGTACATGTGATTAGTTTTTTCTTACATATTAATTAGGTACTTCTAGAATTCTTCAAGCTCTAAAGTAGAGCCTGCAGTTCCATTAAAGCCTCAACTTTTTAAGACAGTGCTACCTAGGGTATAAGTCCTTTTTTCCAAGCTTTTATGGTGCACCGGGTAAGGAACTAAAATTTATTGGGGGCCACCTTTATTCCAAGTGTATTAACATTTCTGTAAGTTTGAGTCTCCTTTGGGAGTCCCAAGACTCAAAGTTAATACTAAAGTTTGGTGGGATAACATGATCAAAAACTTTTGTCCCAAAAATGAATAAATTATCACCCAAAGCACATTCTCTTAGAACACTCTTCTGAATGAAAATTGAGAACAAGCATGGCTTTACAGACAATCACAAATAATGTTAATTTGGGAGAAAAAAGTTTTAAATTTGTAGGAACTCTCTAATAATCCAGACAGAACACCAAAGAAACAGAAGGCAAAACAGCTGCTAATTACGTCAATTACCAAAAATTATTTTCGATCCAACAAAAACCGGCACTGTCACGCACCATCACTTTCAAACTGATGTCAAACACACGCACATGTGCGACCAACTTTACCATTGCACACTCTGTTGCCGACTGACATCGTCTCCGTTCGTACTCGACGGCGCGATAGAGCAAACAGCTCAGATGTCCATAGCGCATGCGCAGAGGCCAAATACACGGCTGGATCCCTCGCGGGGATTGGAATTATAATTTGGCAAAACCGCTCCTCCACGGTTATATTTCTTTTTTAAACGCTCCAGAACGGTCTCGCTCATCACGACATAATTATGTAGCTACATCGAGAGCAAATTATGATTGTAATGCACTCCTATGCAAAAGCTTGTAATACTGGATGATGGTTGAAGGTGGAGTGTGTAATTCTCGGCACCTAACGTGAAGCTGCAGGAGTAATAATAATTGAAAGTGAACAAGAAACGCTTTCAGGGTTTTAGTAGTCTTCACCTGGTGATGAATCAATCTATTTGAGAGCCTAAACTCATTAGCTGGAATGACTGTCTGCAGACTACTATAACATTTTATTGACTTCCATAATTATCGTTGGTATTGTTCCATCTTTATCCATAAATAAATACGTAACCAAAATGAGAAAAAATACTTTTATGTGGAAATAAACACTCACATTATATTGCGTTAGAACTGTTTCGCTCTGCTGAGAAGTATATCATCAGACACTGCTCTTGATGATGATCTCACTGTCAGGTACCCGCAGTGTCTGATGATGCTCCGCAACAGAGCGAAACAATATTGTAACAGCAAAGGGCGACTGAATGAACTTTCAATTAAGTTAGAAATATAATGCAATAGCCAAAAAGTGGGTAGAAATATTATTTATTCACAATTAAAATTGACTGCAAGTCATTTAATATACAATAAGAAGTTATTATTAACAACTCAGATCATTATGGAACAAGAAATGTAATAATTTATTCAAATGTAATGAATAAAGCATGCGCTTACAATACATACAACAAAATGTGAGTGTTCATTCTCACATAAAATTGTATATTTTTCTTGGTTTAATTACTACAGTTTTTTCAAGTAGATATTTATGGGAAAATAGAAATACTAGATATTTATTACGAGAATTGAAGCTGCGAGTATTTTTAATTATATCAATTGAAAAAGACGTTTAGGAAAATTATAAAGTCCACACCTTTTAGACTTTTAATTAGATATTCGAGCCACAAAGAACAAAAGAAGTTTTGGAAAAGCAATAATTGAGGAAGTGGATTTTTATCTCGGGCAAGGAGTTTTCTTTGTAGGTGTAATTCTCTTCTCCAGTAACAATTATTATTATTATTGAAGGATGTATGTTTATATTTTGATATAATGTACATAATTTTTAATTTACGTCAAGTAATTTACTCTAATTTCAATTTCAGGGAGTACTTTCGTAAGCAATTGTAATAAAAGGGTTGAATACATTTGAATATAATTGGATATATTGTTTGTTTTTTGTAAAGAAAAATATGCTTCTTTGTCAATGGAGCAACAGATTCAATCGAATATGAGCCTAGTACTATCAGGCTAGATAGCCTGCCAAAGTATTTCAGTAGCCTACATAACAACATTCCAAAAGATTTTTATAATGCCATCCATTAAAAATCCACCTTGAAAATGTGAAGAAAATCTAGTGATTCATAAAAAAACTGCTGGTTATACAGTACTTCATACTGATAACTACTCATAAAGGTAGACACTTCATCACCTTTACATACAATAACCCACTTTATTCTAAAAAATCATAACATTCAACATTGGTTCAGGATGAACTGAATTTGTGGAGAACATTATAAAATGCGTTTTATTTTTTTTGCAATCAGGAAAAGACTAATATGTTATCAAGTTATTTAAGCATCAATTTTATCTCAAGACAGTCATATTTTCCACATCAGTGATATTTTTTATCAATAAAAAAATATTAGTAGATTGATATTAAAATAAAGAATATTTTGAATAATAGTAAAAATAATATTAATAATAATAATATTTTTTAAGCAAATTATGATGAGCTTTAAACAGAAGTGAATGAAGTGACTGACCAAGGTTGTTCGAGAATGGATTATTTATATAGCTGTCTGTTTTGAAGACATAAAAGTTGTGAGAGCATGCAATATTTTATAATTACAGCTTCTCAGTCTTTCATCATTCTATTATTTATAACTGAAACTTTTTTGAGCTATAATGTCAGATCGTCAAAAAATAGTAATCAGATCAACACAAAAGGTTTTATACTATCTAGCAAAGAACATCCAGCTAAATTAAGGCTGCTTAAGATTCTACATCATTTTTAATCCTTTTAGAAAAATTATCAATAGATTTTCGTTCACAACACTTTTAGAAATACCTTCTCCTCTCTTCCTAAAAAAAAACAGAGCACAATAGCTGTCTCACATTGCATAAAAGAAAAATATTGAATTGTAATCGACTTGAATACTAATTATAGCATCACTAACATCTGCAGACTTTCGTGAGCCATAACAACCATCTTCACACATGCTTTTCCTATTTGATACCCTAGTATCAAAAAAGAAAAAATCCAAAAGCCTGACTTGAAAGCTTCAGAAGTTAATAGGAAATAATTTTAGTTGCTGAGAGATATATATATATATATAGCAAAATACATCAATCCTCCACCAAACTAGTGAGTGCTCTTTACGTCGTGCTGATTATTTGTGTCTTTGTCCAAAAAAGGAGCGTACAACACTGACTTTCAACAAAATTATAATTTTCACTTGAAATTATGGAATATGTTGTAAAGCATCTAAGTAAATCACTACCGTTTCAAGTAAAGCACAATACCTAGTGCTTTAAAATGTTTATATGCCTAAAATAAACTGTATACCTGATTGAACTGATAGTTTTTTAAACTTGTAGCTTATGCTTAAGACTTTTGAAAATAATTATGATTTCAATATGATAAATTAATTTATTATTAAAATTGAAATGCTAGTAATTTTAACCAGGTATTTTGAATGGTATCGATCCCGGAACCAATGGGCTGATTGACAGGAATCTGCCAAACCATGCCAGTTGACTTCAAAGATACCAGAAGACAATCATCCAAAATATACATTCTGCTTCCTGCTTATCTTTAAATGAGACATATTGGTACTACTATCTTGAAAAATGATAGACATATTGGTAGACCTGAAAATTGTGTCGAATGATTTTAATTTCTGTAGATAAAAAAATGCTACATGCGTCGTTACTGTTCACTACATCTGTTACTGAATAATTTAGAGCTAAATTAACGGCTTTAGCTGTTCATGGTAGTGGTAGTTTATTATCAATTCAGTTGATATTAGAGCACAGTAATAATAATTACATAATCTGTTAATATCAAATTTTCTTTCAGTGCTACCAATCACACTAAAGACTTCCGCAATATTGTGAATGTCCGCCAATGTATATATTATTTGGTTATTCCAAATATTCGGAAATTCCGTACATTGAGATTACAGAACAAAATTTTATTTCTGTTGTCTTGTTTTTTTTTCCATGAATTGATCTAATATCAAGAGATTTGTTCCCAGCATATCCTTACATAGTATTGTGCCATTCGGTGATCTTATATGGCAATAGAAGAATTAATTTGATTGTCTACTTACCTCGTCTAGGAATAATATTCGGGAATAATCAAAAGAAGCAATATGATAATTCAAAAATTTATATATAACAAAATAATCGTGAATAAAATAACAAACCAAACAAAATCAAATACGAAAACAAAAATACAGTTAATTGTATTAAAATTATTGTGTTATAACAAATAATAAAGCCAAATTCTAGTGTTAATCAGCTATACAGTAGAGTTAGTGTAACATTCGAAGTTTTATAATATTGAAAACAGCATGATAGTGAATAATTAAAAAAGAAAATAGATTTAAATGGAAATGAAATAAATGAAAATGAGAATGAATTATGTTATATTATTTATGGAAAGCACATCATAATATGGGGACTAATAACCCATGTTACGGGTTTTGTTACAATAAAAGATATTTGTAAATGATTTATTTAAGACCTTCCCGGAATAAAAGGTGGAGATCTTCAAGCTTGTAAACCATCTTGATTTGGTTGTCATTAATCTTAGGAGTGAATAATATATCGAAATATTGATACAATTTAGTGATACAAAAAGTATTGATCCAATGCATAAGCAATAAAAACTTTCACAAATAGGTAAAGTAGTAAGGACGCCCAAGTTGCAGCTTTACATTTTTGAAAAACACAAAAATATATTATACCATACAAGATGGAGTATCTGTAGAGCAGATAACAATAATGGCACATTAAATATTTGAATGTATAATATTAAATTGATTATATTATTAGTAGAGTACTAATATTCTTATGTTAAATACAATACTATTAACAAAATAACTACTAGTTCACTCTGAAAGATGTTGAGATGAATAGCCTTAGCATTGGACGAATGACTATCTTGGAAATAACCCAAAACTCAACCAGAATAACCAATAAAAAGCAATAATACAAACAATATTTAGTCAACAACTCTTGCAAACTGAGAAATCAGACTTTATTTCAGAAAATCAGAAGTTATTTTATTCAAGATTGATGATGTCTTAAGTTAATGAATCATATACTTGAAAACAATAAATTGATAATTATCTATTCAATCGAACTATTAATTACTTATTTATTGAATTAAAAATTATTTATCAATTGTTTTTTTTTTTGCACAAAACGAATCACCACAACGTTGAGGAACAATATAATCCTCAGTTGAAAATCGAACGAACGGAAAGACATTAATGCTAAAAGGGTAAAAACATAAAAAAACAGGCAAAAATAACAAACTAACGAATAGTTAGAAATACAAAACAAACATACACACCAATACAATAAATCGCATATCGGATGATCTGGCCAATTAATAAATAATTGGTGTATTTTGGTGATTTGAATTGTTTAATCAGTTATATGAATTATCAGAGCAATAATTATTGATGATCTGTCTTTATATTTTTTCAATGGCTATACGATTGTAGTGGAAACTGGAACAGCTGTGACGATGATTAATAAACGTAAATCACACTCAATATTAATTGAAAGTAAGATGATAATGATGAGATATGAGAAAAATAAAATTTAATGATGATATGGCAATAAGTTGTAATATTATTATTAATATTATTATCATCATCAAAAAACACCAGCCATAGCATGTCTTGTGATGTGTTGCTGACTATAATGGAAAATATCTCCTCCCTGGCCTACCTCCTTTAAATCATGAACTATGTTGTCATTGATGTCGGCTTCGCCATCTTTTTTTATTTCAATATCCAGCTCACTTTTCACACAACATTCGGCTCCTTCCAACCCACTATCCTCCTGCAATAGACCATCGTTGCTATTGAAGTTGAGCTCTGCATCTCCTGATACTTCGTCAGATTTGTCAGCAGTAATTTCAGCCACTTCTCTATGTACGTTCCTTTCTGACATGGCTGTTGGCAGAGGAAGGTCTTCTGTTTTATGACTTAGCGTAATGTGATGTGTTTCAGTCACGACTAAATTTTCCACTACACTTGTTACCACCTGGAAATAATTGACATTAAAACATTATTTCATTGACAGTGATCAAGACGTTAAAGGATATGGTGAAATAAATTTGGTTGAGGAGACATAATAATATTATATTAATAGACATTCATATTATAATATTAATAGATGGCGAATGGCGGATCGTCACAAACGAAACGATTTACAAACAAATGAACCCAATAATAGACACAATGAAAAAACGTAGAGTTCCTCACTTTTTCCACATACTCAGAATGCCCGACAACAGAATTCTAAAACAACTAGTGACTAGAAATTTAAACAAGGAAAAACAAAGAATTTATGCAACACAAATTTCAAAGGATCTCATAGAACTAGAATTGACTACCTACGATGCACAAGATAAACAAAAAAATAAAGAAATTTTAAATACAAAAAAATTTAACATAGATAAGGCAACCAGAAATCACACAACGACACAACACCGAGATTTTCAGACGAAGGCAGAAAACAAAGATCTGACAGAATGAAGGAGTATTGGAGGAAAAGGATTGAGGATCGAAACAAATTTAAAAGAAATTGAAGTACAGACTTAAATGATCCTATGAGGTCGCAAGCAAGAAAAAAATTAATAGATATATTCATTCTCTTGTGAGATAGATGAGAAATGATTTTGTGTAGCTTGGAACTCTAACACATGTATATGTGCATCAATTTTTGTGCACAATAGACTCATAGAAGTTACTCAGGTAAAACAGTTGTACACAGCAGACAATAAAATCAGTCATAGAAGAACTTGATTTTGCGTTTCTGAAAACTTTTGGATCGACAACCTTAATCAATTCACCATTCATTCGTATAAGTCACATAAGTTCCACAAAGAACTAATTATCGTAATGTTAATTTCACATTATATCCAAATTTATTATTTATCTCTATTCTCCTAGTCCAGGGGTTCTCAATCTTTTTCAAGTACTGTACCCCTTAATGGAAAATTAAAATTTAGCGCACCCCTTGTCACCGCGAGGATATGTGGGGGGGGGGGGTTAACGGTTAAATTAAAAAACCTTTTTACATCGAAAACACAATACATTTGGAAACATATTTGAAACCCATTACAAAAAAAAAAAAAAAAAAAAAAAAAATGGGAAGGATGAACATAGTTCCTCAATGCTAGGCTCAAGGTAAAACCTTAAATCGTCCCCAACATTAACCTTGACTCTGAACTTCTACGAAATAGTTATACAAACCCATTGCACTTGTTGGTTCCAAGCAACTCGACCACAAAGTATTCAATTTATTAGATTTCATTATTAAATAATAACCTTGCGTGATTGCGAAACGGGAAAAATAGTTCAATTTTTCATTAAAACCTGCCCCGCGTACCCCCTGAAAATTTTCGAGTACCTTCAAGGGGTACGCGTACCCCAGTTTGAGAACCCCTGTCCTAGTCTCTGAAATTATAATACCAGTGTTGGATCTAATAGATTTTTAATGATACTAATAGAAAATGGAGTGGAAAAATACCAATTTTGATATACTAGTTTTGTAAGGGAAAAATACCGTTTTCCTCATAAAACCCGCACTTTTATTCACAGTATCACGAGCTTATCAAAAGCATTCTAAAAACTCCCCTGGGTGTTCTTTAATCGATGTGATAAAAAAATTTCAACATAAATGTAACAAACAAACCTGCTCAGGTGAGCTGGTAGTAGTTTCGTCCTTGATCTCCTCATCAGGGTCGTGCTCCCACCAAGGGGACGTCACCTCGCCTTCGGATGCTGTATGGAAAGATGAGGATCTGGACGGAGGAGTGCAGGTGCACTCGGAAGCTGTAATGAACTCTTCCTCTGACTTGCTACCGTCTTCGTTGCCGCCATTTTGAACAACTCCACTATTACTGCTGCTTGAACTTCCACCTGCAGTAGCTTTACTCACTGATTCGTTCGACTTTTCAAGGACTGACGAGTACCACTGCAAGACACACAATTAATATCAATTAAATCTACGGTTTTAATTAAAGAAAAATTATGGTTATACCATGATGGTGTGATAGTTATCGCAACTGACAACAATCTACGTTTCATGCTCAATAATGAAGAATTTTTATTGATAGTGACAATATATAGTACTCAGCTACAAAGTTTTTGGAGGAATGGTATATTTATATAATTTCAACGAATAAGAGAATGTCTTAATTTACGAAACATATTGGCACCTTTAAAAAATAATAGAAAGGAAAAAGACTATGGTTCATGATTTATATGATTTGAATGAATGGGTGGATCAGTTAATTTACAAAAAAAAAACATTGTCACCTTGAAGAAATCAAGGGGGAAAAGGGAAGAAAGGGTATTTCATTGTTCGATTATAGTTTGTAGACCGTCTGAGGTGGTATATAATTAGGATGCTTTATGCGTTTTTTTATTTTGATTCACTCCACTAAATTTTGATTCATATTCTGTTTGGTTAATAATGCTGCAATCATTTCGATCCTGTATCAATAAAATTGTCAAAATTATAAAGATTTGAAATTGGTGGAGAATTAGATAAAAAACATATAAATTTAATTATCTTCTTCTGATGTACTAAAATGAACCTAATAATGTAGAAATAGAGGATGAAGGTAATGATGTAGGAATGACAGTGCAGTCAAGTATAGTATGAAGCTGAAATTTTGAGACAAAGCTCCAGATTGAAATTATTTCATTGTTCGTGTACTTTCAAACTCTGATTTTCAAAACTGCTAAATTTGACATCTGCTTGTAAACGTTTAAGTTCAATTTTAAGATTGCAAAGCGTTCATAGATAAACTCACGTGCACCATACAATTAAATTTATTGTTATAGCATGTGTACCAACATGTGAGTAGCTTCTTTTCCAATATCTATCTACTCATCCTGTTGATACCGATCTTGAATCTTGGGTGAGCTAATAATGTAAAAATGCCAAAGAAAATGTAGCTTGGAAATAAGTTATAATATTGCTGATAGTAAGTATAATTTTATCTGTAATGAATATGAAGTTTAGAAGAAGATTCGTTTCATAAATTTGATAAAAGAAAAGCCATAAAAATATTCTATTGAGACCCTCGCCCACGCACAAGCCTCAGGCTCATGTTGAGATCATGAGAAATACTCTAAGAAAAATAATATCGTATTCAAGTATGTGTATGTGTAGCTGAGGCAATGTGCAAATTTTTTTGTAAATGTACTATGGAAATGAAATAATGAAAGAGAATTTGATAAAAATTATGATGATGATAATTTTTTTTTTTTTTTTTTTTGTAGATTACGTCTTGGAGACTCCAGTTAAGGAGTATAAGACAAGTCAGATCAACAATATTATACACTAGATACCATAATTACTTCAATTAGTTGAGGTGGGGCTTAATTTTGATGTGAAAGGAACTCTTGTACACTATAAAAAGCTTTATCAACTAAATATTTCTTCAATTGATTTTTAAATATTTCTATATTTTCAAGACTCTTCAAAAACTGCGGTAGCTTGTTGTAGAATTTCCTACCAATATAACTAGGTTTTTGTTTGAATAGGCTACTATTGTGACTCACCAAGTGATAATCTCCTCGGCTTCTTGTATTATAATCATGTACATCAAGATTTTGGTTAATATCATTCGTTTTTACATATAAAGTAGCTTCATACACATATAAGCAGGGTACAGTTAGGAGACCAAGTCTCTTGAACAACGGCCTACATGAATCTAATCTATTTACTCTTTCTATACACCTAACCGCTTTCTTTTGGATCTTAAACACCCTATCAAGATTTTGTTTTGATGAATTACCCCATACTAAGATAGCATACCTAATATGTGACAGTAAGAGCCCATGGTAAGCTGTAAAAAGTAACTTTTTGTCATTCAATCTAGCAAGCTGTCGCAGGACAAATACCCCAGATGAAATTTTACTACATATTTTCTCAATGTATGGAGTCCAGGTCAATCGTCTATCCAACATAACTCCTAGAAATGCAATTTTTTCTTCCTGGTCTAATTGATTATCATTTACAAACACGTTTATAGCCCTATCTTCATTTAAATTATGTTTGTTTTTGAATTGAAGGTATTGGCATTTTTTACTATTTATAGTTAATTTCAACTGGTTTAAAAATTGGACAATGGACTGCACACCTATATGGGCACTTATTTCTAAATTATCTAGAATGGAATTGCTGAAAATGAGTGATGTATCATCAGCAAATAAGAGGGCTCTACCACTAATTAATTCTTTAGGTAAACGGTTGACATATAACAAAAAAAGCAATGGACCTAGTATTGACCCCTGAGGCACTCCAGCTTGCACCTCTAATTTATTAGATTTATTCTTTACTATACTATTACCAACTACTGTAGTTAGTTCTACACATTGTTTTCTCCCAATAAGATATGATTCAAACCATTTCAGTTCAACCCCATTTACACCTACATTTTGCAGTATTTCCAATAAAGTTCTATGATTAACACAATCAAATGCCTTTGACAGATCTAAGAAGATTGCAGTAGCTTTATCACCTGAATCTAATATATCTATTAGTTTTTCAACTAGAGAAACTATGGCTGTTTTTGTTGATCTCCCTTTCTGGAAGCCATGCTGTTCATCACAGATAAAGTTAGCTTCTTGAAGGTGCAGAAGTAACCTATTTAGAACTACTCTTTCAAAAATTTTACTTATTACATTTAAAATACTAATGGGCCTATAGTTTTCTACCTTTTCTCTATCGCCACTTTTGAAGATTGGCAAGATCTTCCCCTCTTTTAAATTATCTGGAAAAACACCTTGTTCTAATGAATGATTGATCAGATGAATCAAAGGGTCTAACAATTGATCTTTACATTCTTTCAGAATTTTACTGGATACCCCATCCATTCCTACAGTTTTTTTATTATTTAAACTATCAATGATATTTGACAACTCGTCTTGGCATACTGGGTGGAATTTTAATTCGTTCTGAATCCCCTCAGTATTCCTCATGTTTGCATCACTAATACCTGTATTAAGAGATCTTTGAAGATCCTTAGCAACCAGTTGATAATATCTGTTAAAGAAATTACAAATGTCTACACTATCATCAATATATTTGTTATTTTCGTTAATTATTCTGGGGACACTAGTATAAGCATCTACATGAGCTACTTGCCTATTTTTGTTTATTACATCCCACACTGCTGTGTTAAAGTTCACACTATTATTCAAAATTTCAGCTGTTTTCTTACATTTCGCTCTTTTCACTTTTTTCATATAGTTTTTCTTTAGAGCTTTGTAATTATCTTCACTTAACATATTTCTAGATAGTTTGAATTCATCGTATGCATCTTTAACCCTATTTCTTTCTGCAAGGATATCATCAGTTATCCACTCTTCAATCTTGTCTAATTTGTTCTTTACAGGGACTTTTTTAACTGGACAACTCATAGTAATATGAAACCTTAAAATATTAATGAAACTATCATATTTGTCATTTAAACTATTGCTATTGTAAACCCTACTCCAGTTTTCTTGTAGCAGATTCTGCTTCAAACAATCGATATTCCCCTGTTCACATTGTTGAATTTCTTTCATTACTCTACTCTTTTTAATTGATTTATGACCTTGCAACCCCACCTCTAAGATTTGATAGTCATGATCAGATAGTTCCGAGCCGCCTAATCTTGTTTTAGAGTAATCTATATTAGTAAGGATGTTATCAATTATAGTTTGTGATGTTCTTGTGACTCTGGTATATTCATGAACTTTTATTTCCAAGTTATTCATGCATATAATATCCTTTAAATCTTCTGTCATTTTATTCTGTGTTGCAAAGTCTGTATTGAAATCTCCCGCTACAATAACGTTTGTAAAACGAGTAGTAGTAATCTCTAAAAGCCTATTGAATAGTTCACAAAAATTGTTCCATTCCCCATTTGGTGACCTGTAAATACCTAACACCGCTACTTCGAAATTATTGTCGATTTTTACTCTCAAACCAGTAACTTCTAAATCCATTTCCACAGCAAATTTCTCTGCATATTCTAAATTAAATGTTTGCATATTCTTAGCATTTTTAGTGAAGATAGCTACTCCCCCACTTCGATGAGATGTCCTGCAATACGACGTTTTCAATGAATAGTTTGGAATATTAAGTTGTGACAATTCATCTTCTTTTAAACCATGCTCTGTGAAAATAGCTATATCAGGAGCCTCTTCTTTCAAAAATACTTCGATTCTATCTATTTTGTTACGAATGTATTGAATATTCTGATGGAACACAGTGAGTACCGGTACTTCCCTATCATCCCTTATTACTTTATCGTTGCTTTTGCATATTGAAGTAGATTTACTTAATCTCTTAGAATCTTGAGAGCCTATCAGATTGCTACAAGAGTTCCTTCCACTAATGCTATCCTGATTTTTTGATCGATTAACGTCTTTTAATACAATTGAAGATATGAATTTATCATCTGAAACTAGTTTCCCTTCCCGGTTTTGAGCCACTTTACTAAAAAAGGTTCGTTAGATGATTGTTTAGGAGAATTATTGACAGTAGATTGCAAACGACTTTCAATCAGCTCTGCCAGCCTATTACAAAATATTACTTTGCCAGATTGATTTAGATGTAGACCATGATTAGTGAAGTTTTGTTTTTTCAGCCTTTCATTTAGAAAACAAATCCCCAACTGCTTAGAATTCTTATTTTTTAGGCTGTTGATTGTATTATGAATTGATTTATTTGTTGACTTAATGGCTTCATTTAGCTCTGGCCTATCAAACCTATACGGAATTGTACTTATTATTACATTAGTTTTTTGGCTGAGTGGCACAATCTCTTTAATTTTTTCATTTATTTCAGGAAGATGTTTTAGATTAGGTTCATTTATATTGTTTGAGCCACCCAGTACTATTAGAAAATCGTTTTTACCAAAATCTTTAGTTTGTTCCTGTGCTGACTCTACGATAGCGTTTATAGGGGCACTTGGTTTGAAAAAGCTCTGAACTTCATACTTATTTTTTAATCTTTTATTTAGTAGGTCACTACAGTCTCGTCCATGACTGGATGTCAAGAGCAGTACTCTACCTTTCCTATCGTTATTTGCCCTTACTTTAGTTTTGGTTGCTGTTTGCAAAACCTGACTATACGTTTTTGTTTGACCATTTCTATTTATTTTTTCCCCATTTGATTTAGGTTCTACTTTTTTTGTATTGATCAGAGGTTCAGATCTTACATTAGCCAAGTTTATTTTTGATTTTAATATTTCGATTTCCTCTGACATAGACCTACATTGACTCGTGAGATTTAGTATTTCAGTTTTATGGTCTTCCTGCTGCAATTTTATAATAACTTCCAGAGATTTTATGTGATCCACTAACCCTATTCGTTCTTCCTCAGAATTTTTTAGTGATGTTTCTAATTTTGTTTTCAATTTGGTGTGATCACTCAATAGTTTAGCAACCTTTTCTTCTACATCTACAGTAGCTTTAAGAGCTGTTGGAGATTTTTTCGTTAATAATTGCTGAGATCGCGTAGCTACTTGAGTTTTAGTTGAACAATTAGATTTAGATGCCTTGTTTGGACTCATTTTCCTAGCTAAAAATTGTTTTCAATTGATTTTAGTTAAATGTTTAATGAAATATTACTTAATTTATTACAATTGTCAACTTGAGACTATTTAATTACAAGAAAATTTATCAATATCGGTACACCTAACCTCGAAAATAGAATTTGACTTTTTATTTAAATACTTTAACTTATATTAGACAAGTTAATGATGTAAATTATTAAGATATTATAAATACTAATAATAATAAACAAAAATACTACTTATCCGTTCGAATTAAAATTCTATGCTTCAAAATTCGCAGAGCCTGTTCAGACAACGTATGCAACGTATATTGTGGCCAAAGCCGAATAATAATGTTATCCCATCAATTGCGCCTAGTATCTGTTAACATTTATCTATTGCTGATAAATAGTCTTATTTTTTACTTATAGTTTAGCTAATGATGTTATTTTCTAGATATTTTTTTGGGTTAAGTGATTGAATGAAGAGGATCAATTACATCAACTGAAATTTCAAAGTGAATGAGAATGATATTGAATAAAAATATGTCTCAATTCATTCTTGATGCTAAGCAATGAACTGCATTGTAAAAAAAGGTGGAATTGAGAACCTTCTTCTTTTTGGAAGTCAATTAATTAAAGAAATGAGAAGAAAATCCAAGTTTGAGTTTCCTATAAATTTTATGTGTACATGTAGAGATCAAATATTCTTTTCTCATAAAAGATAACTATTCTAGGCGCATTCCATTGGTATGAAAGGTTCTTTTCAATAGAAAATCAAAAAGACACAGTAGGCCTATTGAATTGTAACAATGCACTTACATCTGAGTTTTCATCTAGGGCCAATTTACTGATATTCGTTGAACCAGTTGTTGCAGTTGATAGCGTTTCTGACCCACATAGAGCTCTGTCCAATTGTTCAGCCAGATTTGTTACTTCAGCTAATTTATTTGATACCGCTTCAATTGCTAAACCATTCATGTCACTGTCAATGTCTCCTCTTTCAGCCCTGCAAAGGAGAACAAAATAAAAAAATCAATTATATTGGAGTTTGAAATTAATAAAATTTTTATTTCTTCAGTAATTAATGCAGTCAAATTTCCTTCTCACCCCTCACTCCCTTCTCACCCCGTATAATCCTACTGCATCTAATTTATCAGCTCTCATATTTTCTTTTTCTGTGGGTTGGTTGATTATCGATACATGGACTCAATTTCTATAGCTACAATAAACTTTTCATTGTGAAATAATTCACTGGTACTTGATTGCGAAATGAATTTAGTCTACCATTTTACATCTAATTGGCCAATTATCATGAAGTTACAGTACATCTCTAATAGATGATTATAACCGGAGCCTTCAAATGCAGTTTATATGATGACTGGCACTTGTTAGCGTAATTTAACACAAACGTACTGACACACGCGCACGCACATAAACAAACTGAAATTGAGGAGTTGGCACAGTTTATACTTGACTGGACCAATTCCAGTTGGTCCAATGTATTTTATTATGCATTCAAATCTATTTATATCACAACATACAATCACATTTTTACAAATGAATTTACTATTGGAGCACATTGACTCCTGGCTTTCAGGGAATCCAACTAACAACCAGTACACACTAGGGTACTTAGAGTCTTTAGAGGGCAATTAGGGTCTTGGCAAAGAAAATAAGAAATGTAGCTGGGAAAAAGGTTATAATATTGTTGATAGTAAGATAATTTTATCTGTAATGAATATGAAGTTTAGAAGAAGATTCGTTTCATAAATTTGATAACAAAAACAGCCATGAAAATATTTAAAATTATAAAATTCACAATTGATTATAAACTTTATGTTAAGTTCTTTTTAGTTACTGATATTATTGTCTTAACGAGAGACTCACTCACAGGCATGTGCCCATGTGAGGAGCCTTCATGGTTGAATTACGTGCATTCTTTCACGTTTACTTGCTTATATATTTTAATGTAGAATGGATTAACTGGAAAAAACCTTAGAAAATCATACAATAATAAATTCATCAATAACACTATAACGTCTGTTTTTAGGGCATCTGAGAAATCTAAGCAAACTAGCAAATCTTTGCAATCTGTTATGATGTACAGTACTCAATCCTATCCGAAAATGTCAAAGTTGTGATGAACCTCCTTGTAACCTTTTAATTGGCGGCTCTGGTAGCGCAGTTGATTGAAGCGCTTGTCAGTGATAAGATAAGGGGCTCTGGCTGGCTTCGTTTCCTACAGCCTTGGGTTCGAACTCATTCAGGCATGGATGTTTTTCATCATTCACCCATTCATCACACCCACAAGTCTCCGGACTCATGTGGGCATCATCCGCAATAAAAAAATCAGTTGAAGTTGATAAGTAGAAAAAATAAAATGCTATTTTATATGAATAAATATTACACCCTATTAATGAATATTCTTAGAATGTTATCTGTACAAAGAGTTTCAATTATAAAATTCAACGAATGTGATATTACTAGCTATGATTCACGAAATGTGAAGAGTTGTAGCAGTGTACTGATGTTATCTCGCCACCTGCTGCTCTAAGCAAGTATTTTTATTCTGCGATGACTTAACCATTTTAAAAGTCAGCTAGTCCGATAGTGCTTAATGTCAGGTGTTTTAAATCACTGAGAAGACTCTAATAAAGAGACGGGCATGCATTCACTATGATGTGTGATCTTATTTCAGAAGAAAGAAAGTGACTAACAATGTACACTCCTACTGATTTTGATTTTAATTTATAAATAAATCGTCGGAAAGTGAGGGAAAACATTTTTATTCTGAAGTCACTGAATGATTGAGCAATATTGATGAAGAATAGTTGAGTATTGACCATTGTAATGACAACATTGGCTGCTATCAGCATTGATTGAGTGTTACTGCTGTTACTTACCGTATGTGTGATTTATAAACAATTCAGATCTGTCATATAACATTTAATATGTAGTGTAGTACTTCGTATTGATGGAAAATTATTATCTATACAGTATTATAACTATAACTCTGAACAATTATATTACTTCCTAGACTATATCTATAGGAATAAGTAGCTTTCTATGAGTTATCTGTAAGTTATAGCCTGTATGGTAGCTTAGATTTTAAAATCCTTTCAATCGTGAGTTATAATAACAATTATAATATTATATAAAAAATATGCCATTTGAATTACATTCATTACACATTAAGATAAGTAACTGCAGTACACTAATCTTAACATTGCTGATATCAGGTGATATACAGGGTGGGGGAAATGTTTGGAAACGGCTTAATATTTCATATACAAAGGTGATTTTGCGGTAGGTATGATTGAGGATCCTACTCAAATTGAAAATACTATTTTACTGTGACTTTAAAAATCTGGTCCGCCATCTTGGAACCGCCATTTTGAATGTAACTTTTTTTTTTAAATAGGAAGGGGGTCATGCGATACATGATTTCAATACAGAATTTTAAGACAAAATGAATGCCGAAAACCGCACATCGATATGTCAACCCGTTTCGGAGATATTTACATTATTAATCGATACCATGAAAAGCAGAAATGAAATAAATAAGTACATTAAAATCTTACCTATCAAATTTTTTGTTAATAGTGTTTGCTAATGAACATTAAAACCCAATTATTTTAATAAATGTTCAAACTGTTTTCCTTCAGCTGTTTGACAATGTGCTAATCTTAAATAATAGCCATCAAGCACATTTTGAATCATTTCGCGTGGAATTCTGTTAGCCACTTCAGTTATACATTCTCTCAGTTCATTAATTGTTGCTGGTTTCTTTTTGTACACATTGTCTTTCATGTAGCCCCAAAAGAAATAATCAAGTGGAGAGAGGTCAGGTGACCTAGCGGGCCACTCTATTGCACCTCTACGACCTATCCAGCGTTGGGGAAATGTTTGGTTCAATATATCCCGCACTCCTAATGCATAATGAGGGGGCGCCCCATCTTGTTGAAACCACAAGTTATGTAACTCTTGTCCGTTGATGTTCTGGATGGCTGGAACGATCAAATTTATTAACATGTTCTCGTAAATGGCACCTGTTAAATTATTCTCGATAATAAATGGTCCTACAATGTGACCATTTACCATACCAGCCCATACGTTTAATTTTTCAGGATACTGTGTATGACCCTCCTTCATCCAGTATGGGTTGACATCGGTCCAGAAACGATAGTTTTGCTTATTTACATTGCCGTTAAGCATGAACGTAGCTTCATCCGATAATACTACATTATTAAAGAAGTTTGGATCATTGTCATACTTGTTCATCATTATGTCACAAAACTCTACCCGGCGGTCGAAATCATCCTCATTCAGTTCTTGTAATACATGAAGCTTAAACGGATGGAAATGAGATTCCTTAAGAACTTTTCTGACAGAACGAGTAGACATACCATGTTCCTTGGCAACGCTTCTAGTTGATGTATGCGGATCTTCAACAAATGATTGCATTACCTCTAAAGATTTTTCATTGTTGGTGGCAGTATTTGTTCTTCCAGTGCGAGCATGATCAGTCACTTTGCCCGTTTCTTGAAACCGCTTTACTGTCTTAAAAACAACACTTTTACTAATTGGATTTCTGTTGGGAAATGTTTCGTTAAATAAATCAGAAACTTCTTGGTAAGACCGTACTCTATCTCCATAGCCGCGCATCATTAACAAAGTTATTCTCTCGGTTTCATTTAAAAATGCCATTGCGAACGACTTTAAACACACTCACTACTTCATGATTGAAAAAGAATTCATTAAATCAGTTGGATTATTACAGATGATTTTAGGTTGATATCATGATTATTGTTGATATTATGATATCCAGAGTCAGATGTTCATCACGCGAAATGATTCAAAATGTGCGGTTTCATTTAAAAATGCCATTGCGAACGACTTTAAACACACTCACTACTTCATGATTGAAAAAGAATTCATTAAATCAGTTGGATTATTACAGATGATTTTAGGTTGATATCATGATTATTGTTGATATTATGATATCCAGAGTCAGATGTTCATCACGCGAAATGATTCAAAATGTGCGGTTTCATTTAAAAATGCCATTGCGAACGACTTTAAACACACTCACTACTTCATGATTGAAAAAGAATTCATTAAATCAGTTGGATTATTACAGATGATTTTAGGTTGATATCATGATTATTGTTGATATTATGATATCCAGAGTCAGATGTTCATCACACGAAATGATTCAAAATGTGCTTGATGGCTATTATTTAAGATTAGCACATTGTCAAACAGCTGAAGGAAAACAGTTTGAACATTTATTAAAATAATTGGGTTTTAATGTTTATTAGCAAACACTATTAACAAAAAATTTGATAGGTAAGATTTTAATGTACTTATTTATTTCATTTCTGCTTTTCATGGTATCGATTAATAATGTAAATATCTCCGAAACGGGTTGACATATCGATGTGCGGTTTTCGGCATTCATTTTGTCTTAAAATTCTGTATTGAAATCATGTATCGCATGACCCCCTTCCTATTTAAAAAAAAAAAGTTACATTCAAAATGGCGGTTCCAAGATGGCGGACCAGATTTTTGAAGTCACAGTAAAATAGTATTTTCAATTTGAGTAGGATCCTCAATCATACCTACCGCAAAATCACCTTTGTATATGAAATATTAAGCCGTTTCCAAACATTTCCCCCACCCTGTATAATTGTATAATTCAATACATTATATTGAAAGTGTCTTTATTGTTGACTAATTTGTGTAAAAAAGTGCGAGTGTTAACTTTAAGCCATTGCAAGAATAATATTTATTCATATTACATGTAGAATAATAAAAATTTCTAAAAAATGTCATTGAACCTTTTGATAATAATCATCATACTTATTGAGATGATCAGAGACGTCTCTATACCGGTCTAATCACTGCTACTTTTGTGATAAAATAGAATAAAATCACCCTGGTTCCGTTTTATGAAGCACCATGTGGTTATATGAGGGTAACTTGAAGTAACTGACAATGCCATTCCAATCAAATAAGCAATTATATATTTTTTGACTTATTCAAATATTTAAAAACAGGTTGAAGTACCTGTACACTGATACACGTCTTCTACAGTTAACTATTGAATATATACATTTTTAGTATATGCCTGTAAATCAATATACTTGCAAATCTCTTGTTTCATATGTTGTATATATAGTGAGAAATAAATTTATTTATTTTATTTTATTATTTATCTGGCAAGTCCAGAACGAATGATAGATATTTCATAAATTCTGGCGGCACGAATATTTACCCTAATATGGAATTATTTCTTGATGCTATTTTTTTCAAATGCCCGTTATTTAATTGAAGGTCATAAGAACTTACATCTTTCCTGTTTTGGAACACAGAACTCACAACACTCACAGGTGGTTTCACAAATCACTAATCATGAATTAACTTGCAAAAACACACAAACATTTCTACCGGCGTGATAGAACACCAGCTTCCGCGGTTTGCTTCTCCGTTCCGTGCACACTGATTTAAACACACACCGATGTTGACCACCTCTACTTCAAGCTACGTCTGGCTTTTCTGGATTATTATGACTTCAACATCTCTCTTTTTCCCTCACTCTCTCTCACTTCTTCTCCTTCACCCCATCATCCTCCTCCACCTCCTCCTTTGAACCGACCAGAGTTTTCAGTCAGTTCTGGGACCAACGCCAAAAAAAGTAAACTGCCCTGAGCCTCACCAGTCTCTCCATCTCTGTTATTTAGGATATTGTCCTTTCTTTTCTAGTAATATTTTGAATAAACGCAGACTACCTCTTTTAATTTTACTCCAGCTTGGCTTTGCACAGTCATTTCAAAAGTGTAGGTAATATATCATGTGCTGCCAACATCAGTGGTCAATTTTTCCCTTGCAGTATTATTTCTTACCTGATTGATTGTGTCTTTTGGTTCATTATTCTATTATTTATAATTTATTCGCACCAGTAGATTACTTGCGCTTTTTTGTGATATGATTTCAAGAGATGAAATAATAGAAAAAAATGTTAATTTTTTGGTCAAAATAATGCTGGTATAAAGTATTTTCAATGCTTAAGTTTGATCAAATAATTCAAGAAACCAATCAACCTATATCGATAGAAATTGAAAGAAAAATTGAAATAAGATTACTAGTTTCAGCCTGGAGTGAAGATATGATTCTTGGATTTCTTGTTCCATAACGATCTGCGTTGTTAATATTTCCTTTTTGTTGTAAATTTAACGACTTGTAGTCAATTTTCAATTGTGAATAGATAATAATTGTTCTCACTCTTGGTTGAACGTTTCCAAGCTAAGGAAACTCATCTTTGCCTTGAAGATGAGTTTCCATAACCCGAAAACGTTCGGCCAAGAGTGAGTACAATTATTATTTATTCACAATTAATTAACAATTAACTGCAAGTCGTTAAAATTACAACAAAAAGTTTAATATATGATATTACTAACGCTCATGAAAAAAATTCAAGAAATCTACATTTATTCATCAGAATATGAAGATGATGATCAATGAAATTAATTGGAGTCAATCTATAGCCTACAACGTCAATATTATTTAATATGCTTGATATTGTAGGTAAATTAGACAGTTCAATCATGGATAATTATGCATGATCATTATAATCATTTTGGAATTTCACATAATGGAACAAGCCATTTTATTTCAGGAAGATGTTTTAGATTAGGTTCATTTATATTGTTTGAGCCACCCAGTACTATTAGAAAATCGTTTTTACAAAAAAAAAGAAAAAAAAGAAACACGACGTTAGTTAACAGAAATCCAAGAACAGGGTTTTCATTGGGAGTAGTGCAGTTTAGGGTTGAGATAATTGTTTCGTATTTAATGTAGTTTAAGTTAGTTTATGTTTTATCTCTGCTCAACATGTGTAGCTGTTACTTGACTTTCTATAGTGTTGCCATGGCAACCAGTTTTATTGGCCACTGCGCATGCTAAAGTTGTAATGGCAGCTTGAATGGTAATTCCCAATTGCATTCTTGTTGAAACCGCATCGCTATGAACAAATCGTCGTTCTAACCTCAAGTAATAGAATTCGTTACAACCGCAATAATTACTTATTAATTTATTATTTTGTAAAACCTCAATATTCGGTTTATTGAAGCCTCATTTGCTTATAACCGCAACTAGCACTTTATTTTTCTTGTTCTTTAATTCAAAACCTCCAGTATTTTATATCGGCCGTGAAATTAGTTCCATCCTATTTATTCTAAAATAATTCTTCACTCATCCTCACCGACCTCACTCCTCAGTGCACAAAAATACCTCGAGTGCTACGCATTATCATCAGTGACTCATCTCATCAACGTGTGCACACGCATCGGCGTCTACAGAAACGACTTCTCATATGGTGATAGGAACATTAATAAGGTATTACTCAACTATTCCTTTTTATTTTATTACAACCTCATTTCCTACCCCTCTTACCGCAGGTCCTCCATTTATATCCTATGTTTTACAGCCTCATTTGAAAATTCTATATTCTACACCTCATTGCTCAATCCCCAACATTTTGGTCATCCGGGCCGGATCGGATCATTTTTTATTTTCATTCTATGGAAATACATATTCATTGCTCATTAAATAAAGCTATCATTTTTGGTGCAAGTACAAGTTATACGGTATTACAAGTTACAAAGCACATTGTTCAAACGAGTTCACTATCAATGCCTTGCAAGTTAAAATTTGTCTATTGTGCTCAAAAGTCGTAAACAACTCATTGTTTTGTTTCATCGTGATTATAACGGAGCTCTGTAGTATTCAGGCTGACATTATAGCTGAGCATTGCGTCGTCAAGGTCAACTTTGTTTACATTGAACTTGAAAATAACCTACTATTCATTCACTAATAGCTTATGCTATCAAATGAGAATAACTGCTTATGGCTTGTGGTATATTTCTAATTGAAATAAATACTTATTGTTATTCCGTGAACTTGACTGATAATTATATTCAATTGTGTAAAATTACATTGCTTATTTCAAAATTGAAATATTATTTGATTTATTCATATCATACTTCGAATGTTCAATAAGTATAATATCTTGCATTCAATTCGTAACTTGAGTGAATTCAATTCAGATAATTGTTTAATTCAATTGAATTCTCAGAATATTCATGCTTATTGATAAACGCATTATTTGTTTTATATTTCGAATATTATTAGATTTCTTTTGTGAATGCTTGCCACTTATCACTCAATTTGTAATCGTAATTACCTCAATTACTACCACGGCAGTGTGTCGAGTCATGTTATCAGCTTATTATCACTATTATTAGTGCAATCTCATTTAGTTATTATACCCCGGGTTATTATATTGTCAACTTCAATACTTGTGATAATTTATTACTGTTTTCAAATAGGTAACTTAGTTAGTTATAATGGCTAAATCGTTAGCAGTGATCACCGCTAAGAAGAATAATGCTTTTGAACAAATTCAAATCTTATTTGATATGTCAAAAAAGATCTCTGATAAGGAAATTTATCAGAAATTACTCGCTCGTTCAAAATCTCTGAACAAATTAAGATCAGACTTATCAGACTCACTGGATTGTTATCATGAATTACAGTTAGAAGAAGACAAAGAATTCAAACCAAATTATGCACCTCTTAATAGTGCTGATGAAATGATTGACTCTATTAATCTCACGTTACACAACTTAGAAACGAAATTGAATCAGTCTAAAGTAAAAAATGAACAGCCAGTTCGCTTACCTAAGCTTGACTTGAAACAATTTTCTGGAAACCCTCTCGATTGGACCTCATTTATTAATTTATACAATTCAAGCATTCATTCAAATTCTACATTATCAGGTGTAGTCAAACTTCAATACCTGTTGAGCTCAGTCTCAGGAGAACCTCTTGATTTAATTAAATCATTACCACTAACTGAGAGTAATTATCAGATTGCCTATGACTTGCTTCATGAACGCTATAATTCACCTCGCCGATTGATAACACTGCATCTCAATAAAATTCTCGATTTACCCAATATCACTCATCAACCGGCTCAAATGCGGAAATTTTTGAACTCCTACAATGAGAATACACAAGCTTTGAAGGGATTAAAAATTGATATAACCGCTGATAATCCTTTACTGTGTGCTATGATGATGCGAAAAATGGATAATAACCTCCGAAAAAAGTTTGAACATTTTCGTTCTTTGAACAAATCTAGCGAATCTGTACTTACTGAAGCAAAAGAAATAATTACTTTTTTAACTCAGGAGTGCAATGAAATTGAAAATTCAAATCTTCACTCTTCTTCTACCTCAAAAACCGCTTCAATGTCTACTTCAGTATCTGAAAATAAATTCTTTCCTAAAATAAATAGGAGTTTTTCTACAAACAAGGTAGCATTGATGACTACTTATAATGATGAAATCAAAAGTGACACAAAACCTTATGACTGTTTTGTTTGTCATAACAATGAACATAAGATTTATTTATGTCCTGTGTTCAAAAACAATGCACCCAAAGCACGTTTTCAAATTGTCAAAGAAAATAAAAGATGCATTTCTTGTTTAGGAAATCATACTCTTGACAAGTGTAAATCGAAATCAAACTGTTTCACATGTCATAAAAGGCACCATACTTTGTTGCACTTTGAAAATAACCACTCAACTGCCAATATGACACCTCTCCAACCCAGCAGCCGTGCAGTTTCTGTGGGTCAACCTCAAGTCAACATGACACCTCCTTCAGTAGTACTGACCACTACTGAGAATAATCAACCCTCTCATCGTTCATCAATGTCTACAGTGCTATTGGGAACGCTACTCGTTAAAATTACCTCTCCTCATGGAAAAAGTTATGTTTTCCGCGCCCTCGCAGATTCTGGTAGTCAGTCATGTTTCATCAATGAACATGCTGCACAAGTATTAAGTGCATCTCGCACTAAGAGCAACCACAGTGTTGTTGGATTTTCTCAAGCCCCCATACGTTCTAAGGGCCTCACCTCTCTTTCTATTGAGACTCTGAGTGGAAAAGTGATTTCACTTAATCAAGAGTTCTTGATTATTGATAAAATTTGTGTTGATATACCTCGCATGGAAATTGATCCAGAGGTATTGGAAAAGGTTCGACCATATATTCTGGCTGACCCTACATTTCATCTAGCTGGAGGCATCGACATTCTTCTTGGTGGCTCTGTTTTTCCTCTTCTGCTCAACCAGATTGTTCATCATCTTGGTCCTGGCCTGCCGAGTTTAATTGGGACTCATCTTGGTTTTATGGTCATGGGTGAGACTCCATGCAAGCCTAAAGCTGATTCTTCCATCACTCTGCAAGCATCAGCCACCCTCTTGGCTATCAACAATTTGGATTTGCATAACTCTCTCCAACGCTTTTGGGAACAAGAAGAGCCTCCAATGGCATCTGAAAAATCTGAAGAAGAAAAATTGTGTGATGAACATTTCCTCTCAACCTATTCACGTGATGAATCTGGACGATTTTGTGTCAGACTGCCATTCAAGGCTAACCACCCCACTTTGGGTCAGCTAAAGCCAATGCTGAACAAAGATTAAATTCTATAGAAAGGAAATTCAAGGCGCAACCTCATTTTCAGTCTTTGTATACTGATTTCATGTCAGAATATTTGACATTAGGTCATATGGAACTGAATAGCACCACTGATCTATCTACTCCTCATTATTTTCTACCACATCATGGTGTCCTCAAAGAAGCTAGCAGCACTACTCGTCTACGCACTGTATTCGATGCTAGTGCAAAAACCTCAACTGGTATTTCCTTGAACCAGATTCTCCTCACTGGAAGGAAAATGCAGACCAATATTTGTGATTTGTTGCTGGTATTCCGCTTGCACAAGATTGTCTTTTCTTGTGATATACGTCAAATGTATAGGCAAATCAAAGTTCACCCTGATGACCAGTGCTATCAATTGATTTTATGGCGTACTGATGCTACTCAGCCTGCATCTGTCTTCAAATTGACCACAGTAACATATGGCATGAGCTGTTCTCCATATCTTGCTATAAGAACTCTTCATCAACTTGCCACTGAAGAAGGCAATTCCTACCCAGAAGCAGCTGAACTTCTGCGTTCTCAAACCTTTGTTGATGATGTCATTGCTGGTGCCAACTCCGAAGAAGAGGCTTTAAGACTGCAACAACAACTTATCTCTCTACTCAAATGTGGTGAATTTGAATTACGTAAATGGACTTCAAATTCTAATGCACTTCTTTCCAGCTTTCCTGATGGTCACCTTGAGAAACCGGTATTTCTTCAGGATGATCAACAACCTCATTTCAAAATCCTTGGTATCCAATGGTCAGCAGCAAATGATTGTTTTGCCTACAACTTCAATCTACCTCATGATGCTACCACTAAGCGTAAAGTACTAAGTGTGATAGCCAAGATCTATGACCCTTGTGGATTCCTCTCACCAGTGGTTCTGTGGGCTAAATGCTTCATGCAACTTCTTTGGACAAAGGGCCTAAATTGGGACCAACCTCTACCTCCTGAACTGCTTGCAATGTGGCAAAGCTTTGTTGACACATCAGCCACACTTCAAGATATCTCCATACCACGAGCTCTACAGTTCTTGCACTCAAGCCTCATTGAACTTCATGGTTTTGCAGATGCTTCTGAACGTGGATTTGCCGCAGTGATATATCTCAGGACATCACAAACTGATACTTCCCCCACTGTCCAGTTACTCATCTCCAAAACCAGAGTGGCCCCTTTGAAAAAACTCACTCTACCACGTCTAGAACTGTGTGCTGCTCACTTGCTTGCTCAACTGACCTCATATGTGATCTCAACCTTTCACAAAAAACTGGAGTTTTCTTCTATCACATTATGGTGTGACTCTACTGTGGCCTTGACTTGGTTACAGACTCCTCCGCATCGTCTTAAAACTTTTATAGCAAACCGGGTTGCTCAAACCCAAGAATTGGTACCAACTGATAGCTGGAGACACATTTCTGGTGAACAAAACCCTGCAGACTGTGCTTCACGTGGTATACTTCCAGCTGAACTACCCGCTCACAACTTGTGGTGGACAGGTCCATCCTGGCTACAGAAGCCTTCCAACCTCTGGCCTACATCTGCATTCACTCCAGTGGAACTTGCTGATACTGATGAGAGCAAACCTCTGTCACCCATCACTCTCGTTGCTACTGCACCTCTTGAATGGGATCTCCTACAAAAATTTTCTCACTTCAGTAAACTTCAGCGTGTTATGGCTTACATCCTCCACTTTGTCTTCAATACTCGACACCCACCAAAGAAGATTGGCCCTCTCTCCACCCGAGAATTGGCTACTGCCAAATGTATAATCTTCAAACAAGTTCAAGACTCAGCCTTTCGAGAAGACATTGCCAAGCTGAAAATTGACAAAACCTCCACTGTATCAAACTCACTTTGCCGCCTCTCTCCGTATCTTGATGATGACGGTCTCCTGCGAGTTGGAGGACGTCTCAAGCATTGTCATATACCTCAAGATGTTCAACATCCTATCATCCTTCCAAAGCAACATCATGTGGTCAACCTCATGATTGACTCCTACCACCGACAATATTTGCATTCTGGAGCTCAACTAACACAATCTCTTCTTTCACAACATGTTTGGATACTCTCTGCACGTAGTATCATCCGCTCTCGAATTTTCAAGTGCAATGTTTGCTTTCGACACAAACCTCGCCACAACATTCCACCCATGGGGCATCTACCTCAGGCTCGTGTGACACCTTCTCGCCCTTTCCTCAATACTGGGATTGATTATGCTGGCCCATTCAATATCAAGGTGCACAACCTCAGATCCACATCACTCACAAAGGCCTACATATGTGCTTTCGTATGCATGGTCACCAAAGCAATCCACATTGAAGTGGTAACAGACTTGTCTTCTGAGGCCTTCATTGCTGCCTTGAAAAGATTTGTTTCTCGCCGTGGTCTCTGCAAAAACCTCTACTCTGACTGTGGGACTAATTTTGTTGGTGCTAACAATACCTTCCAAGCACTTTCCAAGTCAAAGCAACTCCTACTCTCTGAATTTGCTGCTACACAAGGCATTACTTTCCACTTCAACCCACCTGCAGCTCCACATCAGGGTGGCCTTTGGGAAGCAGCAATCAAGAGCATCAAGCACCATCTCCGACGTGTCATTGGAGAACACACATTAACACTTGTTGAATTCACGACACTGGTCACTCAAATAGAGGCAATATTGAATTCAAGACCTCTCACACCTCTATCAAACGATCCTAATGATGTCTCAGCACTTACACCAGGTCACTTCTTGATTGGATCTCCTTTGGTGGCAGTTCCTGAAGAAGACATACAAAATGTCAACCTCAATCGCCTCAAACATTGGAAATTGATTGAAGCATTCCACCAGCACATTTGGAAGAGATGGCATTTGGAATATATCCATACCCTTCAACAGAAAGCCAAATGGAATAAGGCTGTTGATAATCTCCACATTGGTGACCTTGTCTTGGTCCATCAACCAACTCCACCACTTACCTGGCCATTAGCACGCATTACTGGTGTCTCTCCGGGACAAGATGGAATTGTTCGTGTGGTGCATTTGAAGACTCGCCAAGGAACCTTGACACGTCCATCCCACAAGGTGTTTCCGCTACCCGCAAACTCCAAATAATTTATAGCCCAGCTTGGCACCCTTGTAATTAGTGTTATGAACTTTATTCACTAGTTGTGAACTTTATTATTTTTTTTTATCATTCTTGTTGAATCCAGGTGGATTCAAGGCCCCCGCTATGTTTCGTATTTAATGTAGTTTAAGTTAGTTTATGTTTTATCTCTGCTCAACATGTGTAGCTGTTACTTGACTTTCTATAGTGTTGCCATGGCAACCAGTTTTATTGGCCACTGCGCATGCTAAAGTTGTAATGGCAGCTTGAATGGTAATTCCCAATTGCATTCTTGTTGAAACCGCATCGCTATGAACAAATCGTCGTTCTAACCTCAAGTAATAGAATTCGTTACAACCGCAATAATTACTTATTAATTTATTATTTTGTAAAACCTCAATATTCGGTTTATTGAAGCCTCATTTGCTTATAACCGCAACTAGCACTTTATTTTTCTTGTTCTTTAATTCAAAACCTCCAGTATTTTATATCGGCCGTGAAATTAGTTCCATCCTATTTATTCTAAAATAATTCTTCACTCATCCTCACCGACCTCACTCCTCAGTGCACAAAAATACCTCGAGTGCTACGCATTATCATCAGTGACTCATCTCATCAACGTGTGCACACGCATCGGCGTCTACAGAAACGACTTCTCATATGGTGATAGGAACATTAATAAGGTATTACTCAACTATTCCTTTTTATTTTATTACAACCTCATTTCCTACCCCTCTTACCGCAGGTCCTCCATTTATATCCTATGTTTTACAGCCTCATTTGAAAATTCTATATTCTACACCTCATTGCTCAATCCCCAACAATAATTTATAGTCATGAACTTTCTAGGTTCTGTTTTGCGTCTCTTTGATGATAATTGCATAATGCAATCACCAAAGACTAACCAAATACGGCGTATGATTTTTAAAACATGTGATAAGCTTTTGCTCATGCTTTAAGTTACCCGTGCTTATAATTCAGAATCGAGCAACACTCACATTTTGAATAATAAGACGAAATTGTCACAACCACATTTATTAAAAATATTGAGAAACTATTTTCGGTTGTTATACCATTATCAATCTCAATCAAATCAATATTCTTAATAAATGTGGTTGTGACAATTTCGTCTTATTATTCATTATAGATATCTTCCACAATATCACCTTCGCCACTAAAAAGAAACACTCACATTTCACAATGCTCCTGAGACAGCGGCTCTCTCAATCTGGTCCGTAGCAGCCTTCCAAGACGGACCATTCTTCCAACTTCAACTAGAAGTCTCTCCCTGCTTGAGAACAACTTTCGTGTTTTTGAACGACGACGAGCAGCATCTTCTTCAACATCGATTGCTGTCACTGATGTCATCATTTCTTTGAGTTGCTTACAATGCTGAAAAAACAAATTTTATAAACACGTTTACCTTTATACACGTTTGTTGTACTTTATGGTTCATAATAGTGATTTCATTGCGTACTTTAGCATAATTTTGAACCAATAGAGTACAAGTTGATCATGTTTGATGATTTTTCAGAAATAATACTATTTGTTATCTTATAGTTACGTTGCCTTTTTTTTAAATAGTTGTTATAAAGTCTATAATTATTTAGATTTTTTATTTTTACATGATATACTTTTTTGTGAATTTTGTATAAATATTGGTGTGTACCGTTGTAATATGAATAAATAAATAATACATCTTTGTGTAGTGTGAAATACTCTACTCTACTCATGGGTAGAGAAATGGCCCATTGTTTTATTATCTTCATATTTTGTACAGCCATTAGGAAGAATATTGAAATTTTTTCTATTACATTCTATGATTCAAAATCAGCTACCATGATTATATTACTATAAATACTGTAATAAAGAATATCATACTATAACTGATATATATATAGGCTACTTGATTTTTCATTTTTCTTTTTCCTTCCCCCCCCCCCCCCCACCCCATTAACCTTTAAATTGGAATATTTATTTTCCTTAGTGACTTGCTATTCATTCAAATACAGAAAATAAATTTCTATTTTATATTGTATGGAGTATTTTCATACCCTAATTATATTTGTTTTAGAAAAATAAAAGAGTAACAGGCTAGGCGTTCTTTACAATAATTCATATAAGAAATTGATTTTTTATATTTAATCTTTTATTTCTTTGAATATCTCCCCATTTATCACATGCAAAGTTTGGTTTTATTTTCTGAATAGGCTATAATTTTCTATCTATTGGTCTGTGTTTATAGTGTTTCTTTGGAATAGACTTTCTCATCGGTTCTTACATTCTTAATATGTTTACATTAATTGCTAGACTTCAGCCTATTTATAGGAAGATGAACTTACTAATTTTATCTTCTATGTTATACCGGTATTACTAATGTCTTACATTAAAACTGATACCGTATTTCAAGTTCATTATTATTTTCACTCACAAAAACTGGAGGGGAACTTCATCATCATCATCATCATCATCATCTCCTCAGAAGTTAAATTTATCTTTCCAGTTATAATGAGTGCAAATAAAAATCAAATAGAAATAGAGTGTCAGTTTTAATAAAATATTGTTGATCAAATATTTCGTCACGGAAAACACATAGATTACAAATATTATTATTGTTATAAAATGTAACTTTTATTTGGATCTTTGTGATTTGTATGTAAAAGTTTGAGTATGGAATTATTTACAGCCTTGTCCGAACTTGAATAAAGTACTTATGTGGTAAAGATAAGACTATTTTAGTTGACAATCTAATATTAAAACTGACACTGTATTTCACTTTTAAATAATGTTTTACTCACATATATTGGAGATGCTTGAGGAATGCATTTCACTTCTGAAAAGAAGCTTCGTCAGCCTCGAAGCTTCTTTTCAGAAGTGAAATGCATTCCTCAAGCATCTCCAATATATGTGAGTAAAACATTATTTAAAAGTGAAATACAGTGTCAGTTTTAATATTAGATTGTTCATTAAGTATTTCGTCATGGAAAACATCACAGATTTTAGTTGAGTTAGAATTGAGTCCTACCTGATGAACAGTTCGGTGGAAAACGGCTGAAACTCTCAGTCTTGTCATTTGCTCCTGACCAGCAGTATTTAGCCTTGTCCATGCTTGTCTTAAGCTATGAGACAAGGCGACATTTCCCTCCAATGGTAACTTGCAGGACTGCCTCAATGTCAGTGCTGCATTGACTAGCTGGCAACCGTACTCATAGGTGCCCTGAAATAGCAAATTAATACCGTACGTATTATAATAGTACAAAAAAATACGTAATACAATTGGGTTGACCAGCAAAAAAGACTCTTTTCTTTGCTGTAGAATCACTTTCTGGAAACCCACCTGAAATCACTGTTTATCCAACTCATTTTGGTCTCAGACATATGTGGGTTTCATCCTCAGAAAAAACCTAATCTTGTGAATATGAGTGTTAGCTTTTACATGTAATGTTGCACTGTCATTTCTACAGTGCGTTCTTTAAGTCGCGCATATCCAAATAAACAAGTCTGTAAATAGTATGTTTTTTATGTTAGTTCTAGTGGCTACCGCGAGATATCACCACTGGTAATATAAACAACAGATGTAGCCTAAAGCCCATTATTGAGTGTACAGGTTACAACAGGTCTGCAGTATTGTTTAGATTCCTTTTAGGTTAACATTTCGTTTTCCCAAGAACAGCGAGTGTTCCTTCTTGAACAGTATTTTACCATTATTTAACGCCTCCAGATTTTTTTCCTGTAGGGGTTATCTTGAAGGAAGGGGTTTTAAAAATAGGCCTCATACACTGAATGAACTGAAAATGAACATTACAAAGAGAATAACAATATTAGTGTAGGCGTACTCCACAGAGTGTCAACAAACGTGGTAAAACGAAATCATGCATGTATTGGTATTGTATGTATTCATATGCATGTATTCGTCATGGAACAAGAAATCCAGGAATTCATGCATATATTAATGAACAAGGCAGTCATTTTGAACATATGTCATAAGACATAAAATGTTGGAAATAAGTATATATGTTAGTATATAAGTATATATGTTTATAAAATTTATAACAATAATAAATAAATAATACCAAATAAAATACATTACTTCACAACCTTTTTGATGTGCGCGACTTAATAAACGCACTTTATTATTCTTTCAAGGTTTCAAGGTTTAGCTTTGAGTGTGGTGCGCCTCAGACCATGAAACACATTGTTGATGAGTTTCATTAAAGGATGAGTTTCATCCGATTAGATTGGCCAGCAAAAAAGACTCTGTTCTCTGCTGTAAAATCACTTCCCGGTGGTTCGGAACCCACCTAAAACTGTAGGTCCAGCTTATCACTCACCATCATCCAACTCATTACGCACGCACAGGTCTCAGACCTATGTGGGCTTCATCCTCCAAAAAAAAAAAATATATATGCATTAGAGGGTGGCTTGTAAAAGCTAGATAGTGCTGATGCGCTAGCAGAGCAGTGGCTTAGGGACATCACAGCCACATTAACAGTGTAATGCCTACCCCTGATTTTACTTTTGACAAGGGCTGATACTGGTCTGCTAACAATTTTTAGGTTTTTGACTATATTTACACTTTAGGTGTTTTTCTTTCTGTTTGGCCTTTTCAAATGCATATGAATATAATATATTATAAATATAAGGTTTGACAAACCAGATAAGAAGCTACTAAATGAACTAGCTAAACTTATAAAGAATGTTATTTGCTTTGTTAAAGCGAGTTGATGAAGTTGATTAAGGAATGTTAAAGGTTAATTTGATAATTTGAGGTACAGTAATATACTGCAATGAATTATTTTTGAAATGTATTATTTAGTACCGTATTATCATTTTTTTTGCTTCTGATTCTTTATTGTAATATTAATTATTTTGTTTCAATAAGCCATTTTTTGTGCTATAAGACCTAAGATGCTAATTTTTTTGTTTCAATAAGCCATTTTTTGTGCTATAAGACCTAAGATGCTAAAAATTTACTTTGTTGCTCAGCTCCATATGTTTTAATTCTTTTTTAAGATGAACAATAAATATATATGCACTATAAATATAAGGTTTGGCCTTCATTTCAGATAAATTATTATCTTCTCATAAATTTTACCTTGGCAGTGTCTTGGAATGACTGGTGCTCTTCTTTCTGCATCTGTATTTCGAAAACATTGCAGCCAACATGGGAGTGTGTGGTCAACATAACACGATAGAGATCATCCAACCACTGTACAGCCTGAAAGAACGAACAACCATTATCAATTACTTATTGACACATGAGTATGCTGATTGCTGATCATTGTCAAGTGTAGAAAAGTCTGTGTTTTTTAGAACTCTCAACTATTTCTAACCACAAATACTATTTGATTGGAACTATTTATTCATAATGCATGACCACAGTCAAGTTAGGGTACATGAAACTGAAGTAGGTATAGGTCATAGTTATAATTTTCCCATGAAATTAATAAATTTTGGAGTTTTCAGAGCAATGCAGTCTTAGAAAACAAAAACTGATACAGAAAATGTAAGTTATAATGAAAAAAAAAATCATGAGGAAAATGACATTGAAAAACTCTATCATATTCTATTCAATATCTTTGGCAAGATTTGCAGAGCCTCCTCGCGAATAACATTCACTGATTTTGGTGGATTAGAGTTGAAACTTCGTAAAGAGAACAGGTTCTGGCTGAAAAGTCTGTTAATTCTTTCCAATATGTACAGAAAAACAATAATTATGAGTCATAATTTATATGCATGAATAAATAGGCAATTGGATGTTGTTGTCTGCAAAATAGAAGATAGTGTAGCATATATTTTTTTTTGATAAATCAAACTAACAAAATAAACAGTGGTTGTTTCAAATTATTTTGTTCAAATAATACCCAGTCTTAGAAAATTACGGGGAATACAGAAATTCAAAAAAATAATAGTTTAATTAATAAATGTCACTGATTTTATCGACTCCTCGTGTTCCTCTCCTTGAAAAAACATCATTTTCATGCTTTATTTTCAGATAAAATATATTTCTGAAATGAATTGAAGACACTTTTGGCTTGAAAGAGTGAAGAATGAATAATGTTATGAATTGAAGAGGAAAGTAATATAGTCACATGATTCTGTAACTTATGATACAATAAAGGATATTATAGAATTTTATTTAATTGGAATTTAGGTTGTTCTGTTCCTGGAGAACAAATTTGAGAATTGAATTTAATATTTTGGGAAACATACCTGAGTGGCATCTAGCTCATAATCATGGATATATGTTGCTTGCTGTAAAGTCAGTCTTTGCATTTCAACACTATCTCTGAAGAGCTGTCGTCTGGCTGTAGTCATGTCTAATATCTCTCTCACATTGACGATGTCTCCTTCATAACAAACCTCCAATTCCCTTCCAAGCGCATCCTTGACTGGCATAGATAATAAATCCGATAACTTTTCCCCTTCGCGAACTAGAGCTGTTTCAATGGCATCTGCGAAAGAGATGGGTTATGTATTAATAAATTGAAATAATGAAACAATGGCATGCATTTCTTCAATATGAAAAAAGCATTAAAATGGAGGAACCTTTGTATGATTCACTTTATTCACAGTTTGGATAAAATAAATTGTAATTCTTCACTGGATACTAATATAAATAAATAATAAATGTTTATTTCCATCAATAAATTACCATGATACAGTTTTTTTTAAGTTTTGGGAAGTAAATGACCACTTTTCCAAGAAGTGTAGCCATTGTTAGTATCAACAAATTTATATTACATCATTATTTCAGTTCATTGTTGAAGTTATATGCAGAAGGGTCACTATAGTCTAGCGGTTAAGACGCCCGACCGGCAATTGGGAGGTCCGCTGTTCGATTCCCGGTGGTGACTGATATTTTTGTACAGTAGGATTCATCGATTTGCATCAACTATCCAATGTTGTTGTCAATACCCGCCATTGCGCAAGTCTTCAATATGAATTAATAGCACTTTAAGGAATTTGAAATTAATAAATTTTGTTTCTGTACCTATATCTGTCAGTTATTTTTAACTAACCTAATGACATATGTTCTACTTTTTGTTAGTTCGGTTCTTTCATTTTTCAAACTTTTGAGCGCATGACGCCTGTAAAACTACTAATACTAGACACATTCAGTCTGAAATCAAATTTCAAATTTCATTGATTCACAGAGAAACAGACAACAATGATAAAAAACCAATAAAACATAACAATTCATAGACTACACATATAAGTCTTTCAGATCAATTATGGAGACAATAAAATAATTGTTAGATCTTATGATTTAAAAAAATATTCATTGCATCACGGTAATAAAACTTATTTGTGTGATATGAAGGGAATAAAAACTAAAAAAGTTATCCCTTGATAGAAATTAAGAACTGTCAATCAATTTCATTCAGGTTATTCATATTTATATAGATATTCAGAAAAGAAAATTATAATAAATAATTAGGTATGATCCTAAATTTTGCCTTCTGATATTTTCACAGAAGGTTCATTTGAATGTTTCCTGAACAACAGCTATCTTGCGTACCGTACCCACTTTATTATAATAAAAGAAAATAAACAACAATAAACACATATATATTATAATAATACTAGAATAATAATTATTAAATATTATTGTTAGGTGTATGCTGTAAGTTGAACAATCACTATCAATCTATCTTCCATGATAATATTGCTTGAGATCTGCTGTGATCAGATATACAGAGTGGAAATGATATTGAAGATAGGTCCATTATTCAAGACTATAGCCTACCTTCTAAGAGAGCAAATAATTTTGGTAGGGGATGCAGATGATATTTGGGAACATAAACGATAATATAAAATAATTTCTCAAGGTTAATCATACATAGAACCAGGAAGAACATATTTCATAAGAAAAATTAATATTTACCAATATCAATTTGGCTTTCTTGAAGTTGTAGCAAGGTGCAGTGTGCAGAGTCGAGAGTTTCCACTTTGTTACACATTACTAGACTTTCATACACATCGCTTGTCATTTGGAAGTACTGCAAATAGAAAAAAATTGAATAAATAAATACGGTAGGTATTCGAGTTAGGGTATTCCAATACAGTAACTTAATCAGCTTTTCTTATGTTCTTTAATTAGTTTATGGCTTTTATTACGTTATTCTAGCAAATATAGTACACCTAGCCTATGCTATAATCTTGTAAATGTAGCAGTTGAATACTTGAAAATTCGTGACAACAAACCATATAAATAAGCACCATCTAGAGTCTAGGGCAGCATTATTCGCGTTACATTCATACACGTGCCCTCATAATGGTGAGCGAATTTTTTGCCACAATTGCACTCGCAAGCACCCAAAGGGAATAATTTATAGAGTATGTAAAAATAAAATGCAAATATAGAATGTAGAAAAGATGAAAACTCCAGGAAACAAGAATTCAGGAATCATTCAAGAATTCATGAAAGTTTACTAATTTTATCTCACAATATGAGCTGATCTATATAGGCCTAATTAATTAAATAATGAATATATAGCGAATAGCTAGGCCTGAATCAAGGCGGAAGATTCTCATGGAAAAGATAAATTATAGAGAAATCAAATTGATTTTTTAAACTATTGTAACAGAATTAGTTATATTATTCCTACAACTGCTTGTTAAGTAGTTCCGCGCACGGTCTGTGATGTTACATAGGCCTACTACAAGCTTTTATTGTGTTGGAATCCAGAACTGCAGTTGTAGGAAAAATATTGTATTACTGTTTAATTACTGTTTATTACTAGTTTAGTGTGGAAATTAATTTTTTACTTTAACAATGATTTTTTTTTACTCTAGAAACACAAGATAGCAAAACACGAGAGACATTTTCCAATCATTTATCTCTTAATATAAATATCTTATATCATATATCTTATATTATCATTATAATTAAATAATTAATTACCTCTGAAACAAGGCGGAAAAATCTTGCCGAAGTAATAAGTACATTTCGTCTCCTTTCTAATCGTGTTGCAAAGCTTCTGCAAACAAAGTCCATGAAGTCCCTCTGTGATTTCAAATCTTCTTGCAACTGAATTCCATTCTGTCCCAATAAATCAATTTTGTGAAGGAGTTCTGCGTAGTGACCATATGTTTCCTGGAAAAATCATAGGGTACTTCAATAAAGACACTTTTATATGACCAACTTGGATAACAGGAAACACCTGGAAAAATTGTTAAATTTCTTTGTGGAAATATCCTCTTCAAACAATAAATATCGGAATGAAAAACGATCTATGATGTCTTCCATGACCAAGTAGAAAATCGCTGTTAGTTGGCTGGAATGTTTATCAATAGTGAAATATATATCTACAGTTTTAATGAGTAAAAATTAATAATCTAATATTAAAACTGACACTGTATCTAAATTAAATAATTATATGATTTTCACTAACTTTTGCTCGAGATACTGGAGGGATCCATTTCACTTTAAAAAAGAAGTTTCATCAGCCTGCCGCCAGGGGCCGCTCATCCTAACCTCAAAAAATCATGACCCCTGGCGGCAGGCTGATAAAGCTTCTCTTTAGAAGTGAAATGCACCCCTCCAGTATCTCCTGTAAAAGTGAGTGAAAATCATATATTTAATTGAAATACAGTGTCAGTTTTGATATTAGATTGTTAATGAAGTACTTCGTCATGGAAAACATCACAGATATAATAGCCAAATAATTAATAATTTATAATAAATAAATAATAAACAAATAATAAATAATTAATAGCCAATTAGAAATTAATATAGTGTCAGCTTTAATATTAGAATGAACAATCGTACACGAAACTAACACTGTATTTCTAGTAGAGAAACCTGCTTGTATACAGTAGGCCTAATACTTGATTGCTTATAAGGAAATCATCATTAAAAAATCCTCTAAAAGTTCAAGTAAATTGAAAGCAACTTGAAGAGACATTTGAAGTTTTGATTCTTGCAAACATTGAAAAGCTTTAGAGACTATAAAATGTGACACTTGCAATTCATTGCAAGATATTAGGAGTGTAGCATAAACTGCAAGTCAGAATTATATGGGCTGTGCGTTCTCTCATGGCCATAGCAGTCAATGAGAATGTGGCATAGGTGAAAAAATATATGAGTGAAACACTTATAGTATGGTTATTGAAAGAATTGATTTCAAAAGATTTCAAAATTCTTTCCAGCAATGAGTTTGAGAAAAGTAATCTTACAGACCCTGCATTGCAGCTCAACTGCCTCATGATCACTTCGAAGTTCTTCAGCTGATGTAACGTCATATCCCACTTCATGTTGAGCATTCAGTAGCATTTCTCCAGATCCCAGAATCCAATCTGTCACTCTTCGTACACCATCCTCAAGAGCATGTACTTCCTAGTAACACAGAAATGAACTACTCAAACTATTTCAACTTTAAACATGAGAATTATTAAACAAAGTTATTAGTCTAATTGCTTAAGAAATTCCTGCTAAAAACTGTCCGGAGTGAACGTATCACATAAGAATTATTATTAAATGAAATTATTGGTTTAACTGCTAACAATTCTGTCACAGAGTAAAGAAATGTAACGGCTTGTTCAAAAACAAATGGTACATGTAACGTGGTCAGGTTGGGGAGGACAATGCTATAAGGCAAAAATAAATATGATCAGGCAGGAAGAATAATAAAGTAAATAATTATGAATGCCAGGACTCAAAATGGGCTATTGTAAAGAAAACGAGTAGGTAAATAAATCTTTATAAAGGAAAATTGTTACCATGTTAACATGGTGTTCCTTTAAAAGGAACACGTTAACATGTGAGTATTAGAAATGTTCACTTCAAATATTTTTAGCCTACTAGACACAATACTCTCTCAGTATTCTTGAAGTAGGAGGTAATATTACAATTATTAGAACCCGTGTTTGTAAATCTATCTTGAGACTTTTATAAATCGAGTAAGACTTGTAAAGCATCCACTCGAAATTTACCAATTTTTATGAACTTAAAAAACAGGCAAATTCTATCAAATCCAGTAGCCTACTACAGTGACTTATTATAGAGTGACTATACAGTGAATATACATATAGAGTGACTATATAGTGAATATAATATTATACTATATACTGAATTTATATAGAGTAATTATATATAGTGAATTTATATACAGTGACCAGTGACTGAATAAAGTCCTTGATTTCTTGTTCCATGACGAACTGCGTTGTTAATATCAACTTTATTGGTGAATTTAAGAGGATGCCTTGAAACCTTGAAGATGAGTTTCCATAACTCTAAAACGTTTTTCCTAGAGAGTGAGTAGAATATTACTTGTTCTTAATTAAAAATTGACTGAAAGTCCTTAAATTCTATTAACTTTTCATGTGAAATTTAACGACTTGCAGTCAAATAATTTTGACTTGCATTTGACTGCAAGTCGTTAAATTTCACATGAAAAGTTAATATTAACAACGCAGTTCGTCATGGAACAAGAAATCCAGGTCCTTAAATTCGCCAAAAAAGTGAATAAAATCACTGTACCTGTACATATGGGAAAATCTATGTTATGTCAAACAGTAATAAATTACACATAAATACCATACCTTTGCATCAACGATCCTCTTCTGGACATTTTCCCATGCTTCTTGTAATAAAGCGAGCTTTCCTTCGATAATTTCTAATAGCCTCTCAACTTTTTCTTTTGTGTCCAAAGTGTCTTGAGGTGTCATTGCTCCTCGACTTATTCCAGCATCTTTCTCCACCCTATCGAGCAATTGTTTTCCTGAAAAACATAATGGAATCTTGAGTTATTGGACTATCAGCCATCAGCAAAAACTTTGTAAGACATTTCACCCACAAAAATGGAATGACGTAATTCATGTAATGACATGTACAAAAAAACCTGAAACTGGATCTTCTCATCAAAATAACAAGTTTTTGCAAAATTTTATAAAGAGTACTGTTTAAATTAAACTAGTTATTTAAATATTTTATATGAAGGGCTGAGATTGAAAAATGTAAGTTAATACCTGATTGTAGAACTTTATGAGCCAGATGTTTGGTGTCTGTGAAAACCTGAGCACTTTCTGACAACTTTTCTTCTGCTGTACTCAGTCTTATTCCTTGTTTGGGGCCACTGACCCTTTGCCTCACTCTTTCCAGCTCTGAGGCACCCCTTTCAGCACCTTTCAAAAAATCTTCAACTTGCTGCAAAAAAAGTATTTTTTAAAGTCAACAGATTTGAATTTAAAAAATTTTTTCAGAGCTACAAAATACAAATAAAATAAGTAAACATATCGGTAATTGGAATGAATGGATAGACAAGTACTCGTATATTCTCAAGATTACACTAAAAATAATATGGTAACTATATAAAAAAGTCTAGACTCACAAAATTAAAGCCAAGGTAATAAACTGTTGTTCGGTAATGTGCGAAATTTGAGACCTTGTCTATTATAATATAAAGATCATAATATTTAGATTAGATCACTCTCCTTAGGTCACTTGGGTCACATTTTAAAAACTAACTGAAGATGAGATAGAGGGACTTCTCCTATACTCAAGAAACAAGTACCTTACTATTGCAGCATTAAAAATGCAGTAGTTGATTGCTTTTAGAATTGAATACATTCATACATATAGCCTATAATTACGACTGTAATTCTTCTGAAGACCTCAGATACTGCTCCAATAAATACTATATTATTTTTATTTTAAAACTTAGTTTGAAATGACTGACAATTTAACAAACTGACAAATATACAGAAACAGAATTTATTGATTTCGAATTCTTCGATTTCCACCAGCTATTCAATATTGTTGTCAATAACCACCATTGCGGAAGTCTGCAGTAGCCTATAAATTAATAGTACTTAAAGGAATTCGAAATTAATAAATTCTATTTTTATTTTGGTGTGCACATTTTATTTTCCATTGTCCCCTTGAAAAATTGGTTCTATTGGTGTAAAAATCATTAAAAAAATGTATCTTCATTCCATACATTACATTAGCTTTGCAAAAAAATCATTGATAGCTAAATTAAAAAAATCTGTGTTTGCTAAAAAAATTAAATCACAACAAAATACTGAATTAATGTATTGAAAAGTGATATCTTCACTTGAGCATTGAAATTAAAAATCAATAGACTAGATTATTTTATAATATTTATTTGAATGATCAATACAGTAAGTTACTTACAATTCGATTTTGAATCCACAGATCATGATCATAAACCCACGTTCCACCCAATTCCTCTGGTAACTGTGATGTATCCACATATTTACTTAATCTACTCAATGGAATGTAGATGGGCTGGAAATAAGAAAAAAATTATGTGAAGTCAGTTTTGGAATCGTTCTAGAAAATATATAAAATATTTTTTTCCAATATTTTCTATCATTAGGCCTATATTAAAAGCTTTTAATTGTCTCAGCTGGAATTTTTTGTAGATTTTTGAAGTAAGAAAAGTTACTATACTGTTTGTATAGTAATTTCGATTGTATGTATAGTAAGTTTGTATAGTTACTATACTGATTTTGATTCATCATCGTTGCAATCACTTCTTACGAAATTACTCGTATTTCCATGAAATAATACAAACTATAAATCCTGATGGATTAGACCCCTATTTGCTAATCAGAGTTTCATTATGGTTTTTTCTTTTTGAGGATGAAGCCCACATAGGTCTGAGACCTGTGCGTGGGTTATGAGTTGGATGATGGTGATTGATGAGCTGGACCTACAGTTTTAGGTGGGTTCCGAACCACCGGGAAGTGATTTTACAGCAGAGAACAGTTTCTGTTTTGCTGGCCAATCTTATCGGTCATCTAATCTAATCTTGTCTTAAAGAGAGTAATTTTAGGTTATGTATCTCTCCAGTATTTTTCTGTCGATGAGACAAAGTGACTATCTACTGAATTTCCCTTACCGGTACCTCTTTTCACATCAGATCATTGTAAAAACGATTGCTACATTACTCAGGACCCTCACATGGATGTATCGTGATTTAGATATTGGCTCTGTAGCCTGCAGCATTGCATTACTTTAATCATCAGCTTTATAAAGCTCAATCAGGAAGGATAGTCCTCTGTTCTTTCATAAAGATTTATTCATTCCCGAATTATACAACATCCACAAACAAAAATACCTAAGCGGGCTACTGTTCGATTTCTTTGTTCATAAAAACATGACATTACATAAATAATTGTCATGCAGAGAAATTATGTCCACTAATTCATTATAGGTTTAAATACAGTTATTTTCCCTTGCTATTTCCAAATTGTAGTCACGAATCACTAAATATGGATTATTCAAAGTTTAATTAGGTTGGAACTAGGGACAAGGATGGGGTAAAGAAATTAAAGTCAGAAAATGCACAAAATGAGATGAAGTGGCTGCAATATTTATTGGAAAGAAACAATACCTGTAATTCTTTTTTCTTCATCCTTGACCAGTAAACAGGATAGATGGTGTCAATAAATTTAGAAGATACACAATAAACAATGTAGATACACATTGGACGCAATTTTGAAAAGCTGATCGTTTCCATATGGGTGGCGTAAATGTGAATCAAATACAAGTTATTTGAAATGTTACATTTCCTTTAAAAAAATTATCAAGTGCTAAAAACATAAGAACCTTATGCCAAAGCAGGGGCGAATCCAGGAGATGTAACCCCCCTCCACAGAAAATTTTATAATAAATAAATAATATTTGATACAATAAGTTATTTATTATAATTATAAATTATCAACTGATTACCTCGCCTTCTCGATGAATGCGGGCACATGCGTCCATTCTCTGCTTGTCCCAGAATGCATCCGGCCGCAAGACAATGAGTGACATGAGCGAGTGTCCAAGAACAAGTGCAAGATGGCGCGTTGTGACTCGCACCATGCGCCACGAGCTGTGCTGGCCATCCACCACCACTGTCACCCCTTGGCGACGACTCTCTGCACTAACAGACCAAAAAATTATAACAACAAAATTTACAACAATTTTTTCAGTTTGATAGAAATTTCACTTCGACAACATGTAGAACTAATTGAAATAAATAAGAATTTTGAAATGTTCTTTCTGGCTCGAGGAGAGCATGTTTCGGAGCAGAAATTGCATTTTGTTATTGCTAAATAGCCGGCAGGCTCGCTTCGCTCGTCTAGGCTCCACTCCCTGGACGGAGAAATATATTAAAAACAAGCAGAAAGCTTACTTTCGGGCAGAAAATATGTTCTGCCTCAAGTAAGAAAGAAAATGTCTAATTTATTTCAATTAGTTCTGCATGTCACCTAAGTGAAGATATATGCACACTATTCTACTCGCAGTTCGTCATCGATCAACAAAATACTAAGATAAAAATTTCATTAGTTATTAGGCCATTAGCTTTCAGCCTAAACTGATACTTGCAATGGTATTTCAGCAATACTGAGGGATTCGGAAAACAGCTGTGTATTTTCTGTCAAACGAAGATTACTGTTTGTATCCAGAGCCAGATCAAATAAATAAAATAAGTTTATTTTGTTTGCTTATGCTTATCAAATCTGCCAATAATTGAAACATTGATATAAAAATACATACTTATTTATACTTATTCAAAATTGAAGTACAAATCTCTGAAACTTTTCCGATAACATCAGAACCTAGATTATTGACTCTTATGTTCACTGGTCAACACAAAATAAAATTTCCGAATAAAATTTATTTACTCAAACATCATACCTCTACTAGATTAACTTTAGAATTATTATTTTGATCACTATAATCAGGGTATAGTTAAGCTGCTAGCCAACAAGAATAGACTGGCTGTTGCAAACAGTTTCAATCAAATCAAAATCAATTTATTTTCCTTAAAAAACAAAATACAGATAATACAGAATGTTCATTTTTACATAAATATGGAAATTACACTGCAAGGTTGGGGACCAGCGCGCAGTGTAAGAGTGTTGTCTTTTTATTATTTAGGAAAAGTGAGTCATTAGAAAAAATTAAGGACTTAAGACAAGTTTTAATTAATAGTTCAAATGCCTTCTATGAAATTATAATTTACAAAACATTACACCTATCATAATTATTTATGGAACACATAGATAATAAATAATTATTAGCGGACATTGTTCATTGCAATTTCTATGTGCAGTGAATGTCACTAATTCATTCTGATTGTCTTTACTTAATAAATTATTGTGTATCATGATATCTGATTTTAGTATTGGATAAAGCATGAAACCAATTCAATTCCCTTGGAGATGTAGTGAACTTTTCCTCAATTAAAAATTCACCAACGATGATTTACTCTGGGTTTCAAGGTTGCAGAAAAAGTTGCTTATTGCAAATTGTGATATTCATTAACTTTAACAAGAATTGTTCAGAAACAGAATTTATTAATTTTGAATTCCTTCAAGTGTTATTAATTTAAACTGAAGACTTCCGCAATGGCGGATATTGACAACAATATTGAATAGCTGATGGAAATCGATGAATGCTACTGTACAAAAATATCAGTCACCAACGGGAATCGAACAAAGGACCTCCCAATTGCCGGTCGGGCGCCTTAACCACTAGACTATGGTCACCTATCTACACAGAAGCATTCATTTCAAACTTGGCCATATCGTCTCACATGTTAGTTTGAAATTCTGTATATTTGTCAGTTTGTTAAATTGTGAGTCATTTCAAACTAACTTGAAAGAATTGTTCAAATTAAAAATGTTACATAAGTTGAGCTCACTCTTCAAAATCATGGCAGTCAGGTTTCCATGTTTTCAAAGACCCAATTATAGGTATAATTATTTTAAGAATTATTGTCTTAATAAATTAAAAAAATCCTGGATTAAAATAAAAAAGCTGTGGACTCTCGATGAAACTGGCTGTTTTTGATAAAATCATTGTTTTGTATTTCTTACCTCAATATTGACAAATAATATTTGAGGCAAGTCTCCAGTTTGTCAGTTCTGCATATGAGCACTGTGCCATTATTATTTGATAGGCTTGACTCCATTGGCACTGGGACTAGGATTAAAGGCCTTTCCTCTCTGTCCCTTCCACCTGGCATTACAGCAGCACGAGACTGTACAGCTTCCATAACTCCAGGGCTCTCCATTTCCTGGAATACAAAATATTATTTATTAATATTGAAATTTCTGTCAAAATAATTGCAATATAGTTTTTACCAGTGCTTAATTTCTAAAATGTTAGGCGCGGGAACGCTAATTTATTCTTATAAACCATCCTCTCTATTTTCTAATAAGGCCTAGTTAAACATTCCCTTACCCCCTCACCACGGCCCGTTAACATCTCGGTGCCTACTCTAAATTTCCTAAAAATTTCCTGTTTCGATTTGCACCAACCATTTTGTATGAAGCTTACATTAACCAAAATACTTTTTTAATGAATGGTGAAATAAAAACAAATAAAGTCCTCTTTTCATTTTTATTTATGTACAGTAGACAGATCTCGCTTCGCCCTACGTTACAGTAGCCTACTTTATGATTATTCGCAATGTTTAGCATGATTATCTGAATAAATAGCGAGATGAGACACCTTCGGAATCAGATTGGCGCCAACTGTGCGTTCCCTTGCGTTCCGGCACTCTTGGGAGGTAAGGGAACGCCGTTTCCTTGCGTTCCCACTGAAATTAACCACTGGTTCTTACACAAGAAAGCAAAATGATCGTTTGTTAAATAAGGTAAGAAGCCATTGTATTTCATGATACAGGTTTGCTAAAAGTCAGATCATGTTTTTATAAACTCTAAATTCTAAGAAAGTGATAGCCGAGTGCCGTAGCAGGTAACCTAAAACTGTAGGTCCAACTCATCAATCACTATCATCCAATTCATTACCCACGCACAGGTATCTGACCAATGTGTGCCTCATCCTCCGAAAAAAAATAAAAATAAAAAAGAAACGTTCAAAAATCTATTCTTATTATTTTAATAAATATTATTATCCCTATTGAATCAATATGAATAAATAATAATAAATTATTATATGGTTTATTTGATATAATGATGATGATATCTTGAATAAATAGTAGCCTAAATTATTTGCAATATTTTTTGGTGAACAATTATATTTTGGCATCCCTAAATTTGTCGCCCTGGGTAGAGTCCCCAGTCCCCCAGTTTAATCGTTTATAATTTGAGGCCAGCCCAGAGAGAGATCACATTTGACCCAACTACATCTTATAGCCTAAACAGATAGGCTAAGTCATTTCTATCAAATAATTGATGTCTGGTACCGTATAAGCAAGCCAATTTCCTATTTTTTGTCGAATTTCGTAGTTTTCGCAGCCAAGTTTGGCCTGTGATTATTTGTGAATATTCATCATGGGTACTCAGAACTTTGATATATTATCCTCTGTAACGCATTAAGATATAAGATGGATAATATTTATATATGATACTCATTTACAAGAAAACTATTAATAGGTCTGATAAAAAACAACTATTGATGAAATTGTTTTAATTCGTAACCGCCTACAGAAAAGTTCAAAAAACTTTCTAAAAATAAAATAGAATATTTTTCTGAACAGAAAGTAAGGTACTATTTGTGTACAACTGTATGTTTGAAAAACTAACAGCTCACCCAACTCTGAAATAGCTTTACAACACTGTACAAGCAAAGTGTTATTGGGCTATCGAGGTTGGAATGTGGTTTAGTTGGTTGGTATAGGGGAGAAAGTAGTTCAAACAGAGACAGATATAGTGAAATATTACAGAGGTCGTTCGTTATATCGCCTTCTTCGTCAAAGAGTTCAGCATTAAAAAAGCATACTATAAACGAGCCATGCTGCCTATTTGACCTTCGTTCCAAATAGAGGCTGTGCTAATTGAATCTTCAATACTGCTGTAGTTGAGCATAGGTCTAATATACCTGTAGCCTACAGACTACAGAATGAAAGAAAACACTGCTCAACACCGGTGGTCTGTGAAGTCTTGTCAGTAGTAGTTGGGAAATTCTTCGCTAAAATAGTTTTTGTGAATTTTATTAGGTTGTTAAGATTCAGAACTAACTTCCAGGCTTTGAGTTTTCCATCTACCAACAATAAATTACTTCTCTGAAGCCTCTCATTAGCCTATCTCTGTATATTTTCCTGGCATAACTCGTGGTAATTAAAAACTTACTATCATTAGACCTCTTTGGTTGAATTACCTTTTCTCTCCTCTCTGCATCTTCTTCGTTTTTTCCACATGAATTAACTGCTTGCTCTATTTGGTGAACCAATTTTACGATTTCAGTCCATTTTCAAGGATATCTGAATAGCTGAAAATCGAAATGGATGTCCATTTGTGACGAAAGTGTCTCAGGGCCTAAGGAACATATTCTTTAACCTACCTTGATGCTTCCTTACATCTCAAGGGAGACTAGAAAGGCTTCAAGTTTTTCTAGAGTTAAAGAACCCTTAAAGTAGGTTCATAAAATAGACAGATAACTCTATTAGAATAGGGAGCAGTAAGAAAGAATTTCAAGACTCAGGGCCCTACCATAAGAGTGGATAATATTTGGAGACTTTTATTACCTGATCAATGATAGACACGTTTTTCGAAAAAGTGGACGTGAACATGCTGCTCAACATATAGCAGCTCATGGCAAGAAGAATAAATAATTTTTTATTATAAATAAACCTGATTCTATAAAGCAGTTGAAGTTTGTTTTTCATTGAAATATTTATTGCGATAGAGCTCTTTTATACGAGACTACTCTTGTGTAGGAAGAGTACAGATATCTTTATGTTCAATAAATGTAAATGTAATAACCTGACAATTAAAATCTACAGAAGAATAAATAATATCATTTGTAAAGAAACAAAAATAGTTGAAGGAACAAACAATTTTTCTGTTCACTGGGATGTAATTAAACTGCACCAAACAACGAAAAATACGCTTTCCCAATCAAATTCAGGGGTTCAATGTTCTGTCCCAATACGTAGAAAGTTAATAATACATTAATTAGCCGGCAGAACATGAGCCAATCTCGATTAAAATCAATAATATTTAAATGCAGCTATCGATTGTCGTGTTTCAACCTTTACCAATTGAAATAAGCAGTGGTCACGATGAAGATGTAAAGTGCAGAATGTTATCATCAACTGCTCACGAGGTAAGGCCAGTCACGAAAAGCATACTGTAAAAGCATGAGTCGTCACGGAACATTTCTCAAGATCATTGTAAACAATTCAGCATTCTGGTATGTATTACAACAAATACGAATGTGCACTATCATTATACAGCTTCAGTAACGGTTATCCTATAAATGTCCTATTTATTCTTAATAGGAAGACAGGTTGCATGCGCTGTGGAAAGTTGCATCCTCTGTTGCATGTGTAATCGAGTTATACTGTACGGAGATGTCACATGGTGGTGCCATAATCACATGCAATATTATTGAAAAGAAGTCCCATCCAAACGGAGACACTACTTATTGCGATAAAACACTTTAGACGATACTACGAGAGTCAATGTATCTTATATGCTCTACGGCAGTAAGTGTCTCCATTTAAACAGGCTTTGAATATCTACTAGTTTTCTACAGTAAAACAGTTGGTATACATGTTGCCTGAAGCGATACTGCAGAACGTATTTTTTTTTTTTGAGGATGAAGCCCACATAGGTCTGAGACCTGTGCGTAGGTAATGAGCTGGGTGATGGCGATTGATGAGTTAGACCTACAGTTTTAGGTGGGTTCCGAACCACCGGGACACAGTCTTTTGCTGCCAATCCAATCAATAAAAACAATCTTCAACAAGACTGACACCGATCAAAAATTAATGTTGATACATCATTTCTGATGAAGATAAAAATATAAACTTCAAAGTAATTTTATAACTGAACTGCCACAGATTAGAATTTAATATGCGGATTAAATCTACTCTTTGACATTATCAACAAGTATAAATGTTTGATTTATGAATAAGATTCACCATTCATTATGAAACCTTATATTCACTGTAAACAGTATTGTGTTTTTTATTATTCAAATGAAATATTGCCATTCTCCCTCTGACTTAGTAGCTTCAAAGAATCTCTTACTAAAATGAATGAATTCTATCATTAGTGTATTGATAATATAGCACCTAAGATTATCGCACAAAATTTAAATTTGAAAGCAGCATTTTGTAAGTGGCAAATGTGTACTAGGTACAGTACTTCTAAAATATTATGTACATTCTACAAAATATTTATCAAATATTGATAAAGAAGTTTCTCAAATTATAAGTTAGAAGTTTAGAAGTTTCTCAAATTATAATTTGGGCATGCTCAACTCCTCTTCTCAATTTATTGAATTCCAAACTATTATCAATAATCAAATCATATGTTTTTTGTTTTACAGAACCTAAGAAACTACATTAATTCATTACGGATACCGTTACTTTCAATATTGTAATTATTTTTGATCTGAGCCCCCTGATTATCAATCTTATACGTTCATGCAAAATCATACATCTATACTTATTCATAATTTCTCCCAACTTCCACTTTGTTATACAGATTTTTCAACTGCTACTGGAATTTTTCAAAAGGAGATTAGGCTACTATGCATTAGCCTGAAATGTGTTTTGAATCCTTGATGAATGCAATATCACAAGTATGAAAAAATGAATTCCTGCTTTCTTCACTCAGTTGCCGAAGGATACAATCTCATCAATCAATAGCGACCTAGCATCATGGAAGCATGCCAACCTAATACCATGGCTCATGTGCTTTGGTTATGACATCATCAAGCAAGTCTCTAAAGAACATTCACCTCTGTCTTTCTCAGTGTCCAGTTTATCAACCTTATGCTGGTTCTTCTACTCACTGTTTCCATGAATTCTTCCTCACGTCGACCAAAAGCTGTAATATTTACTGATTTTTTTTAAAAACCCATCTATTTCGATAGAATTCTGGAAAGACACTATTACGTGACTGTTTCAGAAGTCTAAGAGTTCACATTTCACAGGGTTAAGACCCAGGACTAAAGAAGTATTGATATAGAATGATTTCTCTCCATTCGTATTTAGGCCGCAATATAATAATACGCTTATATGGCTACAATCATATATAATATAGCATAAGATAATTTTAGATAATGAATTCAGATCATTTAATAGTTATCAATTAATATTAGGTACAGAATCAGACTTCGATTTACCTTGCGTAAAGCCCAACAGATGAATTTATTATTCACTACACCCAAAATTTTTGGGAATTTTGTGTCTTGTCATTTATTTTTTATTATTTATCTCCTCAGAAATATTGCAAGAATATATTTTTTTAATTCCAGTTGATTGGATCTCCTTAGTTAGACACCATAAAACTGAATTTCATAATTTTTTATACGTGCTGCACTGCACACTTAATATCTCTTGAACCTTCTACCGAGGTCTACAATAGCTATTTGTGTAACTAGAGTGCAAATCACCGTTTTTCTGCATCGAGAGAAACAGTGCAGAAACAATACTTTGCGCTCGAATTACACATTAAATTTTTCCTACAGTAATGTATAAAGTAATTCAAACATAACAAAACAGGGCATACATAACCTGAAAATTCCTCACATAACCTATCTTCGAATCAAATAGATTTCATCAACAACAACTACAATAACTAGGTTGCAGAAAGTAGTTTTTAATGGTGCTGAGTCTGGTTATTTGCCTGTTCGCTATGGTGTGCCACAAGGTTCTATTTTAGGTCCAATTTTATTTATTATATACATAAATGATATGCCAAAAGTAATTGGACCCTCAACAAGGGGATACCTTTTTGCTGATGATCTTGCTATTTGTGTTAGCACAAAGCCAAATTCATCTGATAACGTTAGGCCAATTGATGAAATGAGCCTTATGGTTGAGGACTGGTGTAATGCAAACCTCCTGTGTCTAAATTCAGATAAGATTCAAAAGCTCAAGGTTACCTATAGTAATAGTTTAGATAATAACAGCCAAGACATGGTCAAGTTTCTTGGATTCAATGTGGATTCAAAACTGAATTGGAATGGTCATATTGATGAAGTGGCAAGTAAGTTGAATAAGGGCCTTTTCATGTTAAGGAAATTGAGAACAATTGTCAGCTTGGAAGTTCTACGGACAGTGTACTTTTCTCATATAAATAGCCATTTGTCATTTGGAACTTTAATTTGGGGCTCTCAGAGATATAGCATAAAATTGTTCAGGTTGCAAAAGAAGGCTATAAGATTGATTTGTGGTCTTCCTCACAGAGGTCACTGTAGGGAGAGTTTCAGGTCGAATCGTATCATGACACTTCCCTCACTGTATATATACCAATGTTTAGTTTATGTCAAGGAGAATTATAGCTCCTATGTTCAACAAGGTGTGTACCATAGTTATAACACCAGGGGAAGGAACAATCTGGTTTCAAATTTCTGCAACTATGCTAATTCTCAAAAAAACATTCTATTATATCTCTGTAAAACTTTTTAATGCATTACCTGAGAATATTAGAGACATGCCATTGCACATATTTTTGACGACAATTAGAAACTTCTTTTTATTTAATCCTTGTTATGAATTACAAGAGTTCTATGAAATTGTAAATTCTATGACCATACAAGTCTAGTCAATATGATCTATTCTTTGTCAGTTTACTATGTAATTATCCTGTGATGGGCTATATTTTTTTTACTCTTGTAATATTTATATAACATCCTCCTGTAATGCATATTATTACATCCTCTTGTATGACTGTTGTAATACCATTGATGTCCTCAAAGGTTTCTGCAATAAAATGATTTTGATTTGATTTGATTTTGATTCACAGATGAAGCAGAGTAGCCAACCTATTTTTGAATGCAGAATAGGGAACCTGCGTATTACATGCTCACTATTTTGTGTTGTTAGGTTGCAAATTTGGAGTGCGGAAATAGTATATTACGTTACAAGTGCGGGAAATGGTGTTTAACATACGAGTATGATGAGTTAACGCACGAGACGAAGTCGAGTGCGGTATTATCGTACGAGTATGGTAAACATCTTCACGGACGAGTTACGTACGATATTTTTCGTCATACAAGTCTAAAATAGCAGATAAGTTGAAATAAGAAACTATAAATCATTGTTATACAAACATAACCTCAACACACCAACTCAAGGTGAAATGTGTCAATAATGGTTCTAGATCAGCTGATCTAGCTTTCGACCAAATGGTTTTTCAGTGAAGTGGTAGCCACAACCACCCATACAGTGCGGTAATAATCATTTGATGATTTTTACCACACAGTGTACGGTAATAATCATCAAATTACATCAGCTGTTTTTGATTTCTGTAAACAGCTGTTTACCACATTGATTGCTTGACTGGTAAACTGTCCATAACCTACAAGTATGACGAAAAGTACTTTTCCTGCAACTGCTCGTAAAGTAGTTCTTTACGTACTGAAAACTAATTGTAAAATACCTCTTTACTGCTCAGCAAGCGGTAAAGTACTTTACGCTCACCAGCTGTTTTCTTTACGCTTCTGTTTTGATTTTGATGCCTTCTCATTGGTGGATCACGGAATCCGTGAAATTCACATAACCTCAACAATGGCGTACGCTAACCAAATCCGCACATGGTCTGTGATGTTACAATCTACAAGCTTTTATTGTGTTGGAATCCAGAACTGCAGTTTTAGGAAAAATATTGTATGCAATTCGCGCGTGAAGCTTCTTTATCGCTCTCGCAAAATTACTGTGCTCCGCTACGCGTCGCGCAGTAAATGTTTTGGCTCGAGCGATAAAGTCGCGCTTCACGCTCTTAATACATAAATAACTATTCCCGCACTGGTGCAGGAATAGACTATTTTGCGTGCTACAGTTAGTGCAAAAATAGGCACTTTTTCGGGTCACTGTGAGAAAAAACAATTTTCAAACGGGTTATTTCTGTAGTTGAATATATTCTTGTTACACCTGAGCTAGCCAGTTAGCGTCACAGTCATAATGAGTGAATTTGCCGTCCAGAGAAAATGTAAGACCGCAGTTCCATTCCTTATCATCGGTCGTTAAGCATGGATTATTCAAGACGATGCTTTTTGCTAGAAAGCACGTTCTCCAACAGCCCAAGTCCAAGGCAGCAACGCAATGTTCTCTCAAGAATAACTTGCTGCAATAGCGTGAAATATTCCAGAAAGTATTCAAACATTCTCCAACACTGTCAGTAATAATATTTGAAGTGGAGTTTCATAGTTTTCAAACACTGGAACTTCACGGTTTCTTGATTCCTCTGGAGTAAAGCGTGAATTTTCTTCACTAAATTCAGTTGAATTCAGGCTTTTATTATTGTTATTTATTTATTCAACGAGCTAAACATCAGAATTCTAGGCTACTAACATTAGTATTTATTATACCAAAAATAAATTATTACTCATGGACCTTAGTGGTTACGTTGAGGGAATGAAAAGGTTTATTGTTTATTATATTATGTGTAGGCTATTCAAAGACTGTTGAATTAACTTTTTTGGTGAATTTAATATTAACAACGCAGTTCGTCATGGAACAAGAAATCCAGGACTGTTATATGCATACTTATAGGTATTCTTTGACTGTTCAATATTCATATAGACTTGGTCTCCTAACTGTACCCTGCTTATATGTGTATGAAGCTACTTTATATGTAAAAACGAATGATATTAACAAAAATCTTGACGTACACGATTATAATACAAGAAGCCGAGGAGATTATCACTTGATGAGTCACAATAGTAGCTTATTCAAACAAAAACCTAGTTATATTTGTACGAAACTCTACAATAAGCTACCGCAGTTTTTAGAGTCTTGAAAATAGAAGTATTATCTATAGAAGTATTTAAAAAACTATTGAAAAAATATTTAGTTGATAATACTTTTTATAGTGTAGGCTACAAGAGCTCCTTTCATATAAAAATTAAGCCTCACCCCAACTAATTTATATAGTAATTATGATAACTAGTGTAGGCTATAAGAGTATAATTGTTGATCTGACTTGTCTTATACTCCTTAACTGGAGTCTCCAAGACGTAATCAACAAAAACAAAAAAACAAAATATATATATATCAACTACTGTTGGCCTAATTGAGACAACAATAGTTCTTGAGTTGAGCTACATGACAAAAACCACAAACTAAGAGCAGCAACCAAGCACAGTCCCAGAGGAGTGGTTCAAGATTCAAGACTCCCCCTCAAATTGGAACTTTCTTATTGCGGATGATGTCCACATGAGTCTGGAGACTTGAGCGTGGGTAATAAGGTTAAAGGGTGAATGATGAGAAACATCAATCTGAAATATTTATTTTTTGATAAAGTCAAAACTGTCTCTATTACTAATTTTTTACAAGAGTTCAAATATTTGTTAGCATATTGTTATGAATTTATGTGAATAAAACAGTCAGAGGCGTTTTAAACATGGATTTTATTAAAGAATAACTTTTGGAAAATTAACACTTGAACTGCTTAACACGAACTCAACTATTTATCTTCTATTGGAAAACCTTCTGAAGCTTTCAAACATTGCAAACATTATATTTGCTATTACCAGCTGATTTTTACATTAACAACTTGTCACCTGGCCGTAGCACTGCTCCCTCCTTAAGACTGTTCTGTCCCAGAACAGTTACAGGTCTGCAGATTGGGGGTGGCCTTACTGGATACAACTGACTAGCTGCCCATGGAGCAAACATGCAAACTGAGATGGTAATCCCAGTTTCTTTGAAGATTGTTTCGATCATTGGCCTCACGATTTTCCAGTCCAACCCATCATAGCCACAACCTAATCGGGGAATTCCAAGCTGCTTCACTCCCAGAGTTTGAAGACAATTCCGCAGATGATTTAGGCTCTCCCACAAGGCTTGATAGGTGGACTCCTGCTGAGGTTGATCTTTTGTCACCAAGCAGAAGAGCTGTTTTCCTTGCCTCTGAAGGTGTAGTGTTCTTCCAACAGCTGGTCTCTGAAGTTCCAGATCATTCAGTCCTCCAAACTTTTTCCTAAATACTGTAGCAATACCCCGAGAAGCTCCAAGATTTTTAGCTACACAGTGAGCCAGAGCATAGTCTTTTGGTAGGGTGAACAAATCTTGATAACAGACTTTTGTAACCTCAGCTTTCTGGAACATGTCCAAATTGGCCATAAATTCTTCAAAGTTGTGATCAACTGGTTGAATAGTTCTCACATCTTGGGCATTACCTGCAGTATTGTCTCCCTGGAATGGTGCCAGTCGATTGAAGTGGACAACTCTTGGTTTTCCTCTAGGTTTCTTGATCCGGTAGACTACATCATTGATTCTAGTAACCACTTCAAAAGGTCCATCCCAGGAAGTCTGTAATTTGGGGGAGTACCCTTGACGTCGCTGTGGGTTGTAGAACCAAACTAAGTCTCCAGGCTGGTATCCACCATGATCTGCCTTGATATCATAGCGTTCTTTCATCTTGTCACTGGTTCCTTGGATGTTGGTTCGAACAATCTCATGAATCTCATCCATCTGTTTCCGAAACTGGGTGACATAGTCCTCTCCTACCAAATCCTCTCCAGGTGTACATCCAAACTTTAAATCACAAGGCAGTCTAATATCTTGCCCAAACACTACCTTGGCTGGTGAAAGTTTTGTAGACTCATTGACAGAGCTTCGGTATGCCATCAGGAATAGGTGAAGATATTGATCCCAGTCTCGTTGATGCTTGGATACAACTTTTGACAGGTATTTTCCCATGGTCCTGTTCATACGCTCCACCATTCCATCTGACTGAGGGTGAAGGGGTGTAGTCCTTGTCTTATGGATTCCCAGCACCTCACATATACGGGAAAACACTGAAGACTCAAAGTTCCTTCCTTGATCAGAATGTAACTCTAATGGGACACCAAACCGACTGACAAATTCCTTGATTATTACATCAGCAACACTGACTGCTTCTTGATTTGGCAAGGCATAGGCTTCGACCCATTTGCTGAAATAATCCATCACTACCAGGATATACTTATTCCCACTGTCAGACAATGGAAATGGTCCAGCTATGTCAATGGCTATTCGCTCAAAAGGTGCTCCAACATTGTATTGTTTCATGGGGGCCTTCTTTCTATGCAAGGGGCCATTTGCAGATGCACAAACAGTGCAATTGCGACACCAGTTCTTGACATCTTTGCTTGAATTTGGCCAGTAAAACCTCTCTCGTACTTTCTCCAGTGTCTTATGAACTCCAAAATGGCCCCCAGAGACTCCATCATGTATTTGTCTCAGCACTTCAGGAATCCTTTTCCTGGGAACAATAATTTGCAGCTTATGCTGATCACCAGCTGCATTCTCTAGCTTCCTTTTCAGGATTCCTCTGTCTTCCACAATAGAGTCCCATTGTGCCCAGAGGGACTTGACATGTGGTGGAAAAGGTGCTATTTCTTGCCAACTAGGTCGTCTTGCAGAACGTTTCCACAACCAAAGGTGCTTCAGATCAGGGTCTTCTTCCTGATCCTTAAGTAACTCAGCACCTTGCCAGTGGTCATTGGCAATAGTTGTCCTATGTACCAAAACTTCCTTCCCATCCTGGCGTGAGCAGTGTTTGCAGTCCTCCTCACAGGGTCTTCGAGAAAGGGCATCAGCATTCAGGTGACTATTTCCAGCTCGGTGTACAAATTTAAAGTCATATTCTTGTAAGTGCTGGATCCATCTTGCCACTTGTCCTTCAGGAGACTTGAACCGGAGAAGCCATGTCAAGGATGCATGATCAGTTCTCAGCAGGAATTGACGTCCATATAAGTATTTGTGGAAGTGGCTGATTGATTTCACTACTGCTAGCAGTTCTCTTCTAGTAACACAGTAGTTACGCTCAGGTTTTGACAGCACCTTGTTAAAATATCCAATGACCTTTTCCTCCCCATCTTGCTCTTGAGAAAGTACTCCACCAATTGCTGTGTTGCTGGCATCAGTGTCAAGAATGAACTTGCCTTCAACTCTTGGGTAAGCCAATATAGGTGCTTGGCAAAGTGTCTCCTTTAGTCTGTTGAAGGCCTGCTGGCAATTTTTGTCCCAGAGAAAACTCTGTTTCTCCTCTGTCAGCTTGATGAGGGGTTTTGCTATACCAGAGAATCCCATCACAAACCGTCGATAATATGTGCAAAGGCCAAGGAAACTCCGCACTTCTGATTTGTCTTTGGGCACTGGCCACTTGGTTATGGCTGTTACCTTCTCAGGATCCATAGACACACCTTTATCAGATACCACATGCCCTAGGTAATTAACCTGTCTTTTAAACAGATGGCACTTCTTTGGGTTGAGCTTCAGGTTAGCTTGTCTTAGTCTTTCAAATACTTGCTTCAAGTTTTCCAGCTGATGTTGGAAAGACTTTCCCAAGACAATGATGTCATCCAGGTAGACCAGGCAAGTTTCCCATGACAGTCCCCTCAACACATTCTCCATTAATCTTTCAAAGGTTGCTGGAGCATTACACAAGCCAAATGGCATCACAGTGAATTGCCAAAGACCTTCTCCGATTGAAAATGCAGTCTTTTCTTTGTCCTTAGGTTCAAGTCCAACTTGCCAGTATCCACTTTTCAGGTCCAGAGTCGAAAACAACTTGCAACCTTCCAGGCTATCCAGTGTGTCATCAATTCGAGGTAGAGGGTAACTGTCTTTTTTGGTGACGTCATTCAGAAGACGATAGTCCACACAGAACCGGAGTGTATTATCCTTTTTTTTTACAAGCACCACTGGTGAAATCCAAGGGCTATTGGATGGTTCAATTATACCTTCATTTTCCATTTCCTTAATTATTTTTCTAGCTTCCTCTCTTTTAGCCAGAGGTAACCTTCTAGGGTTCTGGCGGATGGGTTTGGCATTTCCAGTATCTATTGCATGCTCAACTATGTTGGTTCTGCCTTTTGGGCCCTCTCCTATATCAAAAATATCCTGATAATTAGTTATGAGGTCCCTTACTTCATTTTGTTGTTCTTTGACTAGATCTTGACAGGATACTTCAACAAAGGCCTTCAGCTTCTCTGGGAGACACTTCTTCTGTGGTTGAGTTGTCTGCATTTGTTGTATGACAGATGTGACTGGTGAGCAATGTCCCAAAGTACTACTTCTCTTCAAAGTAACTTCATAATCATTCACATTCATCAAGAGGACAGGGAATTCTTGGCTAGTAAGAAAAAGTGTCCTAGCCACTAGGACACCATGACCAAGCTCCTCCTCATGGATTTCTGGCTCTAGCAACACATTAATCCCCACAGGGACATCCTCCTTTGTCGTAGCATGAGTCACAATCTGGCTCCTTGCTGGTATTGTGATTTCTTTCAGCAGTTGTATTTGGGCTGTACAGTCTTTTCCAGAGTGTAGAACAACTTCATCTCCACCAATGGTCAATGTCTTCCTTCTAAGATCCAACTCTAGGCCAAAAGTAGAAAGAAAATCCAAGCCTAGTATGACTTCTTCACTAATCTCTGCCACAAGTACACAATGTTTAAAACAGGCCTTACCAATCTTGAAGGTGGCAATCATCTCTCCACAGACACTCACAGGCCCACCTGTAGCAGTTTTCAGCTTCCAGGTTGTTGGTGAGATATCTTGCTGGTTAGCTACTGTTTTGGAGTTTATTATTGTCTTAGTGGCTCCAGTATCTATAAGTAATTTATAGGAGCTTCCATTCACCATTCCATTAATGTAAAGACTGTGGGGTTTATCAGATAACATTGCAATGACTGGTTTTGTACATGGGGAGAGGGTCTTCTGTCTACAGGTTGATGGTTGCCCCTTTACATCAACCCTCTTTAGTTTTCCTGATTCTTCTCAGTGGTTGATTTATTTGGGCACTTATTACGCAGGTGCCCTCTCTCTCCACAGCGCCAGCAACGTATCTCCCTCCTTCCTGTTCTTAACTTTTCTATGACTTTCTTCACCAATTCTTCCAGAGACTCATCACTACTATCCTTTGCTTCAAAAGCCCGGACTCGGGCATTACCCTTCACTGATTGTCGTACTGCTTCGAATTCCAAAGCCTGGGTGAGGGCCTCACTGAGTGTCTGAGGGCGAGTCAATTTAATAGCTTGTTGAGTTTCAGGTTCCCAAAGACCATCCAGGAACCTCTCAATGGCTAGAATCTCATATACTCTATCATCCACAGATGGGTAGGCTTTTCTTACCAGGTGGGCAATATCACTTTCAAACTCTTGGAGTGATTCGTTTGGCTTCTGGATCCTATTCTTGAGTTGTGAACGGTAAAGTTGATCCATGTGTTGATGGCCAAACCTCATTTCTATGTGTCTCAGAAGCACATCGAAGTTCTGCCTATCAGCCATAGGGATTGTTTGGAGAACTGCTAATGCATCTCCACGGAGTGACAGGCTAAGCATTGCAGCTTTCACTGCAGGTGTCCAGCCATGTATGTCAGCAGCTGTCTCAAGCAAGGAACGGTAATCTTCCCATGGCATCTTTCCATCAAAAGTGGGTAGCCCAATTGGATGACTTGGCAGGATGATAGGTGCTTTTTGATAACTTACAGAAGTGTCTTCTCTAATTTGATTAACAGAGGCAACATCAACCATAGAGATTGATCTTTCAATGCCATTATTGTGTTTCTGTAGTTTTTCAAACTTCTTTTCAAATTTATCTTCCATGTTTTTCATTTTCTCTTCCATGTCTTTCATTTTATTTCTTACAAAATTATGATTTTTCTCAAATTTATCTTCCATGTTTTTTATTTCATTTCTTAAGAAACTATGATTTTCCTGCAATTTTTCCTCAAATATATCTCTGTTCTCTTCTAATTTTCTTTCCAAAGCTGACTTTAACTCACCATATGGGGTTTCAAAGAGGAATATGTCTGGATCCAAACCTTCCTCAACCAATGCCACACGAAGTCGTTCTTGCAGAATAGCTTTATTACCACTTATTTCAAGATCTCGTTCTTCTAATTCTTGTTTTAATTCACTCACTTTCAAACATGAAAGTTTTAAACCTTTTCCAGCCATTTTAAATCTCAAACCAGTATAACTGTTAAAAGTAAACACAAAAAAATGGATGAACAAATGAATAGTTGAAAAACACTAATAAAATCACTTTTCGAATAGATAAACCCACCTCAAATGCACTTATCCCACTTCTGACACCAATTGTTATGAATTTATGTGAATAAAACAGTCAGAGGCGTTTTAAACATGGATTTTATTAAAGAATAACTTTTGGAAAATTAACACTTGAACTGCTTAACACGAACTCAACTATTTATCTTCTATTGGAAAACCTTCTGAAGCTTTCAAACATTGCAAACATTATATTTGCTATTACCAGCTGATTTTTACATTAACAACTTGTCACCTGGCCGTAGCAATATGATGAGAAACATCAATGACTAAATGAGATTCGAACCCAAAACTGCAAGAAACAAAGCCAGTCAGAGCCTTATCTTATCACAAACGTAAAAAAAGTAGAAAAGAGGGTTTGGAGGATAATCTCACATAAAAAGGTCATTAAATCTCAGTTTAAAACCTCCCAAATAAAGTGGAATCGCCCTTGGCAGCATTAGGCTATAATAAAGACCCCCGATAGCCCCCTAAACCCTATCGGAAAAAAGAAACTTCAGCACGGGATCAACAAGAGTAGGCCCACCCCAAAAGAACAGAACTTCAGATGTCATTCGAGGCAAACGAAGAGATCTTTAGAAATTTCTGTTCCATCGGTTTTCTAATAAGCTTGAAACCGGGATGTGTAGATTGAATGAATTTCTAGAAGCTTATAATTTCATGTCATAATATTTCCTGTAGCCTATATAGGAGCAGATTTTGAGGGATAATGCTTCCTCAATTTCTACCGATCAGTGCTCGTCATTGAAACCAGTCTCCTCGTTATAGCTTGTCGTCTCTTCACAGCTTAATGAATATTGAAGCTGAACAACAGGCCTATTTCAGTTTCTTTTTTATTGTTGCCAACGAGCTCATTTCTTCATCATCTCCATTACAAAGCCGGATGCGCTGGGATTACTACAAACTGGACTTCGAGCAATGATTTATAACTCTGCAACACGATACAGTACGATTGAAGACAAAGCGGCAAATCTAACTTGCGGTCAAGTTTTCTTTTTAATACCACTCGCAGCATTTATTCGAATTAAATAAATCCAAACAAGATGAGCGAATGAACTTTGTTTAAAGCACCTGCACTTGGACAACAGAACTGTATCATTATTGCAGTCTCTTTATCATCACTCTTGAAGCCGAGACCTGACTGACTATAAAGGCACAACCTTCTCAGAAATCATTTACAAAATGACTCGTCAAGTTTCAGTTGTTGCAACGATGATTGTTACTACGGAACAATATTTCTTGCAAGTGAGATGGTAGGAGAAAAAATTTGAGATGAAAAGAAACAGCAGTATTGACGGAGATAATAGGCGAGAGCTATTGTTGTTTTACGAGAGCCGCCAGTTACTACTAGAGAGTAGGCCACTAATTCCATGATGGATCTCAACTCATCGGCAACATGTTTCAAACAGCCAAGTATTCTGTATAAATTAGACTTCCCGTTAGGATGTTTGAAATTACAAACACGCCGTGAATAATGTAGTAGTAGCTTGTATACTATTTTGATATATTTATTATTCAAGTTTGATGCTGTAGTTTGAGAGGATAACAGAGACCTAAAAACTTTGACACCAGATTGAAGCAGTCAGGTCACACACAGTCTTTTTACATATCAGGGCATATATTTTTACATGAGGTAGTATATACATGTATTAATTTATAGTACCATAACCGATTTTAACCGTATGTAACTTTTCTCAGGCTCCAAGGTATGTTTTAATACAAAGAGCATACGTGCTACGCGTACGCTAACGAGGAGTGAGGTAGTTTGAGCTAACACAGTTCTATCAGTATTCGAAACCCACTGGTTATTATAGTAAGGTATTCGTTTGTTCAAAACAAATTTCTTTTTTATTTATACAAGTTTATTGCTTTCCTAGTACAGTAATATCATCAGATATCAAAGAAATAAGTTTGAAGAAATAAATAATGTACGGTACCGATAATTTCATTAGAGACAATATATACATAAACAGATGAGTGTAATGTAGTGACAAATCAAATTGGCGGGCCGGCTTAGCGCAGTTGGTTGGGGCGTCGCAACCTCAGCTTGCTGTCGTTTAAGCGGCCGTGGGTTTGAATCCCACTCCACCGTCAGGCATTTATGTGTAATCATTCACCTCATTACCCACGCACAAGTCTCGAACTCAAATGGGCATCATCAGCAATAAAAAAATGTCTTCTATTTATTTACATTAAGTTTAATCAGGTGCTACCTGAAAACTCTGACACCAGATCGAGCCAGTCAAGTCGCATAGAATCTTTTACACATCAGGGACTTTATTTTTAATTGAGTTATCAAAGTGAGATTTTGAGGTTCAAGGTAGTATATTTGGGTGTGCAAAACAAGTCATTTCTCTCGTACTTCGTGCGTGTGATGCAAACATGTACATAGGCATCCAACTCAGTGTAACACCACCATACCTATCTGAGGTAATCTAAAGTTCGTTCATCTCTGCTAGAGATGAAGCTCAATTTTATTGACAGCATCACTCTATATTAAATGTTGAGCGTCAAATCTATTCAATTTTTCTTAATAATTTCATACGCATTTCTGTTATTTAATGTATTTTTTTCAGAATGAGGTACAAGTGGGTTTCTGGGAAGAGATTTAGGGCTCCAAGCTCCAAGAGACATTATCTTCTCAATTCAAATAAAGCGACGAATTAAGCAGACGAAAATAGCTATTATTTTTTGTAGGTGATTTCGAATACAGAACAAATCTCAATATGAACAATGAAGAAGTAATAAAGTGAATCAATAGCAAGCCTTCTAGAAACCCACACAGAATCACATTATTTCACGGATGGGTGGAGTCTCATAGGAAAACAATGCGATAGTCGTCTACACCTCAAAATTATCAAATAATATCGTACATGCCTTGATGCGAGCACCAATTTGGAAACGGATTTAGACAGGCGATGAATAAAAGTGAAATTTTACTTTCAATTTAATTCCGCAAATTAATATTGTTGCACGCATTCAATAGGAATTCTGAAATATAACAGTCAATCAACTTAGCTGCTGTAATATTCGAATGATCACTGAATTGAGACATATTTTTCTTTAAAAAAATCCTAAATGATATAAATTTACAGTTTTGTTCGAAGTATAAAGGAGATTACAAGTTCAGTAAATGGACAATAGATCTCAAATTTAACTTAGTGTGTTAAGAAGCTAGATTTCCACTTGGAATACCTTTGTGTAGGAAGTATAATTTACTCAGAACAAGAAGCTGAACAAGAAAAATCATTCTATTAGAAAGTTTAATTGAACATGAAGATTTTAAAATTGTCAGAATGAAATGATCAACACCTCTTTTTCAGTTAAACATTGAAAGTAAGCAAAGCTATTTTACAAACTAAAATTTACAAAGCGAAACAACATTGATTCTTAAGATTAGCATAGCATAATTTTTTCACAGCAGATAGAAATTCTCTATAGTATTTATAAGTTTTGGTCTTGAAGGAAATAATAATTAGGTATTAACATTTTCGTGAATTTGTTGACTTGCAGTCAATTTTTAATTAAGAATCTATTAATTAATTTCTGGAAATACGGACGAATTACGGAAAAAATATTAAATTCTGGAATCTTTTAATTAATTTCTTAATTAAAAATTGACTGCAAGTCGTTAAATTCACAAAAGCTAATATTAACAACGCAGTTCGTCATGGAACAAGAAATCCAGAAATAATTTGGTTTTCTGAAATTTCAATTGGTCCATTATTTATCATGCAACTGATTTCTTTAGGAGTTCAGTAACATATTCAGGTACAGTGCCTTACCTATACATATAATTCAATTAAATTGTATCAACCCAGCTTCTATGGCTGAAAACGTTCAATTTTTGAATTTCTAGAATTTCAGGAGGCTGCTGAAGAAGAAGTGAAACTGATATTTAACCTGCAATATTGCAAGCAATTTGTTCCTACGGTAATGTATTATAAAATTTAGTCTGGGCATGTTAATGGGAAGAGGCACGAATGATCGTGATCCAACTCTTATTACAGTGAAGCCATTATGAAGCAATCTTAAAGAAACCGAAAAGATCAAGTGCCAGATGAATGGCACATCAGTGGTGGAAGCATGCTTGTTAAATTAAGAATTTTTGTGACTATGATATCCATGATTTTTTTACCTTTTTTGGAGGGTTTTTGTGATTTCCAGTTATGAAAAATGTGGGGAATGACTAAAGACGAACGATTGAAATGAAGTAACAAGATAAAATAGATATTAACTTTCTAAGTTAATTCAACGACTTGCAGTCAAATTTGAATTAACTTAAAAAGTTAATATTAACAACGCAGTTCGTCACAGAGCAAGAAATTCAGGAATGAAGTTGATGTTAGGCCTATATTGTGATTAAATCAGTGTTACCGTATAAAAGCATTATACTGAAAGACAAAATTTATGATAAAGATCGTATACGACCTATTCTAAGTTGAGTGTGGAGACTAGAAATACATACACTAATGTAGAACTAAACTAAGAATACGATCATCATATAGAAAGTGACGGAAGAGTGAAAGGGGCGGTTAAGTGTGAGAAGAAACCTATGAAGGTATTGAGGCCACTCTTTAGACAGGAATTTGTCTACAATATGAAGAGAGTTGAGCCACTCTGTAATTTCAACTAACTAGTTTCTTTGAATTGGATTCAACTCGGAGTGTCATTTGTTTTTACTATAACAATAGGGCCCCAAGAAGCTTTCGGGTGGTATCAAGTTACAAAACTCCATTATCTTCTTGTAACCTTGCTAAACCTTCAACTGAACCCATTCAAAACTTGATAAAAATACTTCATAGTGATAATTTGACATTTGATTCCAATTATTGAACGTTTTAACGTTCTTTCGTAAGCATCTTATATTTTACACAGAACGTATTTTTTTAATTATTATTTCAATTACTATTACAGCTAGAAGAAAAACCAGCTACACACTTCTAAATAATTTTTTTTTTTTGAGGATGAAGCCCACATAGGTCTAAGACCTGTGCGTGGGTAATGAGTTGGATGGTGGTGATTGATGAGCTGGACCTACAGTTTTAAGTGGGTTTCGAACCACCGGGAAGTGATTTTACAGCAGAGAACAGTATTTTTTTGCTGGACAGTCTAATAGGTCACCCTTAAAAAGAGTGACCAGGAGAACGCAGCTTAATTATTATTGATTTTTTATTATCCCCCAGGAGTACGGACTGCATGGATAAATTTACTTCATCTTAAAAAGACGATTTGTAGAAGTGACCAGCACTTATTGTTGAAAATCATATATTTAAATAAATGCAACTACTGTACAATATTGGTAAGTGGCCTATGTTTAGTCCATTTAGCCGATTCCGACTATGAGTGACGCTCCACACCCCAAAAGTATGTTTTGTTCCAAAGAGCGTACTACACAAACGAGGAGTAAGGTAGGTTGCAATTGCTTTGCTCACTGAGATAGCAAATTTATATCAGTATGCCAAGCCCACCATAACAAATTCTAAAACTCTGTGCTCAACAGTCCTCTCCAACGACTGCACATGCTTAGGTGAGTGTGTATAGTTCAAAGTCAATATGAAAACCTTTCTAGTAATATCTAGCAGCGATATCCAGGAATTATCCAATACAGCACTAGTTAATTCCTATCCTCGTTGATACTATCTAACACACTTAGCTACTTCTGAACTATATTCGGCGTCTAAGCAAAAATATTATTTCACCATTATAGTTTTATTTATTTTGCTATTGGTATTATTCATAGGAAGGCGTACAAGTAAATGTACAATACAAATATTATCGATATGTCTGTAAGTATGTTACACTTATTTGGCAATGCTCTATGCATCCTGTCTTGAACAATAAAACTTTATCTATTTTTTTCGACAGAGACATTTGTATATTTGCGCATCCATAGATATAGGTAGCTTACAGGATGTACATTGAGAAATATGCATTCGTATAGGACAGTGGCTTAACTGAAGGGTTAGTCTGGGGGGGGGGGGATGACCAATGACGTATTGGGGAGTGGGGTAGACTCCAGGCACCATATCACTACATCACAAGAAAAGAAGGAGGGGTTATTTAACAATAATTCGAGACTATAATGTATAGTTTATTCTAAAGGGGGGTTGTAACTTTGAAGTAAGTTTTCTTAAAACGATTTTCACTCTGCTATTTTTGATCCCCACCTCACCTGAATGGGGTGCAGTATGGTACCGTACTTAAAAATGTCGTTTAAAATGAGGAGGGGTTTTCTAACTGTAATTCAAGATGTTGAAGATTCATCTTGTTTCCACTAATATATAATAACAACTAAGGAGTGTACTGTGGGTCGTCTGACGATGCTCTTAAAATCAGAGTTAAACGGCCGTCACGCCATAACGTGAATCATAATTTCCACTTGAAAGCGTTTTTAAGTTTTTATTAGTAATTCAAGACTTTATGCAGGTAGTTCATTCAAAAGATGGGTTTTTTTTAAGATAAACCCTCTAAGACCAAATTTTCAGCGATTCAAGATGTCTTTTTTGTAAAAAATTATTGTCTCTCCGAGCTAGTTAAATTCCAAAATTTATTTTGTTTCTGGGTCTCTGGGGATCTATCCTCCTGATCCCCCCTCATAATTACACCACTGATATAGGATGTATGCATCTAAATGGTATGAATATTTAATATAAGACACTGTAACTTTTATATTTTATTTAAAACACTTAAACTTCAGAGGAGACTTACTTGTGAAAGGGTTATTGTGACTCGTAGACACAGATCAAATGAATCAAGCAGGCCCAGTACCAGGAGTGTACTTATTCCATAGTGTTGACGATATCACCGATGATTGGCTGCAAGAGATAGTTATCCATCCACAAGAGTCAGCTGTTCGCGAAGGGTGTGTTCATAACGGAGCGGTGGTACTAAGATGGTGAACGCGAATGCAGATGCCGATCACTGACTGACTGCGATGCGGAGTTAGACCTCAGACCGAGGCCGAGTCGAGGGCTTGTTGGGGTTCTGGGTCGTCGACAGGGACTGGATGGAACAGGGCGGGAGGCTGGGTTGGTCGCTATTGCGGCGACCGAAGCGGCCTCGACAAGCCACAAATGCGGGACAAACCGGTGTGCTGCACTGTGCATAGGAAGAAGTAGAAGAAGAAAAATAAGAAGGACGAAAGGAGTGGGAAAGGGTGGCTCGCAAGTAGCTCCAGCACACACACACACACACACAAGTGGAGATAATGGTGTGTGAGTGCTCCATGAGAAGCCTATTCTACAGCTATATCTGCAATGTATCTTGTCACTCTCTCGCCCTTTTCCCTCTTCATCATTCTCTTTCTCACTATTTTTCTCTTACTTTTTCCTCTCTCTCTTTCTTTCTCTTCCTCTCTTTCCTTCTATATCGCTCTTCTATGTGCGGGGAGGGGAAAAATCCCTTTCCTCTTTCACACTATTTTCCTCTTCCCATTTCTTTCACTCTCTCTTTCTTTTTCATCCTTTCTTTCATTCTATCTCGCTCTTCTATGTGTGGAGAGGGGAAGAGCTTGCTCCGAACGCATTTCCAGGTCGAAAAAGTGCACCAGAAGTGGCCAGTCTTATAAAAGATTCACTCCCCTCGAAACGGTTTGTAATGATGATTTTCATCTCGAGCTGATTGCAGCAAGAAATTGACAGCTTCTTTGATACAGTTGAGTGTAACCTGTAGCCTAAATACTGTTTTATTTTTGATAATAAAACCATCGTTATATGAAAACTTTCCTTTCACGGTACCTTGACAATAAGTGGGTCAATGCTAATGCGATGAAAAGACAATCAATCATTCAAGATAGACATTGTATCAAGAGATCAATAGAATGTCCATCGTGGTCTATTCAAACGGGAGACATAATGTTGTCCCCATTAGTAGTGCAGGAAATTGTTTTCGCTGGTAACACCAAATAAAAACTAATATAAAGGTGTTAAGTATTTTTTTCTTATTATTCAAAAATGTATTTGTGAAATGTCTTTTTGCAAAAAAATATTGATTGATTGAATTGTCATAGAGCAAGTTGGAGCTTGAAGTAGAATCTACCAATGCAGATTGTAGCTAGATGAAATAATTGAAGAATTCATTCCAGCTGTAGCATCAGGCTCTAGGACAATGTTTTGGTAAAATTAGATTTATTTGTGCCAACATTGTATTAGAGTATAATGTTGGATTCATCTTGATAATTTCTGTATTATTAGGAAAATGAAATTAGACTCCAGACTCGTGTCTATAAAAAAATTAACTATAGGAAACAAAACCTTTCGGGAGGGTTCCTGCATTGATCAGGGATAGTAAGATCCCTGAACCTTGATGGTTCGTCTATGGTTCCTGTCTCCAGCTGGAGTTGCCCCTGGCTTTATAATATAGCTATATAGTAGCTATAATCCACACTGATAGACCTGCTCTAATCTCTCGCTCTATGCTCTTTGGTAATAATATATTGGTGTATCCTGTTTGGACGGAACTGAGAATCTGAATTCCAAAAGCAAGAGCCTTGATACACTAACAAAAACTAACAATTAAAAAAAATAAAGAGTAGAAGATGAGAACTACGTAGATTTAGACAAAAAACGTGAGCAATTACACAGAGTTTATAGTAAAAGTTTAATTATTATCATAATAATTCAGAGAATATCATATTATCATATCAGAGATAATTTAAATTGAGTATTACAAGCAATATTGGACCTGTTGTTCTTCCTATTCAATCTATTTTATCTATATGAAAAAATAAATAATTAAAAACCTTTAGCAATATTTTTAGAACATGACTGAATACTTCCAAAGTATTGATGACAAATCAATTATTTTTGTGTTTCTGCTGTGCCCTTATTGGATAGTTCTGGGGCGGCTCAATGGAATACAAATAGTTAATATAATATTTATGCATAATATATGACTATTGACACATTCGAATCGAAAGAGGAAAGGATGATTTGAGTGTCCTCAAGAAAAATTCTGGGGTCACCCCTGTGATTTGAAAATTAGTAATTATCTCATAGTCCGTCTAAGGAAATAAACCAGAGCAAAGTAGTTACAAGAAATAATAATTGTGATGTAATTGCAACAATGCAATATACCCTTATGGGAATGTTATTTTTTAGATATTGTGTAAAATAAAGAAGAAATGGAAAATTTGACATGAAATCATATTTGTGATGTCTATTACATGTTTTCCCATAGAAATATTTCTCCAGGATAATATAATAATTATATTGAAATTAGTAGCCTAATGATCGTATAGTCTGTCTATTGTTCAAAAATCATAATAGAGGAATCAAATATTCAAGATTTGAAAAATTAGTTTCAAAATTCGAATATTTTTACTGTATTCTACCATATTTGAAAAATACTTTTTTAAATTTCCATTATTTTGAGTGAATGTGGGTATCTAAAGAAAAGATCATGTTGAAGATCCATCCTGTTTCCACAAATATATTATAAAAACTTGAAAAACACTTCTAAGTAGAAATTGTGACTCATGTTATGGCGTGAGGGCCGTTTCACTCTGATGTTAAGAACATCGTCAAACACTTGTGTGTACTGTGGGTCGTCTGACGATGCTCTTAACATCAGAGTGAAGCGGCCGTCATGCCATAACGTGAGTTACCATTTCCACTTAAAAGTGTTTTTTAATTTTTATAAAAATTATCAGTAATGAGTTGTAGGAGGCTACAACTCATTACTGTGTAATAATTTACGGCCTGGATTATTCGTTCACTGTGTAGTGTTAATATGATGTGATAATTATAATATGATCAATTATCTCAAGTAGAATACAATGTTTTCTTTCCAATGGTGGTATAAAATCTATTTCAAGAAAGATTTGGACAGCTTTATGCTTGAACAAACCACGTAACAGGTAGCCGAGCTGAGAGAGTCGGCCACACAAAGTTTATGATGGGCGCTAATTCTGCAACCAACATTTGCTTTTCAACTTTTAGTATTTCAACCATGTATCCTACAAAACCAAACTTGCTTTATTATTAAGTGGATTCTGTTTTTCTCCACTAGTTGGCAGTACTTACTCCAATCAATCCAAATTGGCGCTTGATTTCTTTATGCATGAATCTGTCCATTTTTATGTTTTTTCTGTTTTCATTTCCTATATTATTTTAATATGTTCCTTTTTTGTTTCTTATTTTCACATGTGTTCTTATGAATGAGTTCAAAGAATCAGAAGGTCTCAAAGTGTTAATGAATGAGTTCAATACAGTGTGAGCTGTAGCTACAGTTCGATTTGCCAAGAGATTTCTTGGTAAAAAGGCTGAATTCGAACGGAACATTGTTCAAGAGGACTAGCTTATTAGTGATTCGGCGCTGGGAGAGGAAAGAGGTTAGGTTGAAGGGAAACGAAGCTGGTTTGTAAAAAATAGATAAAAACGGTCGAGATTGAGAAAAACGCCGCGATAAGATGATAGGGTCTGGGGAGCGATCGACGACGCTAGAAGCCTCTCTTTCAGAGGCAACGGACAAGTAAAAGGCGGTCAGCTACCCAGTCTCTGAGGTGAAAGAAATGGGGATTGGCAATAGACGAGAGAGTTTGAGTGAGAGAGAGAAGGATAGGATAGAATGATGAGGTATTGAAAAAGTGAGGGAGTGAGTGAAAGAGCTGCGGACTTACACTCACACATACACACTCACATCGAAATCAAGTCCTAGTAACCAGTCACCGGTAGGGCAGGTTCATACTTGGCTCCAGCAGCAAGGTCTCAGTGGTTAGTACTTGGTTGGTCATCGCAGACCGTTGACCTTCATTCTCTTCACCCAGCATCCCAACTCAGAAGAGCTGGTGGAGAAGTTCATGGAAAAGGACAGAAAAGGGTAGAAAACAGAGAAAGCTGAATGGAAGAGGATGTGCAGTGGAGGATTTCTTAAATCATCAACTTTTATCCCCTCCATCGGGCTGCAATAAAGCATGCTTATCTACAATATTAGAAGCAGTATCATGGTACCGCATGAATATTATACCTATACATGCTATTTAAAAAGCAGCTCTCATCTCACCACAACAGCAGGATACGTGAAAGCACTTATAAGCAATACTAACATTTAGCCCGATTCAAATGAATCTGAATTTCTTCTTCTCCTTCTCCTCCTCTTCCTCCTTTTCCTTCTCCTTCACCACCACCTTCTCTTCTGCCTACTCTTCCTTCAATTCCTCCTCCTCCTCCTTCTCATCTACCTCTTCCTCTTCCTCTTACTCATCCTCCTCCACCTTCTCCATCTCTTCCTCATTCGCTTCCTTCTCCTCCTCCGCCTCCTCATACTTCTCCAAATCCTCCGTCTCCTCCTAATTCTCCACCTCCTCCTATTTTTTCACAACCGCCGCCACCTCCTACTTCTCCTTCTCCTAATCCTTGCCCCCACCTCCTCCACCAACCCCTCCTAATCTTCCACCCCACCTCCTCATGCTACTCATCCACCTTCTCCTCCTCCTCCTCCTCCTTTTGCTCCTCATCCTTCTCTTCCTCCTCCTCCTTCTCGTCCTCCTTCTTCTCTTCCTTCTTTTCTACCTACTCTTCCACCACCTCCTCCTCTTCCTCCTCTTCCTTCTCATCTAGCGCTTCCTCCTCCTCCTCCTCCTCCTCCATCTCTTCCGTATTCACTTCCTTCTCCTACTTCTCCTCCTCCTACTCCTTGCCCTCATCCTCCCCACCTCCTCCATCAACCTCTCCTAATCTACATCCCCACCTCCTCCTCCTACTCATCTACCTACTCCTCCTCCTCCTCCTTCTTTCCCCTTCCCTTCCTCCCCATCATACTCCTACTTCTCCACCTCCTCATCCTCCTCCATTTTTCTCTTATCCTTTTCAATTCTCCTCCTCATTCTCCTTCCTCTCCTCCTTTAATCCTTTATTCTCTAGCGCTAGAGTTTCGTCGATAGAGGACAGCATCCTGACGCTTATATATTAGATTTATAATGTATAGGACCGGCCTCGCCCAGCTCTACAGAAGATTATTACCTGCTCACAATGCAGAGGATGCTGTTATCTCGGTTTTCTTAGCCATTTCTTCTAAGCTACCCGCCTTTCTCTCACTCGCACTCACTCTTTCTCTGTGTGTCTCTGTACTCCCAACAGTCACACACATTTCCTGCTAACCCACTTAACGCGCGTTTCAAGTTTACCAAAGACTTGAAGCCTCCTTGAGTGTGACCTTTGCGGAGGTATGCCCCGGTGCATATTGTGACACAGCAGTCTGTTAATAATGGGCCGGATTCCATAAAGTATAAAATGAAATCGGGATACGGATATGAAACTTTCAGCTTGCAATTAGGCACTGAAAACACCGGTATATTTTTATCATAGAATGCTAAAGTTTTAAAGTTAAATAGACCTAAGTATACTCTATTGCAAATTCCTCAGACTGAATATACTCAGTGGCGGATCCAAACCGACTTTTGTGGGTGGAGGGGGGGATCATGAGGGGGGGGGGGTCTGGAGGTACGGAATACCCCCAGCTAGAAAGGGGTTGGGGTCCTTTCCTGGAAGAATTTCAAGTATAATTTTGATTTTTTTTAATTTGAATTTTTTATTGTAACTCATAAAATAATATTATCGGGTTCTGCTAAACCCGTAGGTTTTTCAGCAGGTGCGAGGTTTTTCAGCACATTAAAATACAATAATACAATTCAATATTACAATACAATGTTATAGAACAAAATAAGTAAATTTACTCAAAATATAAATAACAGGGGAAAAAAGTTATTACTAACAAATAGAAACAAATTATACAAATTTATGTTACGCAAAAGTATAAATAATACAGAGAAAAAAGTGATTTATGACGAAAAGAGAATGTTTCAGAAAAAAGGTACCATTGAATTATAAAAACAAAAGAAAACGGTTAACTCAATAAAAAATTTATGAGTGAAAAGTGAATTGATTAGTGATTAGTAAAAATTGAAATAAAAAGATTCCCCCTAAAATCGTATTTTGAGTGATTCTAGACTCATCTAGAAAAACCAACCATTTACACACACATTATAGAGGCCTTCACCAAGGCCCCACTTATCTTTAGTAGTGGGGCTTTGACTTGACACTAAATAGTAAAGGGAAATAACTCAGTAGAAATCAATGGTAGAAGTCTCAAATCAGTAGAAGTCTCGTTCCGGTCGTGTCACACTCCAAGTAAGAAGCATATTTACATGTATTTAAACTGCACTCTAAGGTTTGGGGGTATGAATTAATTATTGAGATATTAAAATTGTTATTTTTGTTCAATGTAATTGAAAACTCATTGTTCATGTTAAAATCTCAATGAGATCCTTCAAAAATAAATATTAATTAATTATTATTATTATTTTATTTTTATTATTATTATTGTTATTGTTATTATTATTATTATTATTATTATTATTATTATTATTAGTAGTAGTATTATAATTATTATTCTTGTTATTATTATTATTATTACAACATTATCATTGTATTTCTGTATCTCATTCTCAGTGTTAGAGAATATTGATATGTAAGCCTATTGTGAAATCTGATATCTTGTATCTTCAATGGAAAATAAAAGATAAAATCAAATGCAATTTGAAAAATAAACTTTTATTTACAGTTAAACCAAACCCTTCTCTTCAATTCGATTGGAACATATTATTTGTTAACTATTGAGTTTTTACAATTTCCACTGGGTGGATTTCTACTAAGACCTGTTGTAGTATAGAACAATTTAAAGTAGAAATTACAATACAAAACTTGAACTAATTAATTACTACATTTATCCATCAATCCAAAAGGATTTTTAAAGAAATATGATCAATTGATCTATTAGAAGGACAATTCCTCTTCAATCCACAAATTCACTAATTTTATAATTAAATTTTTCTTGAACTGTAGCCAAATTGTAATTGGATAATGACTAATGAGAAGTTGATATTGCAAGAATCAGGTTTTGGTGTACTCTTTTACGAAGTAATGGTAAAGAGGGTGGAAGGCATTACAGTGCTTAAAATAATCATTATATTGTATTGAATAAAATCTAACAGAATAAATCACTTATTAATAACTTAGTAATGGAAGTCACGTTGCTCTGATGAATTCGAATGAAAACTATCATAATCTAATGAATTTATGAAAAGAATTCTTTTTTATCAAAAAAATATAATTTACTCGTTCAACCACAGAAGAACTGTCGCTGTCAAGTTTCTCAATGCGTCTTCCTGGACATCTGGTCTGTAATACTGAAATAGTCATCGAAAAGTAATGAGACACGGATTTGCATAAATTATTCATTCATTTTAATAATAATCATAATATTAAATTTATATAAAGTAAATTTTTATAAGGTGAATGGTCATGTGCAGCATCTTTTCCATTTGGAGAAATCAAACTTTTCTGTAGCTACTTTCCAACGTAAAAGATTAATTTATTTTTCCACACCAAGATCTCACAAACTATTCCATCACTTGATTCATGAGACTTTTGAAAAATATATTACAGTGTGTACATATTTTTAATCCATCTTTAGACTCTTTTATCAAATTATACTCTAATAAATTATTATATATGGCTGTAAATTTGGTGCACTTTTCCTCCTGTCCCTTATTTATTATTTCTTCCCTCTTCATTAAGTTACCATTATTACTTTACCTATTATTTACTTTCACTTTGGTTTGTATTACTGTATATATTCATTGTAATTCATGGACGTGGTTAAGTAGGAGAGTAGACTTTTTAGTCTAAACTTTGACGTATAAAGGAAAAATAAATAAACTATTCTATTCATTATTTCTATGCATTCTCATTTTTGTGAATATATATTATGAATTCATACCTATTAGACTAATATTATTATTATTATTTTTGGTTTTTTATAATTATATTTTTGTCGTGGAGTGTGGTTTTGAGCTTTACCTGTAGCATCGACGTTTTGTGTTCTTCTCCATTTAACATGTACTTGAAATTTCCCTTTTCAATAACTATGATGTCTATGTGATACATTTTTTTTCTAAAAGTAGCTTGCCAGTTTTGTACAACAGTCAGAGATAGAAGCACAGTTACTATAACTACACTTACTCACTAGTTAATTGAATGTAACACATTCTTGTATTTATTTTTATGTTTTAATTCTAGGTTGCAGATATTTCTGCTTGCATGTACTATTGATTTTGGCAATCAATTCAATTCAATTCAAGTAGAATTACACTAGCTCACAATTAAAAGGTAGCTATTCTAGCTCCTAGGAAAAAAATTATTTGTTCTCAATTTAGGCAATTTGATATTCAATCGCTCTATATTTTATGATTTTTTCCGCTTGTTTTGTATATCAATGAATGTGTTAATGAAGTGAGTTAACTGATTCATTTATACTATCAAAAGAATTAGCTACTTACATGGTTGATAACTACGGTTGGAACAAATTGTTTCACATAATCGTAACTATCTGATAATGATCTCATCTCATTCATGATTTCATGTCCATTTTCAACGGCACATCTGAGAAGTTGACTTGGATTAATCCTCCCTGCAAATGCGCACTAGAAACAGAGGTTAAAATACACATGTTAACACACACACATTGAGTAGTGCTTTTATTATAAAAGTGATATTTGAATAGTGATATAAGTCTCAATGGAATAACTATTTGACTAGCTACATTTTCTTAGAAGAACTATTCCACGAAACTTGGTTATAGGTAGTGAAGTACTGCAGTTACATTGTTCGAAATAGATGGAGAAGATCACAGAACATTAACAGGAGCTCAATCAACAAAATATTTCAATATAGGTTCACTTGACCGGTTAATAAAAATATTTATTAATTTGTTCTTAATACAAATTCTCACTTGGAATAATGTTTAAATTGTAAAACGTTACTTATTAATTTCAAAGATTATGACCAGATTTAGTTGGATTCTTGATATTTTTCTGTTTCAAACTTTTCAATGTTTTTCCACTAAGATAATATTGAACTGAGAAGGAAAGAGTCTCTGAATATTGATTTACATTTGAAATACATGATCAATTTATTTAATATTGAAATATTACCCCACTTCTGAGTTTATATAGTAATAATATTAGTTGGGTTTTGTGTATTATTTTTTATTATTACATTCTTCTTTGTTATATTCATTATTTAGAAGTTTACAAAAAATGTTTTTTTCCCTAGATTCCTCACATTTTTAGTGATACGGTATCATTTTTATCATATTATACGGTAACTTGGAATACAATTTTTCTCACCTCCTTGAAAAGACATCTGTACTGATCATCACAGTTTGACATCATGCAAACTATGAAATCTAAAGAATCCTCATAATTCAAATCACGGTTTGCACATCCATGGATGTTATTAAGAAAGCATTCAGATGCTCCATGCTGACAATAAAATCGACCAGCTTCTGCCTGTAATAGCAAGAGATAATAACTTATAATAAAATTCAAAATAGAAAAAATGTGATTGTCAGAGATGAAAAGATAGGTGCAATCATAAACAAACCTAGAAAGAGAAAATAATTGTTCATCAATAATTAATTTAAGTTATTTTGTTGAAATAATTTTAATTGTATAGCCTCTTAGCGGGAGAAATTGTTCTATCATGAGGACAAATTCATTATGATAATGTAAAATAACTCTTCTTATTGAATGACACAGATACAAATTTCACCTATGCTGATAATTTATTTAATTAGTCTCAGGTGTCTCAAATTTATTCACATGAACTCTCATACTCTTGAAAATATAAAAAAATGTAACCTTACTTCCTACAGACATTGAGTTTCCCAAAAATAAAATGCTCAGTACCTATGTAACTAGTAGCCTACTGTGTTAAGTACCATACGTAACCTCAACTTGAGACAATTTTTTATTGTTTGGAACTAACTTTAGAAATGCGGTAGAATATTCGAAAAAGATTCAAATCAAATTTATTCCATTCAAAAATCATGATACATGCATAATATGATTCTTACCTGATACGCTTTTCCGTATGGAACTAGTTCAAATTTAACTTTTTTTCTGATATCTTCAACTTGCAGCAGTCTCTGCAGTTGTTTAAAAAGATCTACACAGTCTCCACATAATGATTCATAGAAGATTGATAGCGTCAATCTCTGAAAAAATATAATATTTTATTAATTTTTGTTTTAAATTGTTTTTTATATATTTGTTTTTCATTGATAGGTAGACCCTTGTTTTAATAGTTGTGTGATTTCATTCTGGCACAATGTGAGTTGACACAATTTTCAATTACTGCTGTTCCACAATAAAAGTATAAGCTAATGAAATTCGCTAATGCCACTTACATAGAAAGATAGTAAGCCTACTGTGTTTTAAGAAATGACTAATTTTATTAAAATAATGGAATAGAATGCAAATATTTCATAAGTAGATACTGATGGGGAAAATGATAGAAAATTTCGTGGAAATAAAAAGTTTAACTCGATTTATACATGAGATATTTAAATAAAAATAATAAAATTTTCGACGTTTTGAAGTAGGCGTACCGTATATAAAAACGTCTAAAAACCAAATCTGATTCTTTCATAAATCTACAGCATTTTGTAGAATCAATGCATTTCCTAATATTAAAAAATTAAACAGAAAACATGAGCTCTTCAATATCCAAAATGTAAAGTTCAATCAATGATTCTTCTTGAGGTTTATCCCTATTAAGTCAGTTTATTTAGTATCCATTTTTTTATTCAGTCAATATTATTTTTTTCCATCTAAAGGATATAAGTATAAAATTAAGTACAGTAAAGTAATAGTCAATACTTCTCGGTCTCAGCCTGTGTAACTTTTTATCAAGAGTGCTCAATTTCTATTTCATCTACTAAGCAAGTAAAATATTTGCAATTATTTCAATTATACAAATCGTCTCCCTCAAGCTACAAAGTGTTATTATTAACATGATTTTGTGATAAGTAAGCTTCATATATTATGAGTACCTAATACATCCTTTTATTTGGCGGGAGTTGAAGAAAATGTGTAATCTCAATAAATCCTTAGATGTACTTTGCAGTAATAATAGATTTGTAACACAAAAGCGAGGAAAATAGTTGGTATACAGAATTTGAGGTGGTTGATCAAAACTATTTCACTGATAACCTGATTTTCTAAGACAATTCATAAAAAAGATAATTTTTTACCTGAGAATACTCCTCCGTAGATTCGTGGATTGGCAGTTGGCTTAGCAGAATAGATAAAACAATTATAACACCATTCATAATTTTCGATCGCGCTACGGTACCTCAGTATGAGCAGTTCAACATAACAACAATTATTATTGCCAAGCAAATATTGATTCTGTACATAGCTGATTTGATGAGATATTCGTAATTAATTTCAGTAAGTCTCATTAAATATTTCTCCATGCACAAGCACAACTAGAAGCTTTGCTGTTATTTGTTGTGACATACGTAAAAATAAGGCTGATTTCATACAACGCATCAAACGAATGCGACAGAAAATTTTTGTGTATCTTTCCAGCATCATAAATATAATGCCAAAATAATGTCTTATAGATGACGCCCGACCCGACATCCGTCGTTCCACGCGTCGTGTAAAAGCGTCCTTAGAGACCAATCATCTGTGTAAAACGTCGAGAGCTGTAGAACAACACTTTTGAAATTCAAGCACTGCACATTATTTTATTGCTGAAAATACAAAATATAAGGTTTATACATAATTTATAATCATTTTAAAGTACATACTTTACAAAATAAAATAGTGATGAAAGTACAAAAATTGATATCATTCTAATTATAATTTTTTATTTAATTTTAAAATGATTATTTTTGAAGAAAAATAAGAATTATGCACAAATTTGGATAATATCAAATGAACAAACATGCTATACAGTAAAATACAACACACTCAAATAAATAAAAAATGTCATTTCATGTAGTGATTTTTATTAAATTTTTAAATTATAATAATTATGAAGCATTGCTGAAAAAAACATTAGAATTTTACACAATTTTGAATAATTATGTGAACAAGAATGCAGTACTATAAAATAAAACACATTTAATTGAATAAATAATATCATTCCATATTAAAAAATTTCATTTAATTTTGGAATTGAAATAACTGATCAAGCATTGTGAAAAAAAACAATAATTAGACACAATTTTGAATAATTATAGAAACATGCAATTTAGTAAAATATAACACAATCAATTAAATATTTTTTTCCATTCAATTTTAAAATTATTAGATCTGATAAAGCATTGTTGAAAATAAACATTAGAATTGTAGGTACACATTTTGAATAATTTTGAAAACATTCAATATAGAAAAATACAGCACATTTAATTAAATAAATTTTAAAATTATTATAACTCATTAAGCAATGCTGATAAAAACATAAGAATACATTTGGATTTATATAAGATACAAAAAAGCAATAAATAATAAATTACAATTTATTAATGCAATCAATTACAGTACATAAAATTATGCCACTCATCTATTTTTAATTTAATTTCTTATTATTTAATTTTTTATTATTATTTTTATTATAATTTAATTTCAAGATTATTAGAGCGAATGAAGTATTGCTGAAAAAAACCTAAGAATTATGCACAATTCTGGATAGTACCATTAACACATTTCTGGGAGAGTCGCATGTGATACTTTTCGCCACACTACCAGAATAATTTCAACAGAACTTTCAACTGTTTTAATGTACGGTAATTAAATTTTTCTAAGGCAATGTTTTTAAATCGTTCTTACAATTATTGTAAGAGTACAATAAGTGACGATCATCAATCGAGTTGATTCAAACTAAATACTGTAACAACATTGTTGGGAGGAAAATGCATTGTCCTGTTATCTAGCGGTGATTCTTCAAACTACTTGAAATGTGCTTGGAAAAAACCATTGATATCAACTAGCAGCTACCCGTCCTTCGTACGGATTATGTTTAGAAATACTACTAAATAATTATGTTTCGGCTTTTTTGATAGCAACGATCATGAAGTTGTTAGCAGCTTAGTAAACAACTTAGGACGTAAACAATTCAGTGACAGTTATCAGAGAGAATATTTGAGAACAGCTGATTGATATATTATCATAAATTACGTGATTTGTTTTTGTTCTTATGTGGTAATAATAGTGCTACCTGGCGAATTCCCAAGAGCCTAGCACAAACCGCACCTTCCTAAAATGTTAATTTTTGTTTTGATAAATTGAAATTAGAAAATTTTGTTTTTTTTTTCAACAAAGAAATAATTGATAAAACATAAGATGAGCTTTGATTCACCAGACATATGTTTCCTAAAAGACTGCAATGCTCCGACTACACAAGTCTGCAGACAGCGTAAAGAACGCCGCGAAGGGCCCACCATTTATATTTGAGAACAGCTGATTGATATATCATGATAAATTACGTGATTTGTTCTTATTCTTATGTGGTAATAAAACTTGGAAGAAATGTATCCGAAATCGCACAATACTTGGTTTTTAAACGTTTATTATTCTGTTGAAAGAAAAGTTAATTTAGTTTTTTATAGCTAAAGACATTGTCAATAATGTTTTCAATACTGTTCAATAACTAAAATTCCGATCGATGCTCTCGTTTTTGAGGAGAAGGCCGCGTAAAATGTATCCAAAATCGCACAGTACTTGGTTTTTAAACGTTTATTACTCTGTCAAAAAAAAAGTTTATTTAGTTTTTTATAGCTAAAGACATTGTCAATAATGTTTTCAATACTGTTCAATAACTAAAATCCCGATCGATGCTCTCGTTTTTGAGGAGAAGGCCGCGAAAAATGCCTTTGCGGCCGTGACAGACAGACAGACAGACAGACAGACAGACAGACAGACAGACAGACAGACAGACAGACAGACAGAAAGTGAGATAAGACTATTTTCGGCTTATTTAAAGTATAAAACGTAAAAATAACCAAAAAATATACAATTCTGATAAATGTACAGACAAAACTCTAATTTTATTTATATAGATGTAGTACCTATAGGCTAATGCAAAGCAATGCTTGTAGTAGCAATGCAAAATATTAATCCTGCTAAAGAATGAATTGCGGAATCTACAACATAATATAGAAATGATCCTCTTTCTGGTGCATAATTTTGAAAAACTGTCAGATTATTACCAATTTCCAAACTAAATTCTACTCCATAACAAGGGTTAACTAGACAGCAAAAACTACAACTAACTTAGCTTACCTACCGCATATAAAGCACATAGACCATACGCAGACTCTCAACACAAGCTAAGAATGAAATTCTTTAATTGAAGTACACACAATCAAATGAAATTCGACCACATCGTCTTCTAGCCTTCACCTCGCTTTAATGTGTTCTTTTTTGAAAGTGTGCATTCTAAATGCGACGTTTTCCTCGCTTCTGTAAATAGTCTGCGGACGATCTGTGCTGTGTTGGTGCTACAATGAACTACAGAAATGAAATTATTGAATATGGACACTGACAATAAAAAAGCATCAATAAAAGGCTGTGGACAAAATATTAGCTGCAGATATTTTATTCAAAGTTTCTTGTTTTGGTGCCTTAGCTATTAAAATGTTATTCATTTTTTTGGAGGCCCACATAAGTCTGAGACCTGTGCGTGAGTAATGAATTGGATGAAGGTGATTGATGAGTTGGACCTACAGTTTTAGGTGGGTTCCGAAACACCGGGAAATGATTTTACAGCAGAGAACAGTGTCTTTTTGCTGGATAATCTAATCGGTCACCCTTACAAAGAGCACCCAGGAGAATAAGCACTGAAAAAATAAGTTTTGAGAAACATAGCTATTCTTCATTTCAAGGGGAAGTTCATCAACAATTATTTTGAGAAAAAACTAGATTTCATGAAATTATTACAGAGAATTATTAAAATTTCAGAGATCCACATAGTTATCATTGGAATCTTTTTCATTTTCATAACAACAAATCATTGACTGTTATTTAGAGTGCTTGCACTGTGGAGCATCCACTCGGTGATGATCACCATCGCAAAATTTAACACATGCTGTGGAATGGTTTGTCATATAGATTGGAACAGCGTCAACACTACCATTCCATAACATTTGTTTGAATTTGCGATGGTGACTATCACTGAGTATTGGATGCTCCACTGTGCAAGCATCCTTAGTAGAGAGATGATTTCCTGTCAAGAAAAATAAACATCACATGATTGGTTGAGTGGAAGAGAGGGCTCTGAAACCTAACTCCATCAATAATAAATGCAATTCGTTTGCCAATAAACAATAATATTGTTGAAAAAATTGTTCTTAATGCAATGAATTGATTTCCAATGAAAAAAAATTTTTTTTAAATATTCATGTCCAAGTAGAATGCACAGTCATTATGATGTTATGATGCTGCATTCCCTACACAAAAGTCAGTCTTATTGGTCTGCACAATAAGTGAAGCCTACTCAATGAGAAATCAACCAATAAACACATGAAAACCTTACAAACAGGAGACTATTGCCATAGAGCATTTTTAACAATCTAATATTAAAACTGACACTGTATTTCACTTTTATATAATGTTTTACTCTCATAAATATTGGAGATGTTTGAGGAATGCATTTCTAGTATTAAAACTGACACTGTATTTCACTTTTAAATAATGTTTTACTCACATATATTTGAGATGCTTGAGGAATGCATTTCACTTCTGAAAAGAAGCTTCGTCAGCCTTTTCAGAAGTGAAATGCATTCCTCAAGCATCTCAAATATATGTGAGTAAAACATTATTTAAAAGTGAAATACAGTGTCAGTTTTAATACTAGATTGTTCATTAAGTATTTCGTCATGGAAAGCATCACAGAATGCATTTCACTTCTGAAGAAGCTTCGTCAGCCTGCCACCAGGGGTCATGCTTTGTTGAGGTTAGGATGAGCGAGCATTATGTAGTTAAAAATTGCGTTTGATTTGAACTGTGTTTGGTCGTTGAGTAAGTTGGTTCTATCTTGTTTATGGTGTTTGAATATGTCATATTGCTCCAGTGTATTTAGTTTGTGGCTTTTTTTGGAATGTGTGTAGAATTTCCATATCAGTTTGGATGTTATTGAGTGAGTGTCCAATGTTGATTAAGTGATCTGCAAATGTTGAGTCCGAGTTGGAACGTAGTGCTTTGATGTGTTCTTTGTATCTTGTGTTGAATGATCTGCCTGTTTGTCCTATGTAGTACTTGGGGCATGTGTTGCATTTGAGCTTATATATTCCTGGTTTGTTGAATTTGTGAATTGTGCTGTTTGTTAGGTGTGCTGTTTGTTAGGTGAGCTGTTTTTTGTTGGATCTGTTGTTTCAGGTTGTTTGTTGTTCTGAATGCTGTGTTAAATCCGGATTTTTGGAAGATGTAAGCTATTTTGTGTGATTTTTTGTTGAAATATGAGAGTGTGACAAATCGGTTTTGGTTTGCAGGTTTTTTATTTTTATTTTTCATTTTATTCAGGATTTTGTTACTAGATTGGTCTACTAGAAAACATAACAGAGCATTTTTAACTCTTGCTACACGAGTGTAGACTCAACTGCAGAGACTAGCTCGCTCTAGGAGAGCACTCTCGCAATTCCATCACCCTGGTCAATAATACAACTTATAAGAAGTATTACCCTCCTGCAGGGGTGCACCCTGACTTTTGGTTTTGGGGGCTTCCCCAAAGGTTGATCTGAGATTTTGCTGACCTTTTTTGGAAGATTAGCCTCACCAACCCCTTTTCCAACCCTCCTCCACAGTTTACGACCAAAATGTAATTTCTTTCACATAATTCAGCGATTTTTTATCTTACCTCTTAAACAACTTTTGGCCAAAAAAGTTGAAATTTGGTACACATGTTCGGGTTGAAGCTCAAGACACATGGTGAAATAGGGTTTCAAAATATATTCTCTAAGGTACGCCAAAAACTGACAATAAATTCTTGTAAATCTAGTGTTTTTCAATGTTTGGGCCCAGAATAAACAATTTTTAAAGATTTAGTTGATCACTGTTTCTCAAGTGCTAAAAGTGGCCTTCAGAATCCAGGATCATTAAAAAGTTCCCCCAAAATTAGAAAGAATAATTAATAATTCTAAAAATAAAATTCCATTCCACAAACAGAGATAGAATTTCAGGTGTGAACTTCATTCAAATTCCTGCTCATATATGCAGGAATCTTTTTTTCTCATGGGCGTGAAATTCCATAAATTTTAGTTTGATATACAGTTTAATTTTTCATAATTTACAGAATAATGAATTTTATTTCCAACCAAGTAAAACAAATAAAACAAATTTTGAAAACAATATCCAGGAAATTAACTGGCCTCTACCTTCAGTACATGTGGCCCAGTGTGTAACTAAGTTTAGAACTTATACAAGAAAAGTTTGAGTCTAGTCAGCATATATATAGTAAAAGGTTTCAATACTGCCTGCAGCGTAACAGAGTAAATTAATTTCCAGCTCATGTCATATTCATTTTTCAACATAAAATTTATACCGGCAATCAATCAACAGCAACAGTTAATTTGCAGGTAATAATGAATTGGACTATTCCAAACTTTGATTTCAGACCTTTTTTAGCCAAATATTATATTATTTTTATCCATATATTTCTCACAAGTGTGGCTCAATTCGAATAACCATTTCTCAGTTCTCTTACAGAAAAGAGTGTGAGAAACACATCTCCTCAAGGCAATTATTGGCATTCTATTAAAAATATAAGGCCCCAGAAAAACAAAAATGAGCGTCTAAATAGCTCTCTGTTAAATTTTGGGGTCCTACACAGCAGTCTGTTTGTACTTCTCATATTATAATAGAGATTTTCTGTTCCAATATGTTCCCACTTTTCAGGTAAAATAATTTTAGAACCTTGAATACGAACAAATTTTGAATAGGCAATATCTTCAATTGGCAATATAAAGAAAAAGAGCTCTCTCTACGATTTTCGCACAATATTATTCTTAGAAAGTAGTTTTGTAGTACACGCAATCTGTTTATGAGAGTTTTGAAGGTTCCACCCCAGCATACCAGCCCATCCATACCAGCATACCATACCATACCATACCATCAACACGGCACTTCACAATATATTCCTGAGGTAATAAAATTTTCCAATTGAACTTCTAACATTGCCGTGCATGTGTAGAATATGTTTTCATCGAATGTTAATCCTAAACATTCAAATGAGTTTACTTTTTCAATTATGTTACAATCACAATTTTTACGCCGGCATTCTTGATGATGGTATACAATTGGAGTGGAAAAAATACTCTCCGTGAAGGTATTATCCATTGGATAATACAATAAAACGAATCACTTTCACACATGTATTAAATAATGCTGGAGGTAATGTTGGGTTAACGCTATTCTACCTTATGCTTTTCGCACAGCGGTAGGTTGCTACCTTATCATATTCATGTCCACTCTTTAATATGTTCATGCTTGAATACGTAATAGCGTGAATTCGCAATCATGCAAGGTGCATAGTTTTTCAAACTGCATACAGTGTATCACACTCTTGAGTAGGCTACGACAAGCAGCTCAATGTTGAAAACCGTAAGAAAACAACACAAAGGCTTACTGCCTGATCTGTTATTATAGAAAGCGGATATCATGTTTATTCTATCTTCCTGTTAGTTTCAGTATCTACAAAATATTCCATTAGTGCATGGGGGAGGGGATATTATATTTATAGAATATATACTGTTATGCTTGTGCAGGACCAGGCCGGAAATTGGTTTTTATTCTTTCCCAGCGTGTAAGACAAATTATTTTAAATTACATTTTCTTACAGAAACAGTGCTGTAGAATGTGAGCACAGATTTTAAGCACTGCAATGTTTTCTTCTTTTTTTTTGAAAGCTTCAAAATGTATAACTGAAAACTGGGGTCAGAATGCCTAAAACATGTATTGTAGGGAAGTGCTGCGCTGGTAGAGGTGCATCCAAGAGTGAGTTTCCAGCGCGTTATTTTTATAGATATTTTATTTTTAAAGGCAGTATTTTCGATACTTTTCCCAAAGGCTATTTTTAATAGTAATTTAATGAAAATTTCATTCAGTTGTCGATTACTCGTACATTTTTAATGTGTGATAGGGTGAATAAGTTTATTTCATCCATTATTCTCAACCTCATCAGTTGTCATATTCAACAAAATCTTATTTATTATTATAATTCATGAAAAGAGAAATCTGATTTATCTATCACTTCCGCAAGTTAGGTAACTAAATCCCTAGTTTAAGCTGTCAGATGATTTTGCTTATTTCAATAATAAACGAGTTTAAGTAAGATGGAATTTATTGGTTGATCAATTGGAAATATCTCAGCTGCTCAGCCCATATAAAAGATTTGTTATTATTGCATATCAATGAATTTTAAGATGTCAAAATTCTATTAACTTTTCATGTGAAATTTAACGACTTGCAGTCAAATATTATATTTATTATATTTATAAATATTAAATTTCACATGAAAAGTTAATATTAACAACGCAGTTCATCATGGAACAGGAAATCCAGGAATTCAAAATTCTATACTTGAAATAGTCACAGTGGTACATTAAAGAGTTTGGAGTAGTAATTTATAATCAGAATTTATTGGATGATCTGGTGATCAAATAGATCTATATATTCGTGAAAGTTCAGAGTGGTCTGGAAGAACTTATTGTTTGGCTCGTGAAAACATCTTAGCTCATATAAAAGAATTGTCATGGAATGTTATAGTAAATTATTGTAATTTTGTATATTGGATATTGCAATGAATTTAGTGACTATTGAGATGTCAAAATCCTATGCCACAAACAGCACTTAATGCTCAAGTAGCATTATGACAAATGCTCAAGTAGAATAATTATTTAATGGCAGTTTGAAGAATTCACTTCAGGGAAAATCTTATCTATGATGTTTCCCATGACGAAAAACTTGATTAACAAAACTGACACTGTATTTATATTTAATTATGATTTTTAGTCACTGATATAAGAGGGACTTCTAAAAATTAAGGGCTGACGAAGCTTCTCTTTAGAAGCGAAATGCATCCCTCCCACATAAGTGAATAAAAGAAAGCGGTTAGGTGTAAAGAAAGAGTAAATAGATCAGACTCATGTAGGCCATTGTTCAAGAGACTTGGTCTCCTAACTGTACGCTGCTTATATGTGTATGAAGCTACTTTATATGTAAAAACGAATGATATTAACCAAAATCTTGACATAAACGATTATAATACAAGAAGTCGAGGAGATTATCACTTGGTGAGTCACAATAGTAGCTTATTCAAACAAAAACCTAGTTATATTAGTAGGAAACACTACAACAAGCTACCGCAGTTTTTAAAGAGTCTTGAAAATATAGAAATATTTGAAAAACAATTGAAAAAATATTTAGTTGATAAAGCATTTTGTAGTGTACAAGAGTTCCTTTCACATCAAAATAAAGCCTCACCCCAACTAATTGATATAGTAATTATGATAACTAGTGTAGGCTATAAGAGTATAATTGTTGATCTGACTTGTCTTATATACTCCTTAACTGGAGTCTCCAAGACGTGATCTACAAAAACAAAAATATATATATATCAACTACAGTAATCACTGTAGGCCTAATTGAGACAACAATAGTTCTTGAGTTGAGCTACATGACAAAAACCACAAACTAAGAGCAGCTTATTCAAACAAAAACCTAGTTATATTAGTAGGAAACTCTACAATAAGCTACCGCAGTTTTTAAAGAGTCTTTAAAAATATAGAAATATTTGAAAAACAATTGAAAACATATTTAGTTGATAAAGCATTTTGTAGTGTACAAGAGTTCCTTTCACATCAAAATTAAGCCTCACCCCAAGTAATTGATATAGTAATTATGGTAACTAGTGTATAAGAGTATAATTGTTGATCTGACTTGTCCTATACTCCTTAACTGGAGTCTCCAAGACGTAATCTACAAAAAAATCATATTCAAATAGAAATACAATGTCAGTTTTGACATCAAATTGAAAAATCTTAGAATGCATAAATGAGTTGTCATCAATTTTTTAGATGTCAAAATAGGCGCGGACTGGACAATGACTTGTGTGACAATGGCGTCGTATTGGTTGTTGATAATAACCATCGCCACCATTCCATCAGAAAAAGGATCAGATTGAAATAGCAGGTGATCTGGACAAATGTTCCGGGTCTCGGCTGGATGTTGGATGTGAGATACGTGATGAGGCCGGTCACGTAGCACGTTGTGACGACCCGACAGTGTCACGTAGAAAATAAATAAAAATCACGCGGACGAAACGGCGGCGGTGGCGGCAGCAACGGCCAGTACGGCAGTGAAAGTCGTATACCTTACCACTCGCTGTGCCATCCCACAAGGACTAGGGGTCGACACTCAAACAACAGAAATTGTCCGACTGCGATAAATAACAATTTTATACACTTTTCCCTCTTCATTGCCAGCGGATTTTCACCGCGATGTCAGCGTCACATCCCGGTTCAGAGATCTCGCCACGAATTATCTCTCAAAAATGTCGAACCTCATTTTTTATCCGATAAAATTTTCCTGCCGAATCCGTTGTCACTTGGATTCAGACACCTGGAGCCTTGGACGTCAAGCACAATCAGACACTGCATTCCTGTTATAATATATTAGTTATGCACTCGACATCATTCAGTGAACAATGAACTCTGAAAAAACGATGAAGAAAACATCCATATTCTGCAAGAATATATTGTATCCTTGTAACACACGTGACAGGAGAAATTATACTGGTCAAAATGTATTTGGAATTTTAGTAGAAATTCCTTCTTTTCTTTCTTCCTTTCTTTTATTCACTTTCTTTATTCCTTACTCTCATTTATTCTTCTACTTCTTACTCTGGTAATGATGCCCATAATATGACTCATATTATGAGTCTAAGCCCTGAGATTGGCGTGGGTAAATGAGGTGAATAACTGTTTTGAGTGTTCCATAACTCACCTAAAATAGCAGGTCCATCATGTTTTCCATAACATGGCTCAAACGGCGATGTGGAACTACTAGTAAGCAAAGATAAAGTAAGCAAAGAGGTGTCTGGAATAAGGGCATATGTTACATTTTGTAGATTTTATAGTAGAATAGAAAAATGAAAGGCAACACATTTCATGGACTAAAAAGTCTTGAGCATCACGTATGCCCTTCTACCACTATTCAACTCCCAAAAACTACTGCTAATAGAGATTTTCGTATATCATTTGATATTTTTAAATGTAATTTTTTTGACCACTCATTGCTCTTTATAGAACAAGCGGAAGTATAGAGTAGTCAGATAAATTACAGTTAAAAATAACCGATTGTATACAAAAATTCCAATAATATTATGATTGTAATGAATAGTTGAGACTTTTTCCCTTTAATTGTTAATAAACATGACACTGCAGTCTATTTAATAAGTATTGGCTCATTTTTATCACTTCGGCCTACTTGAGTGTGACTGACACTCACTATTTAATAAGTAATAGGCTAATTTTTATTTGACTCAAGTAAGTGATTTTGACTCAATAAATAATGCAACAAAAATTCTAAGCTGAACGGTAGTTAAACCCGTGACCGCAAGAGTAGCTGCCGGTCAGAGCGATTATCAGAAATAAGCGCTCTTAGCAATCACGCAACCGCGGCTGTCATATCCCTAACTTTACCCTGTCTTGTTTTTATATGATGATTTTCATGTTGTTTTTTACTGTTCTTAGTGATACTTAAATTGAAATTCTGTATAAATTCTCATAAACAATTAGCCTAATAAATGAATAATTTATTCAAAGAAAATAAGCATTACAATCAAATGAGCATTATAAATCAATTCTTAACACTAATTCTCTTAATTTTGCATTCGTATATTTTTGTTATGTCACCCAGTGTTGCTAATAATTTGTTTATCATCTTATTCCCACAAAAACGTTGTTATTCTACAAGAAGTTTAATGTAGGTATAGCCACACCATAACTAGCCTAATTGAAATTTTAATTATGGTAACTAATGAGTAAGAATGGTAATAGTTTATATAATTTTGACTTGACTTGTCTTATACTCCATAACCGAAGTCTTGAAGACGTAATCTTCAAAACAAAAAAATACTAATTCACAAAAATACTGATTCACAAAAATACTACTACACAGGAGCTGGCAATAATGGTAATATTTTATACAAATATTGATTTGACTTGACTTTTTTGGAGGATGAAGCCCACATAGGTCTGAGACCTGTGCGTGGGTAATAGGTTGGATGATGGTGATTGATGAGCTGTACCTAGAGTTTTAGGTGGGTTCCGAACCACCGGAAAGTGATTTTACAGCAGAGAACAGGGCCTTTTTGCTGGTCAATCTAATCGGTCACCCTTACAAAGAGTGCCCAGGAGAACGCAGCTTATCTCTATCTGATTGAACAGATACCCGCTACGGCTCACGGCTATCACTTCCTACTACTCCATAACCGAAGTCTTCAAGACGTAATCTTCAAAACAAAAAAAATACTAATAATAAACACAGCTGGAAAGTTTGGGGAAGGGGTCACTAGAATTTTCTGACTTCTTTTTCTGGAATAACTTCCTGAAACCGCCTTTGCGCGCATACAATTTTACAGGTAGCCTATAAAGCAATCAACATGTGTATATGAGGTGATCTTTTGCGTAGTCAATTCTAATAATAAGAAATGACATTTCGGAAAAGTCACGTTTTCTCTGTTTGACCTGATTTGTTTGTTGATCCTCCTTCCATATGCACAGGTGAAAGTTCAGACAGAAGGGCGTTCTTCCCTAGCCGCGTTTGCGCCTGATCGACGACTAATTGGTGGGTAGTGTAGTTCGTAGTTGTAGCCTTGCCTCAGTTTGGTAGGAGGTCACGATCTCATTGTTACCAGGCTTAGTTCTTTTCAAAGAGACAAGCTCGTCGAGAATAATTGAGAGTTGGAAGTGATGTTTACTAAATCTCGATTTTATCTCTCTTGTTCACAAATTTGAAAACCTAAAACTCTGCCTCGCTTAAATGTGTCACGATAGAAATTAAAATTTGAAACAACCATTCAATTAGACTTTTCAATTTGTACATGAGCTAATAAAATGTCTAAATTATTTATGAAATCTCAATATTTTTACCAGTTTCTTGAGCTGAAAAAATTTTGAAACAATTATTGTGATTTTTCAACTATTATTTCCTGGAGCTTAAAGTTAAGAGATTTCCATGAAAATTTAGTTCCCATCAAATTCGCATATTTCATCAACAACATTAGCCTACGTCTTACCCAACAACTGGTCCATTATCCAACAAAATATATTTAAAAAAATCTGGTATAATTGATTATAAATTATTGTACTTTTCATTTCTAATGTTTTCTACTAAACAATTTTCTACTTGAAAATAATGTTTCAAATTCACACAGTCAGGTTTTTCAAATATTTTAATGTTTGAGTCAGATATAATTTGGTTGTTAGTTCAGTTTTTAGTCTTCAAAAAATAAATATTTGAAAAAAAAATTGAAAAATTATTTAGTTGATTACAGCTTTTTAAAGCTTACCATGAGCTCTTAATGTCACATGTTAGGTTTGCTATCTTAGTATGGGGTAATTCATCGAAACAAAACCTTGATAGGATGTTTAAAAGATCCAAAAGAAAGCTGTTAGGTGTGTGGAAAGAGTAAATAGATTAGATTCATGTGGGCCGTTGTTCAAGAGACTTGGTCTCCTGACTGTACCCTGCTTATAGATGTGTATGAAGCTACTTTATATGTTAAAAAAGAGTACATTTTTCCAAAATCTTGACGTACTCGATTATAAAGCCGCGTCTCCGCCAACCGAACATGCTCGGCGAACAGTGTTCGCTGGAATTATCTGATGTCACCGAACATTGTTTGGTGTTGGTTTGATGTGGACGCCTTCTCGAACATTATGATCGGTGTAGTGGGAGTAGTGGCAGGAACCTGTTGTTGGTCGTCAATGATGGCTCACAGACCGAAACATTTCAATTGAACTCACGAACATTTCCGGTGACCCATATGCTTAAAGTTTGTTCGTTTTTTGCATTCGCCAATAATGTTCGGCAGACATGTTCGGTTGGTGGACATGTTCTTTACACAAGAAGCCGAGGAGATTATCACTTGGTGAGTCACAATAGTAGCTTATTCAAACAAAAACCTAGTTATATTGGTAGGAAACCCCATAACAAACTACCTCAGTTTTTAAAGAGTCTTCAAAATGTAGAAATATTTGAAATACAATTGAAAAATATTTAGTTGATAGAGATTTTTATAGTGTACAAGAGTTCCTTTCACATTAAAATTAAGCCTCACCTCAACTAATTGGCATAGTAATTATGGTAACTAGTGTATAAGATTGTATTTAAAAATAGTTTATAATATTAAATTTTCAATAAGTTGATAAAGTAATGGTTGCCACCATAAATATGTTTTTCGGCTCAAAAGTTTTTATAAAAATTTAATATTATAAACTATTTTTAACTGTTTTTAGTGTTTCAAGTGAACTTTTAAATTAATAGTGAGAAGTGATGTAAAGTGAGAAGATTCATTACATTATTTTTCGAGTGATTTCCGCATATCTTAAATTTTTAGTCTGTGTTAACCTCAATGTTTTGGACAATGTAAAATATTCAAAATTTGTGAAGGGAGCAGTTTTGGACTTGAGTCTGTTGCACCTTCACACTCGTTGTAAATTTGTCAGAATAAATAAATAAATAATTGTTAATCTGACTTGCATTATACTCCTTAACTGGAGTCTCCAAGACTTAATCTACAAAATAATAAAAAAATAATGATTTTAGTTGTGCTTATATCTCTAAAACAAAAACTCATTTGAGGTATCACCCAGGTGAAGGTGAAATGTACACCATACTCATGTCCTGTCCTATCCTCTACCGTTATTTTTCTGTTACCAATCAATTTCATAGGTTCTCTCTTTATTTTGTGTGAAAATTATCCGTAAATGATATAGACACTCGATACACATGGAGTCCACTGATTGAACAAATAGAAATTGACTTTGAAGCGTGGATAAGTCATCCTTTCCCCTGTTCTATTATGCTCCTAATGTAGCACCACAGACAATAATGTACTCTAATAGTTTCTGTTTATCTCTGGTAGCACCTATTAAACCCATTGCAGGCCTATCAACTATGAGAAATCAATTGTCAGTTTAACACTTTCTTTCGATGTAGAACTGCCATGACGACTTTCATGAACATGGGAAATAATAAAGTATAACATCTAACATCATAGTCATTAGATTGGATCTTCCTGTTCTCTCCAGTTATAACTAATGTTTCTCTTTTCAATTTTTCAACTATCATACTTCAATTATCTGCTATTGTACCATTTTAAACAGTACCTATGTACCTATACGTCTGTGGACCGAACACTACATGGATGTCAAATATCAAGAGAGGTAGCTTTCGTGTGCCATCAGTTTAAAGTAGTTAGTATCTCTAAGCTATGGAACTCATCATTGATTATCATAATAGTTTTCTTCTTGGCTTCACGTCAATAAATGATAAGGTTTACGTTAATGAAAATTTGTTCAAATTCAAGGTTTGTATACTTGACTAGGTTAGACCTTTACCCTCACCAATTCACCTCATTAACAGGGTTCCAAATCATTATACAAGAATGAGAGAAAATGTCAAAAATGTTTTTTTGCTCCTCAACACAGAAAGCATTTTCTATTGGGGGATATGGAAGCCTAATAATTTTCTGCAACTACCTTCTCAACCCTGAAATTTGAAGATCCAGGACCAATTCCCAGACTTGTTAATCTCACAAACCGAAGTTGAATATTTTCCAATTGAATTTTCATTTAAATCACAAGCACCAAATAAATAATTGTTATTGAACAGCTTCTTTAAAGCTAAGGAAAAGATTGATTATCAAAATAGATTATCAGAATAGAATAGTTGATTGAGATATCGTTAATGAAAATTTGTTCAAATCCTACGTTTTTGTTCTGAGTCAGACCTTTTACCCTCACTAATTAACCTCATTATAACTATGTATAGGATTCTATATTATTTTAAAATAATTTAATCTAACGATGACATGATTCTATGCTTCTACACCTGGAAATATTTATATATATAATATAATATAATATAATATATATATATATATATATATATATATATATATATATATATATATATATATATATATACATTTTTTTTGGTTATCGTTCAAGAAATTATTTAAATTATTCGACGATGTTTTTTCGTGTGTGTGTGTGTGTGTGTGTGTGTTGCGTGTACTAGTGGTTAATATGACGACAGTCATCTCAGACTGAGGATTTTCACCTGAAGATGACGCTTTGAGCGTCGAAACCGTGGAGACAAAGTACTAGGATTGGAGACGTAAGTTTTTACTATTTAATATTACCAATCCAGGACTGAGGATGGCAGTTGCACTGCTGAATAAAAATTCTAAAGTTGCTTTCCCTACTTCTTGTTCTTCTTTGTCGTGTACTTCTTCTTTTTCTTCTTCTTCTTTGGTCTGCTTCATTTTATCACGAGTTTTCATTCATGAGGTATCTGTTCTATGAGATATAGGTAGGCTACAAAAACTCCTGGGCCTTCTTTGTAAGCAAGCCCGGTTGGATTGGCCAACAAAGAAGACTCTGTTCTCTGCTGTAAAATCACTTCATGGTGGTTCGGAACCTATCTAAAACTGTAGGTTCAACTCATCAATCACCATCATCCAATTCATTACAGGTCACAGGTCTCAGACCTTCGTGGGCTTCATCCTAAAAAAAAAATTATGTTCAAGATTCTTTTAAATGAGGAAGAGACATTTACTCTTGACTATGCTTTCCATGTTCTTCAGAATTAATTGATTTATGCTATTCACAGACAAAGGGGAGGAATTCGAACAATGCTTCAATTAGATCAATACAACGTAAAAATGAGATCTAACTCACAGGAAATTAGATGTGCTTGATTGACATGGGCTCAGTGATCTCATGAATAATGTTCAACTCTGATGTTTATTTTGAATCAGCCTCTACAACTGAGGAATTTGTAAGTTTAATTCCATGATCCTTCACTCATATGCATCAGAATAATTTACCAAATGCCCAGCTGGGGTCTTGACGCAGTACGGAACCAGACAATATTTTTCCGGAATGAGAGACAAAACAGACAACAGACTACGTGTTGATAAGCACATGACATGTTACAAAAGACCTGAACTCGCACTGGGATGAACCGAACAAAACATTCATTCTCTAATTCCAATTACGAAAACGTCATTTCTAAAAGCCACTTCTTTTTCCGTGTTGGCTAGGATCTATTATTTTGACTTGTCAGAGAAAGAGAAAATTCCCCAGGCGATTCATTTTCAAGAGAAATAAACGAAATTCGGAATTAGTTTCGTAGCTAGTCTTCTCACTTTGGTAACATAATGTACGTTCTTTGACAATAATGCCCGTAACCATCAGCGTGAAATAGAGTACTGTGATAATATGTGACATTTCATGCTGAGACTATTTCTAGAGAGTGAGAAGGTATGATTAATAATTTATTTTATATGAAAAACATGAAAATGAGTACTATGGTTTCAAACTATATGAATAGGCTATGTTCACCGCTCTTGGTTTTGACTTATTTGAAATAAGATATTCAAATTAAGAGAGAGTCAAAAATCTTCAATTAATTATATAATTAACGTCTTATTATTTGCATCACTCATTTGAATCTGAATAGTTGGCTACCGGTACTCATCTCTTGTAGAATTAATTGTCATTGAACTATTTCAAATACAGTAGACTCTCAATAATTCGAGTAATTGAAGCTCATGGTACCTCGGATTACCAAAAACTCGGATTACACGGAAAAACAAAACAAACAGAAAAAATAAAAAAAATAGTGTTTCATCAAAATTTTAGTCAAACTCTATTTAGAATTATTATTGAAGTTATTCAAATACACGAATAGTTTACTTTATTAGGTGGAAAGCGTTTACTGCTTGGAAAAATTTTCCAGTCTTTTGCTTCAAAGTAGAGAGAAGGGGAATGCTTTTTAGCAGCAATGTTCTTGCAACCAGGGAGCTTTTTAATGAGTTCCAATAATGACAAATCGTCAGCACAGATAGAGTTATTATTTTTTATTTTCAGGTTAATGTTTATATTTTTAGGCACCTCGGATTGCACGGAACCTCGGACTATCGAGGCTTGGATTAGCGCGACTCTACTGTACAAGTATTTATCCAATAAATTAGAGGCTCCAGTAATAGCTGAAAGGAACTTTGAATCAAGAATAATTCAACACTATGAGTACCTGGCAAAGGCAGACCGTAATCCACATGAATGTAATCCAGACTTGATTGACAAGCTGATTAAAAAAAAATAAATGAAAATTACTCTCATATACATCAACAAACAATCCAACTCCATAGCCAACAACTTCAAAAACCTCGATATAGCATTGCTTTCAGAACACAAAACAGAATAGTACTTGTCATATGCTCTCCTCCCACATTTCAATAACAACAACCCATACAACACATCTGCGGTGTGCAAATTGAAGTGTTCTGATTGCTGCAAGTTCTGCATAGGATAGACAGGCAGAACCTTGAAACAAAGATACAAGGAGCACTCGAGCACATATCTGTCCTCACCAACTCCACTGAATCAGCCTTCGCAGAACAAGCAGATATCAGCCGATAAATATAAAAAATAAGATGGACATCCTAGATAAACTCAGTGAAGGCCCAAAACAAAACACTCTTGAGCAATTTAAAATCTATAGACACATAATTGAACAAAAGCAAAACATCCTTGATGAACACACCACTACTTCTGAACCTCACACACAATCACCTACTCAATCTAATTCCTAATTTATATGAAATTCCCGTTAACCACCATTTGAATAACAAAGCTAGCAATAGCAGTGGCGTAACTAGAGTTGATTTACGAGGGGGGGGGGTTTACCCCCACCATTCAACCACACTTACATATTACTTACATATTACGAAAAAAACGAAATTCGGAATTGCACAGGTCTCAGACCTATGTGGGCTTCATCCTCAAAAAAAAAAAAACTTCCTTCAAAAAAATATTTCTCATAATATTGATGTAAAATGGCATATAGGAAAAATATATAATGGAAATAAAATATATATATTTATATATAAATATATAATAATGGATAGATGTAAAATGTATGTAGGAAAATATATATTATTCAATATTCATGTAGCTTCAAATTAAATGAATCATCTTTCGAATTATTATTTTTTCAAATAGTTTCTTACAATTTTTTAAAATTCTTCGAAGCAATGAGGGGGTTACGTCCCCAGTCACCAACAACCCCTTTCCCTACGCCTATGAACAATAGACCTGCAAAATAATCCAGGCAATGATGATGGGCTCCAGCCTGAAAACATGTTCTGCCTTATGTACGAAAAATTCAACTTATTCATTTATAACTGCATATCAGTTGAAAGCTAAATTAGCTTCTGAATTACTAACATTCCCGTGGCGATCTACCTATAGACTACCTCTAACCTGAACTAGCACTTTAAAATACCATTAAGGCATTTGAACGTTTTGGACTCGACTTACGTTCAAGATTTATTAATTTTATCAACAAAATATGTATTTTATTGATCTAATTCCTACCCTTGATTGTTTTTTTTCAGATAACGATGTTATAATTAATATGCTACAGGGAGTGGAACCCACATCACCTATTATTTTCGTAACTGCAAACATCTCAATAACATAGAGTCTAGAGTCTGCTTATGAGACGCAACAGTAGGTGCAAACTCATTGACATTCTTCTGTTGAAAATGCTCCGGGGAGGTATCTACTGAAAAATGCTGTGATGAGTGGGTGACTACAAACATCATATCACCTCATATCTTTATATTGCAAGCACACATCTGCAAAATAGGGGAAAGTGTTAATCTGTATCTTATAGCTTTTTTCATGTATATAATTGCTGATCTGACGTGTCCATCAAAATAAAGGAGAGTTATTGACAAACAATGAAGTTTATAATTACAATACTAGGTACAGGAATGACCTGAGAACTGAATATCTACAATTTGCAAGATCTCAAAAAAGTTGGCTTTACACAGGAATAAAATTGTACAATTCTTTACCAATAGTTGTAAGAGGGCTTCATGGTATAGCTTTTAAGAACATTGTAAAACATATTTTACAGGAAGAATGTCTATACAGAGTTGCCGATTTTTATGAAATCAACTTTGAAAATTATATAAGAAGATAAATTTTGACATAACTTATACATACTTCTATTTTCTGTAATTTATTATATATTTTGTGACTATCAAATTGTTTTTTGACGTTGACCATGCATTGTAAAAATGCTTTATGTCAATAAATGAATTTCTATTTCTATTTCTTATACTCCTTGACCGGGACCTTCAAGACGTAATCTTCAAAATTAAAAAATTGAGAAAAAAAATCATTTGGGCTATTTTGCCTATTCAGACATATTTGGGCTAATAGACAATTAAGCAACAAAGAAAAAAAAACAGAAATATAACTAAGTGACATGTCTAGTCGAATTTTCAGGTATTAACTATTGAGAGTTATTAAAAATAATATTGTTTGTCTTTAACAAGATGCTAAGCTCCGATCGATGATAAGCAACTATCATATTTTGCACTTAATACTATATTAATTTGTGCATGATATAGATGTGCAGTCAATGTATGTGATGCACATAATATCAATGTACAAATTAATTAATTGTGCAATGCACAATTTTATTATCAATATCAATGTACATAAATGATACTTGTGCATAATAAAAATTTGTAATCAATGTATGTGATGATGAAGAGAACAGAAGAAAAGAGGCGTGCTTCGCTCATGTGTGTACATGCTACACAAACGTTCAATTTCGATTTGAGAGAGATATATTGTGATGATTGAAATAGTTGGCTCAAGAAGGGATAATGGAAAGGTAGTGGATGAACAATGATACTCTCCACCAATTGGTAAGCCCAGTAGGAAGATCTTCGGCGGGAAGGTGGGAGTCGAACCTAGGCCGATATTGTTCAGTGTTTGAGCTGGATTCGGTTCAGTGTGGTTCGGCTAGTGATTCCAGCGTCAACCACTTTCGGTTTCTGTAGACGCGTTGTTCTTGTTGTTCAGTGCCCCTAGTGTGATCACCGGCTCTTTTATTTGAGGAAAATATTCGTTATTCAGATTTCATCTACATCCGACCTCAGATCAAGGATTGAAGGTTTGTTTTTTTGGAAATACAATATGGATTATTGTGACGTGACAATCCTTGAAATAATAAGTTGTTACCCTACTGGTGGAGGAAACCCTATCCTGTACCAACATTTTTTTTAACACCTTGTCCGAAAGTCAAACATTTATTTTTATTTTTTGGACACCTTGTCCTTTCGTACTAATCAATTAAATAGATAAAAACCAACCTTAAGATCGAATCATCAAATGGTAAAAAAATGAGGTTTCTTTGTTGTAATTCTGTTATCTAATATCAAAACTGACACTGTATTTCAATTTAATATATTATTTTTACTATATTGGAAATACTGGAGGAATGCATTTCACTTCTAAAAAAAAGCTTCATAAAAATGGGAGATGAAGCTTCTTTTTAGAAGTGAAATGTATCCCTCCAGTATCTCCAATATAAGTGAGTGAAAATAATATATTAAATTGAAATACAATGTCAGTTTTGATATTCGATTGTTCATCAAGTAATTCATCATGGAAAACATCAGAGAATTCTTTTGTTTCAAAATGAGTGTTTCTTGTTGTATCTGGGGTTGGTTAACTCTAGCTAAATGGTATAAAAAAATAACTATAGAGTCATCTTTCTAGTGTAATAAATAGATTGAAGGTTTGTTCTTTAGGAAATACAATATGGATTATTGTGAAGCAATCTTTGAAATAATAAGTTGTTACCATCATTGTTGGAGGAAACACTATCCTATACAATTTTTGGACAACTTGTCTATAAGTCCTTTTGTACTAATTAACTATAAGTTTTAAATAAATAGAAACCATCTTATAATCAAATCATCAGAAGGCAAACAAATGAGGATTATCTCTTTATCTGTTAGAATTCGTTTTTTTTCAAAATGAGTGATTCTTGTGGGGTTGATTTTTATACTAGCTAAATAATAGCAATAGAGATGATAATAATTATTCTCTGATTCCATCTCTTCTCATCAATTACATTGGTATCTTCACTGGGCTTCATTTATAAAGTATAAGCCTTTAACGTTCTGTACCCAAATTGTCATTGGCCACGGTATTGTCTACACTATGAAAAATCATGGTATTTTCACGGTATTCATATGATATACACTCTCTGGTTGGAAGCTCATAAAAATTACTTATAGAGAAATATTGCGAGTATATTGCCTCTAATGATAAAAAAGGACTTAAAAAGAACAGGAATGATACAATTTGAATATTTTTTTAATTGAAACGTTATTTGTAGCCTTGAGGTTCTTTCTGAAATCATGAACAGATTACTTATTATTGTTCCTTTTTGTAGTCATTTTTCTTTTTTTTTTATTGCATTTAAATACACTTTTTATGTATTCAGATGAATTGACATTGATATTGAGTATTTCCTTTATTTTACTAGTCCTTTTTGGCAAATGCTATCCAAGTGTGCTTGTGGATTCAACTTGCTGGCAGATGTATGCACAAGTACGCTACCTAACGTTTTCTGAAATACTTATATTTCTCAGATTTGATTGATATTATTATTTTGTTTTTACTACCCGTGGGCCAGTAGATCCAGAGATTTAGTGATACCTCAATTCCTACAGACAAGTAACTGATGTTTGTTTATGAGTTGGAAATTATATTGAGAGTTTGATTTAAGAATGTGTTTCCATGCGCCCACTTGCCCATACAAGCACCAACTGATTAATTTATTCGTTAAGGGCTTTTACCAAGGGCGAAGCTAGAACTCACTGCCCTTTCCATCAATAATTAACCCTCGACTGGACAGCATTTGATAAATAGTATTTTCTGTCTACATTAGGAATAATTCATTTTTCATAATTCGAAACTATTTAAAATATCCCAAAAGTTGAACGATTATCAGTGAATTGGACGCTGAAATTTGACTAATCACATTTCTTTTTTCTGGAGGATGAAGCCCACATAGGTCTGAGACCTGTGCGTGGGTAATGAGTTGGATGATGGTGATTGATGAGTTGGACCTACAGTTTTAGGTGGGTTCCGAACCACCGGATCAATGTCCTTGAGTGGAAATACCCAAAAGACAACCAGACTAAAACTTTTCTTAAATTTAAATACTGGTGCGGGTTCATAACACCAACTGTGCTTGGATGGTCTTTTTTATTTATTACTTTTACAATATGAGGCAGAGCATTGATATAAAAAAACTAGACCCTAGAAATTGTTATGTAACTTACTCAACAAAACACTTTGATCAGTCTGTAATCGATAATTCACTTGATATTTCTTGGTAATTTTGTGAAACATTTTAAGAAACAAATGAAATAATGAAGCCTACTATTTAATCCAAGCTTCACGATGATGAAGTAAGAAATGCGACAATCATAATACACAGTGAACATTTTTCCTCCAGTTTCCCTGAAAGAAATTTCTGGGCTTGGACTACACGGCACACAACGTGTGAAGTACAGGTTTGGACAGATTATAGAAAGGATCGCTAAGAAACATTTAATATGATTGAAATTGTTTGCTTCAGTCAGCTGCTTCTTTCAGGATGGATTTCTCCTAGTTTTTTATAGCTTGTTCTGACAGGAATTAGACGAAGCGCAATTGAATTCTCCCTCATTTACAGAGCTCCATCAAAAGGCTTAGAGCAGTTTCAGAACATCCGTCAGACATACATTGATAGGCAACATGATAGAAGCTGTTCGTTTGATAAAGTAGGAGAAGACGGAATAAAATCGGAATAAAATATCGATAATAAAATCAAGAACAATAGAGAATATTCAAATCGAGAATAATATCGAATAAAATCGGAATAAAATGTCGATAATAAAATCAAGAACAATAGAGAATATTCAAATCGAGAATAATATATTCAAATCGAGAATAATATCGAATAAAATCGGAATAAAATATCACAATTCCAGAATCTAAAGAAGTGGTATGTCATCCTAGTAGTCTAGGTATTTCATATGGTTACATGCTAAACGCGCACAATTGAAATTCAATGGAATTCTGTGCTAAACGCGCACAAGTTTTATTGAAGGGTCAAGAAAGGGCCTCGGCTACCTGAACTGCCGCTCATGTAGAAAGGGAAGTCGGAAGTAGATTCGGAAGTATTATTGATCATTATAGTGATCAATCAAATCATAAGTAATAACAAACTGTATACTTTGAATGGAAATTGTAACATAATTTTTTTAAACAATATCAAATTATGATTTGATTGTGTGGGGTTTCGTCCATATTATATAATATTATATTCAATAATATTACCAATATCATTGAGAAGCTGAAAATGATCTTTGTAACTCCCAAAACATTACAGATTTTCATTGAATGAATCGTCACAAGATCAACAAGTGGAATTTTGAGCTACAGAGAAATTAAAAATCTCAAGATCATCTACCACGGACAAGACTATTATATTTCTCTAGAATATAATTCTGATATTAACTTTTCATGTGAAATTTAACGACTTGCAGTCAAATATCTAATATTTGACTGCAAGTCGTTAAATTTCACATGAAAAGTTAATATTAACAACGCAGTTCGTCATGGAACAAGAAATCCAGGAATATAATTCTGATGTTCTGGATTTTTCTATCATCCGTTTAATTTTAGTAGGTTCTATTGAATAGTTTTATTAAATTAACTTTCGAATGTAGATAAAATTGATTGATTTTTAATTTATTCAGTGAATTATATTTCCATGTTTTAGCAGAACCTATACTAGTGACTTTGAAAGATAAAATTGGTAGAATTCATCTATTTAGTTGGAGTGTTGAGGATATCCTACATTTTTAAATATGAAATGCATAGCTTTAAAGTTAGGATTTTTTCAGAAATTTGAATGATTCCAAAAAGAGCTTGCTCTAAAGAGTCGAAAAAACAAAAAAACGTAATTTCTTAGAAACAACACTGATTTGCAAGATAATTTGAAATGTGCGTTGATAACGAGTATGTTAGTTATTGAATCTTGAAATTCGAAAAATTAACTTATCAAGGCGTCAAAGTCCCCTCATACTCATCTCATTCTCTGTAGCTCATCTTAAGAGCTTATATTGCCAAAACTTCAACCTAATTTTTTTTTCATAAGTGGGTTAAGAAATACTACAATATTTCATTTTTTTAATAATTTAGATTTATTCATTCATTTGAAGAGTGCTTGACCACTGGTGAGAGTTGCGAGAAGTACGAATAATTTTCTAATATGATACATAAATAGATTACAATGAAGGTTCAATCATTCTCACTTCAAAATCCAAAAAAAGGAAAACAGAACAGTTATATGATTATTTTCATCTGTTACTGAAAAATCAAAGTAAAAAAAAAAACATTGCTATTTTGTTACTGGTACTGATACAGCTCAACTAAAAAATATTTCTTGGAGAGCTGATCAAGAGAAGAGTCTCCTAAATTCATGAGGTAATAAATTCAGTTCCATAATATAGGCTCCCATTGTTTTGTAATATAAATTACTGGTACTGATACAGCTCAACTAAAAAATATTTCTTGGAGAGCTGATCAAGAGAATTTGGGGAATTTGTATAATGAATTTACTTCCGGTCGGTTCAATACCAGAGCGGCAGTTCCAGGTAGTGGAGACCCTTTTCTGACCCTTTGCTAAATCTTCTGCGCGTTTAGCACGGTACGCGTTTAGCACGACACCTTTCATATTCATAGAGCCTGAATTCCTTGTAACAATCATAGCCACTACAGCGATCTGGGTGAGCAATGTGCTTTGATAGAAACGATTATTATAATATTGGGTCTATTTGTATGGATTTACCTTGAGGCTTCCTCAGCTCAAAGGAGATAATGAAAGGCATGAAAGCATGGAAAGGCACTTTAAGTCACCCTTGAGTTGGGGGAGTGTCAAGGTCCATTCATAATTACCAGCCTCAATGATGCTCATATGCTATAAGCTATATCAAATGATTAGATGCTTATTACGTTTGGCACCTTGAAAATACATTAGTATTCATTGTAAAATGAGGCATTCATTAGAAAATTATTTGGCAATAATTATTCGTACTTAGAGGCTAGACAGTACAAAATTCATCCTCCCAATATTATTGAGTCTGAAGGTGGATGGGTATTTAAGAATGAACATGGAAAGAGTGAGCTATAAAAAGAAAAATCCAAGACTTGAATAAAAGAGCAAAGTGGCGTAATTATGAGTTCAGTCTGGGAGGGATGAATTTAGTTTGATTGTTGGGAGGGGAGATTTGCTAGAGTCCTGAGCAAAGTATGAAGATTATAATTGTTATGAGTCTATTTTATAATACGGGTTCACTCCCCCGAAAATTTTGGTTAAATAATTCTTATAAAACCACACGAGCAACAAATAGTGTAAAATTATTCGATTTTTAAATTGTGGTTCTGAGCGATTTTTTTTTCTCGAAAAGGCGAATATAAAATGGAATTTATACATTTCAACATTTTAACCCACGATATGTGTCATGAAATTTCATCTTGCTCTTGCATACTGTACAATGGAAGATCCACACATATATTGTTTTAGTGGAAAAAATGTAGAAAAGCAAGCAGATCTACTTGATAATTTCATTCTGCTATTTGTAATCCTCACCTTTTGGGACTGTGGTACTGTGCAGAGTGCAGTACCGTACTTGAAAATTCCTATGATGTTTCCATGACGAAATACTCGATGAACAATCTAATATTGAAAAAGACATAGTATTCTCATTTGAATTATGATTTTTGCTCACTTCAACGCTTGAACCGGAAGGATGCATTTCGCCTTTGAGAAGAAGTGAAAAAGAAAATGATTTCTCTTAAAATGGTGTTTGGGTTTCCCCCCTCCGGAATATTTTTGAAAAATAACACTCAGAACAGAACCACATTTTGAGCAATTCTGGACATAAATATTTCCTTAAACATTTTTAACTACTTTGTGTGAAAAGCAAACTTCATTTAGCGATGAGTTCTTGCCTCATTGTTTTAAAAAAAAGTGGATGCTGGCCAATTTAAACTATTTACACTTTGCTATATATTTAACCCCCCACCTTCCCTGAATGGGATTATGTAAAGAAACATTCTTGAAGACTTCTTTTAAAAGGGGTTGAGGGTACTTCCGCGGAATGTTTTTGAAGGAATAATCCCTCTAAAATCTAATTTTTATCGGTTCCAGACATTTTCTTTTACTTCTTGTCAAAAATTGTCTCTCAAGACTTGTTTATAAAAGAGTGCTATTGAAAATATATCGGGTATTCGCCAACCTGAAATTACGGTAGACATAAAAGATAATTTCTCCAACCTAAGAACAACAGAGCTTTGCTTTTGAGAAATTGAGAAATAAAGTCTCCACTGCGTTCTTTAATTTATTAATGAAACTTGAAGAAATTATGGCATTTGAATGGAAGGAAAAGGCAATTTCACATGCAACTCTTCAAATCAGTTTTATTATCATTTAAATTGAATTTTCTTTTGGCTAATATAACGGAGGTAAAAGTTTAAGAAGATTTCTGACTATAAAAACCAAAGAAACAAAGAACAATGATGATTTGATTGAGCTTGTCTGAATATTGAAATTACCTAGCAAAACACGACGAAAATTATTATACCACTTGAGATTCTATATGTATATTTTGCAGCAGTAGAGTCATAGTTCAATATTTTCTATTGTAGGTCAGAATGAAGAGAAAATACTAGGAGAGTAGGCAACAATGAAAGAGTGGAGTACACTGGATGAAATGTCCGGTAATTGTGTTTGCCAGAATAGAAGCCGTCTGTCACGTTTCCATTCAACAGAAGCCAAACTACTAACGAGTGTTGAATTCACAGATCTAATACAGAGTTTGAAGAGCTACCTTCCGGTTTACAAAAACTCAAATATTCATGGCAAACTCACAATGAGTGGCTTGAATTCTCTTGTCAAAGAAGTAATCAGCGAAATATGTCAGAGCTGGAAATTTTGGAGGCGCACACAATACTGTATTCCCAAGATTTTCAAATGATGTTTGGAGCTATAAATAAGAAAAAATAAATAAATAATATAAAATAAAATAAATAATTACCTGTAGTTTTCTATCTGAAATCTTTGTGACTAGAAATCTCTAGATAAGAAGCTCGAGCTATCGAAATCGCTTTAGATCTTCAAAAAAGACTCCTAGAGAGTGCCAACAAAAGTATTCAAAACTGAAATATTTGTTATCTGTAGAGTTTTTCTTATCAGGCCTTGGTTCCCCTCGTTTCTGAGGTCCCTCAGTCCCTAATCACTGAGACCCTCCCAGGCGGTGACTGATTTATTTGCAGAAATATTTTTTATACTGATTATTTTTTCTTCCAAGAACTTTTTGATTTTGAGAATTTTATAAGAACTTTTTTTTAAACTTTTTGAGAAGCCGAAGTTCGGTGATTATTTGTTTCAACTATTGTGTTTGCCTTAGCCAGTACATTTCCGGAATAAAGTTTTCAAAATTTTCAAGAACTATTCAGATAATAATAAGCTACACGTCTCAGTAGCTGTTTGATCGATAATTTATTATCCCATACCTTCTTCTTTAGTCAAATCGATCCAATCTTCGTCTTCTTCATCTTCTTATAGAATCAGATAAAAATAATACGATAATAAATTACGTTCTTCTTGTTCTGCTGATTAAATAGCCTATTCAATACTTAACTTCCTACTTTATGCATCCTTCCATTGACTAAATTCAAGTGACATACTGCATTACCACATTAATGTATGTACGGTACCGGGTACCTTATTATTGAACCAAAAACTACATTATCATCGATTCAAATAAAGTCTTGAAATAGGGATCAGCTAAAAGCTTGGTACAAAAAATAGATATAGTTTATATCTCAAGAATGTACTAACCCTATATAATTGGAAAAATGATCACTCACCTCAAAAATATAATAACAGAAAGTTTTAATTTTTCTTGTAGCCTACTAAGAACTGTAAACCCTACATGTTTAGGAGGGCCTTTGGTGTGTTTTTATTCTGTAAAAGCTGATTGGTAAGGTGGATCCTAGTAAAAAATTTAAAAATGCTTTTGATAATTACTAATTTAGATATAACTGCTACCTGCAGTAAAATATAAAACTTCAAACAAATGCAATATTTGTAACAAATACAATAAACACAATGAATAACATGAAACATGGTGGGAGGTATAATCTTTGTTGTTTGTTGTATAGTGGCAAGAAAAAGGGAGATACATCCTCTTGATAATATGTCTGTTAATGTTGTAATTTAATATAATTTCACAATAAGCAGAAAAAACATTCTCAGTGCATAGGTTCGTGGCGATACATACAACAGACTGCGGTGAATCATACATATTGTCAGGGTTCACATCCAACTAATCTCAGTCACAATCATCATCTTCAGAGAGGGTTTCAATCGAATTATTTTTGAAACTGTATAAATAGGAACATAAGGGAGTGATAGCCGAGTGCCGTAGCAGGTATCTGTTCAATCAGAGATAAGCTACGAAACTCCTGGGCTCTCTTGGTAAGGGTGACTGATTGGATTGGCCAGCAAAAATGACTCTGTTTTCTGCTGTAAAATCACTTCCCGGTGGTTCAGAACCCACCTGAAACTGTAGGTCCAACTCTCCCAATCACCATCATCCAATTCATTACCCACGCACAGGTCTCGGACCTATGTGGGCTTCATCCTCCGAAAAATATACAATATAATATTTGTTGTTTGTTGTATAGGGGCGGGAGAAGGGGAGATATATCCTCTTGATAATATGTCTGTTAATGTTTTAATATAATTAAATTCCACAGAAAAAACATACTTAAAGCATACGTCCGTGGAGATACATTCATCAGACTGCGGTAAATCAAAAATCTGAATATTGTAAGGATTCACACCCAACTAGTCTGTCACACTCATCATTTTCAAAGAGAGCTACCATCGAATTATCTTTGAAACTGTAAAATAGAAATATTAATAGAATAGAGGGAGATCAACAAAGAAAGAAATTCAAGGATGGGGTGGATACTACCTAGAAATAGTCCTTACCCCTATAAAGGACACAAATATAGCTTTTGGGCTGTTTGAGAATTCCTGGAGGGGGATACACCACCTTTAACCCCCCTGTATTCGCGTCTTCCTGGTTCAAAGACTCAGAACACAGGATTTGTAGGGACGTTGTTTATGTGAAGCTAACGTTACTTGACTTATAACATGACCTAGGTGAGCAGAATAAACATAGCTTAGTCTACTCCTACCCGTTTAATAACTAGTCTATATAGTTGAGCTTTTTAAAGCCCTTTTCAAGTAGGTGCGGCCTTTTCTCGTGTGTGTCCTCATTAGAATGACAACAATCGAAAATCGCACAACACCCGATAACGGATCAACATGCAAACAAGTATACGACCATCATGCATTATTAACACTGAACTGTAGTCTGCAGTGTTGAAAAGTCAACATGCAGCTTTTATATATATGGGTACGCTATTTTATATGTATAAATAGCTATATAAGCTAGTATTAACTGACGAGCATTAGTCGAGAGCGTAGGATGTGTCATTACTATTCAGATTTTTAGAAGAATTCCATCGCAGATCGTGGCCTTTGAACTTAATGTATGATTTCTCCTGGCTGTTCTCAATAGAGGGCAACTCATCAGTGTTTGGCCACGGAAATGATATTCAGAGTTTCTTAGGCGAACAGGAAATTATAGATCTTGGGGCACATCTTCTAAGAGTGATAGTTCCTCTCCAGCACTGAACCGAAACTTTAATGTGAAAACAGAAACGCACGAAACGGATTAGCCTCCAACAAAGTTTTTCATAGGCAAATGGAGAACACTCAATTCGATAAAGTTATATTTTGAATTACTCAGTTTGGAGCCTTACATTTTATATACGTTTAAAATTTCAATAATTGAACTGCTACAAGAGCAAGTAGCATTGATAAAATTAGACTTTCGTAGGAATTGAAAAAATTGAGGCTATTAAAGCCCCAAGTTACCACTCTAGCTAGAAACCGAAGGTACTTTCATAAAATGTTTATTTTTCACTTACATTCTTAGAATATAAAAAAGTACCGTAATCATAAGTTTAGGATTTTTTTCTGAATATTAAGTCGACATCCTGATGGCTTTTCAGAAGGAAGTGGATTCTAGTTTATTTGAATTATCATGATCCAATAATGTAGCAGAGTTTTCTCTGCTTGCACTCTCAGATGAGTTATCGGAAATTAATGATAGGAGAATTGATCGATTAAGTAGTATCGAGAATGTTGATTGCATGCATTTACAGCATGATTTTCATCATATGAATTTTGTGTCTGATCAATAGAAAAAAGATATCATGACATATTTTTGTTTAAAAAAAAACAAGTTTTATGTTGGTAAGAATATAATAACATCAAACACATGAAAAGGAAAGACATTGGTATTTTATCATACCATAAAATATAATACATGAGAGATATTTGAATATGAAGGAATCAAATTTTAATGGCTTGCATTTTTCGAAATAATAAAATTGGCATATTCCTGAGATTTTAATGATATTCTTATCTGATATTCAAGACAGAAAAATCTCTACAAATACTTTTTAAGTTCAGGGAGAAAGATTTCTTTCCTTTACATTACCGATAAACACAAACTCTCGCAAAGGATTTGAAAGTGAAAAAAATGAAGCTAGATCCTAATAATATTTTTCCATAGGCCTATTCTTTCAGTTGCTTAACTATATAAAGATTATTTTATTCAGATGGATTAGGGTTCCTGTGTTTATGAGCGTAGAGTAGAAAAAACGTATTTTTGAGAGGAAAATTCATTATACACCGTACTAATTCTAGCAGACATGGAGGAAAAAGAGCTCTTCCTCATCATAAAATTCGTAGTATTAGTTGAATGAACATATTGAACATTTATTTATGTTTTACTGAACTTGCAGGATTCTATCCTAGAAATGTTGTGCAGTTTGATCGCTGCAGCCAGTTTTTTAAGTTCAGGGGAGATTTCTTTTTCTAGCCATTTTGCAAGGGTTACGAAAGTGAAACAAATAAGTTGAGAAACTACTGTTTAAAAACTGCAATAAAACACTTGAATTTACACTGAGTAGTTGAATGATAGGAATCAAGGCACTTATTGAGCGCTTTCTTTGCAGAGAACAATTTCGCAGTGAACGAGAATTGAGCGTTTTTCTAGTGCACTCGTGCCTGGCCTGGCCGTGCCGTGGTAAGCTCATTCGCACGTGCGCTATAATAAAAAGAGCAGCTAGCAATCAATCTAATACGAGCGCACACACATACAAACAAACACAGAGCAGATGGCAAAAAGCTTTTGACAAAACATTCGTCGCTCGTGACTTGACGGCGAGCACGAGCTAATTGTTAATCTCACTCTCATATTCACGAATGGTACAATTTTATATCGAGAGAGTAATCACGCATTGCAAATGAGAAAGAAAGAAAAAAGAAGAAGAAGGGAGACAAGAAAAGGAAAAGATAGAAGACAAGGTAGAATAATACGATGGGAAGGAGAAAGAAGAAGAAGGAAATAAAAGGAAGAGAAAGAAAAAGGAGAGGCGGAAAACAAGGAGAAGGAGGAGAAGATGATGAAGAAGAAGAAGGGGTGGAAAAGATAGATAGATAAAATGTCTTTATTTCGCACTTTACAATACAAAAAGTGCTGTGGGCGAATTTGAGAAGAAGAAGTTGAAAAGAAGGAGAAGAAGAGTAGAAAGAAGAAGAAAAAAATAAAAAGAAGAGAAAGAAGGGAAAGGGGAAGAAAAAGAAGAAAAAAAGAGGATGAAGCAAAAAATAAGATGAAGGAGGAGAAGAAGGAAATTAAAAGAAGAAGCAAAAAAATAACATGAAGGCGGAGGAGAAGGAGAAGGAAAAGAAGAAAAAAGGAGAAGGAATAGAGGAGGAAGAAGGAGAAAAAAGAAGAGAATGAAGAAGAAGAAAAAGAGGAGAAGAAGAAGAGGAGGATAATGAAGAAAATAAGAGAAAGGGGATGAAATAGAAGAGAAAGGGGAAGAAAAAGAAGCAAAAAATAGGATGAAGGCAGAGAAAAATGAAATTTGAAAGAAGAAAAAAGAGGAAGAAGCAAAAATAAGATGAAGGCGGAGAAGAAGGAGAAGGGAAAGAAGAAAAAATGAGAAGGAAAAGAGGAAGAAGAAGGAGAAAAAGAAGAGAATGAAGAAGGAGAAAAAAGGAGAAGAAGAGGAGAAGAAGAAGATGAGGAAGATATAGAAAAAGAAAAAGAGGCGGGAATTAAGGAGAAAGAGGAGAAGAGGAGAAGAGGAGAAGAGGATAAACGAGAAGAAAATAAAATGAAGAGAAATAAGAAAAAGACGAGAAAGGGGAAGAAAAAGAAGAAAAATAGGAAGAAGCAAAAAAACAAGATGATGGCGGAGAAGAAGGAGAAGGAAAAGGAGGAAAAGAGGAGGAAGAAGGAGAAAAAAGAGAAAAATAAGGAGAAAAAGAGAGAAGAAGAGGTGGATAATTCAGAAAAAGAAGAAGAAGAGGCGAAATAGAAGGAGGGGGAGAAGAGAACGAAGAAGACGAAAATAATGGAAGAGAAATCAGAAAAAGAAGAGAATGGCGAAAGAAGAAGAAAAAGAAGAAAAAAGAGGAAAAATAAAAAAAGAATAAGAAGATGATGATGCTGATGCTGATGCTGATGATGATGACGATGACGATGATGATGATGATGATGATGATGATGATGATGATGATGATGATGATGATGATGATGATGATGATGATGATGATGACGATAAAGCAGAAGAATAAAGCGAAGATGAAGGACATTAGCATACCATATAAAGAAGAAAGTTGACGTCGTTGTTGAGTACTAAAACAAGAGCATAAATGAAAAGGAATGAATCTTAAAAGGAGAAGCGCTCTTGAAGAAGAGCCAGCTGGGTGACATGATGGACCGATGATGACGAGGTGAGGGAGTGAGGGAGGGCCTCTTTGACCTCTACCCTGAAAACACGACACGCTCCTCGTGTCCTGTCCTCATTTAGATCTTCGAGAGAGTGAATACATATTAAAACCAGCTTAAAATTTGCGTCCAACAATCCAGAAAACGATTTATGGAGCAAACAGATGGTATTAGTCTGTGGCGGACGACCCCCTGCGCCTGCGCACCGGCGTAATAAGACAGGCGTAAGTAATGCTACACTGAATGCCGATCAAGGCTTCTGTCTTTTGGCACCGGTAGCTACTGTACCGATAATGACGCTGTCCAACTATATTTTCCCTTATTGCACTCAGTAACTGTTCAACTAGAATAAATTATCTTGTTATTTTGAATTATTACTGCTTTAGACTGAATAATTTTACGTAAAGAATAGATTGTAGCGAACATCGAACAAAGATTCGTATATTTTGAAAGTAGAATCGTTATTATTGTTTGAGTGACATTGAAGAGACGAAGAAGAAAAAAGAAGGCGATGATGAAGAAGAAGAAGGAGGAGAAGGGGGGTTGGAGGAGGAGGAGGAGGAGGAGGAGAAGGAGAAGAAGAATGAGGAGGAGTGGGAGGAGGAGAAGGAGGAGGAGGGAGTGAAGAAGGAGGAGGAGGGGGCGAAGGAATTGGAGGAGGAGAAGGAGAAAAAGAAGAAGATGGAGAAGAAGAAGGAGGAGGAGGAGGAGAAGGAGGAGGAGGAGGAGGAGGAGGAGAAGGTGAAGGAGGAGAAGTAGAAGAAGAAGGAGGAGGAGGAGGAGGGAGAGAAGAAGGAGGAGGAGGAGGGGGCGAAGAAGAAGGAGGAGGAGGAGGAATTGGAGGAGGAAAAGGAGAAAGAAAAGGAAAAAAAGAAGAAGAAGATGAAGAAGAAGGAGGAGGAGTAGGAGGAGGAGAAGGAGGAGGAGAAGGAGTAGGAGGAGGAGGAGTAGGAGGAGATAAAGAAAAGGGTGGAGGAGAAGGGGGGAGAAGGAGGAGGAGGAGGAGGAGGAGGAGGAGAAGGTGAAGGAGGAGAAGAAAAAGAAAAGGGAGGAGGAGAAGAAGAAGAAGAAGAAAAAGGAGGAGGAAGAGGGAGAAAATAAGGAGGAGGAGGGGGTGAAGAAGAAGGAGGAGGAGGGGGAGAAGGAATTGGAGGAGGAGGAGGAGGAGGAGGAGGAGAAGAAGAAGAAGAAGAAGAAGAAGAAGAAGAAGAAGAAGAAGAAGAAGAAGAAGAAGAAGAAGAAAACAGAAGAAGAAGGAGCGGAAATTTTGTGATGGCTCAGCCAATTACAGCCATTTTTTATGACAACTGACCGTCGCAACGCTCAGTGAACGCCCCTAATTATATTCTAGTCAGTTGTTGCACCAAAATATCAATGACTTTCATACAAATTGAAGAATCTCTTTACAAATATTCCAAAATTTTCTGATGTTAACAGCACACAAGTTACCTTCATTTCCTTTTAATCTCTAGTCTCCATTGCTATACTTTTCTGAACCATCTCTCAAGATTTTTCTCATCTTACTCTAGATCTTGCTTGGATAATATCTCCATCCAAAATGTCAGTTTGAATATTTTCTACAATTGTGATAGCACTTGTCTCCAGGATTGTATTGAAGCTTTTGATACTATTAATAATTAAATCCCCTTATGAAACTACTATAAATCATAAGCTTTTAGTCCTGAAGCCATTGCCTGGTTGAGTTCCTACCATGTATAATGTTTCTCTGATGAAGATAATACGCGTAGATCATAATACGTGTATTCTATAGAACAGGAATAGAAATAAATTAATATCATACTTTATTGAAAGTGATCTTCCAAACAAACTCATTATTCAACAAGTACATAACAATATTGCTTGTTGGTGTTTGCAACACAAAAATAGAAATAAATAATTTATTATTGATTATTATTTAACCTTTTTCTTCTAAATTTTGATCAACCCCAGTGACAATCTGGCTAATTATTGACAACACCTGGATAGTTTGGAACAGTAAAAAATGTGTGTGGTGTAATTTTCACGCCTATCAGTTTTTTACTATCACACTCCATTCCTCTTTCTCTCCTTTCAGCTTACTTTCTTGTTTTCTCTATTATTTAAAACTTACCTTCTCCTCACTTTACACGCACTTTTTTGTTTTCGCTGAATTTCCAACTCACCTCCGTCTCACTCTTTTCGTTTACTTACTTGTTCCCCCATCTTTTAAACTCACCTTCTCTTTGCAAATTGTTTTTGTTTACTTCAAAATTCAATTTACTTCAGTTTACACTTTCCATTCTCCATCACCCATAAGGCAAGCCGTTCTCTGGGAGCAGAAAGCTGCAAACTTAGAAGCAACGATCTCGTGCAAATGCCTGTTATACGAATGCCTACCAGGGACTAAAACGAAAACAAATACTGTCGAATAAAATAGGGCATTATACATTTTTGAAACATTAGCCACCGTGCCAATACGGCCGACTGGATTCATTTCTCATTTTCTCGTTGGATGAGATTCTTATTTCCTCTGAATCCTTCCACTCTCTTAGACATTCCAATTACACCCCATCACTATTAGAGTTGGACATCTTTATGAAGAAATCGATTATCCAGAAAGAAAATCCTGAACTGTTTGTGTGCTTCGATTTTAAAGTGTACTCTTCTTACATTAATATTCTTGTATTGAAAGGAATGGCTTCGGGATCTCTGGTGGGTCCACATTTATTTTCTACCTGAAGGCTGACGAAGCAACAAGTTGATGGGATCGGAAAGGGTTGTCCTATTGTTTGTAAAGATGGAAATATTTCTTCCTTCATCCTTTTTCTATTGTTCTATAATAGTTTGAAAGTTTGACCAATTTGTTGATTTTGAGCCTTCCTTGTTGTTGTTGACTATAGAGCGCACATTTTGGAGTAGATATTTTATGGAGTTGTGAGACAAAAACTGTTGTGTAATCAATGGAACTTGTAAGTATGTCAATGTCCTTTCAGGTTCTACGGAATGGATAGGTAGGAGAAGAAAAATAGTCTACTAAGAATGGTTTACAAAAAAAAGAAAAGCTTAATCCAGTAGCATAGCGATTTGGTTTGGTCTGGGGGGTATGGAAATTTTGATAAATAGTCCCTCTAAAATCGTATTTCAAGAGATTCTAGGCTCATGTCTAGGATATTGTTAAATATCTACTAATCTGTGCAGATCTGGGTAAATAAAATAATTCAATTTTGGAGAATTCCAAAATGTACTAAAGATAGTATATTATCAAAGTAGCGGGGGGGGGGGGGGGGTGAGTTACTGCACTTGAGGTAACTGAATCTAATAGGCAATATTAACATCTAATACTAAAATATTGTATTTGACTCATATTTTGTTCCAATTCAGTTACAAGAAAACTCTGTAAATTCCTAAAGTAGGGTATACAAAGACAAAATAATCTGCACATATTTAATACCCACATCTCGGCACTTCTTTGTTGATTTGAAAGCAAATCATGGATCGCTTACAATCTCCACTAATAGAGAATCAACTCTCAAGCATTGTCACTTTATTGAGATTTTGTCACATTACTCCGCATTACTCCAAATCGTGCTCTCTTCAGATTGCAATCACGTTTGGGTCCGGTTCTCATACTAGTCATCAACAATGGGCATTCATAGATCTAGGAACAATAGCTGTACTCTCCCACAACCCAACAACCTGTTGCCCTGTACACTAGAGGTAGAAAATAAATGTGGACCCATCACAGATCCCCAAGCCAATTAATTTAATTTAATTTATATTTAAGTGAAATTTCTAGTTGAACTTTGATGTAACCTAAAATTTGAATTCTTAGTTGAACATTTTCAAAGAAAGCAGAAGAGGGCTATGCCTATTATATGTTTGCTTTATAGTGTTTCTTGTAATAAATTACAAGGAATTGATAGCCGTGAGCCGTAGCAGGTATCTGATCAATATGATTAGACAAGCAACTCTCTCCTGGGCCTTCTCTGTATTGGTGACGGATTGGATTGGCCAGAAAAAAGACTGTTATCTGCTGTAGAATCACTTCCTAGTGGTTTGCAACCCACCTAAAATTGTAGGTACTCCATGTTTCCAATAACATGGCTCAAATGGCAAGGTGGAACTACCCGTAAGGGTAGGTTGGGTAACCCAACCAATAAAATAGCTATACACATTTACTTTTTTACTTTGGAATAAATAAATGAAATAAAATCGTTCTAGAGAGTTAATTGTTAATGAGAAGTCTTCTTGCCATTGCAATGTCTAGGGTCACCATAAAACTTCTTTGTGTAAAAGAAGTTCGTTACGTAGAAGTTTGAATGTTTTTGATTTTCAAGTTTTATTGTTTAACAGGAACTGGCCTAATTGAGTTAACTGGAGGAGTCAACCTGACAAAGTGCGTAGAGATGCACGAGAGAGGCTAGAGCTGTGCAGGCTGCAGCTGTGGTGTGTGGCAGTGGAGTGGACATGTGGAGACTGATGAGACTGAGACGATGAGCAGAAGGTGCTCACTCTCGCTTCTGCAGACGCTGCTAGTCGTGCTGGCCACTTCGGTGGCCACATGGGCCACATCCGTGGCAGGGGCCGCCAGCCACGAGGGCGAGGGCGCCCACTGCGATTGCTCCACTCAAGGTTCGTCTTTCTCTTATTGATCTTACTCTAATAGAAGGACCAGCAGTGGTGCAACCAGGGGAGGGAGGCTTTGGGGGCTTAAGCCCTCCCCATGGGCCTGAGATCTTTATCAAAATGTTGATATTTTTCAAGCAAATTGACTGTGAAATATCAGGCTGATTAGGGTCAGTACATTCCATGTTTCACATTGTTTAAATAGAATAATGCTCATATAGCAATATCATTAGAACACTTTATTGCAGCCGTTTTTTATTAATTAGGTATTCTGAATTTCTAGGAATTTCATTCATGTAGTGAATTGAATGGGTTTGATGTTGAAAGAGCTGGAAAATTCAATAAAAAATTGTTACACGTCTTTAGCTTCTGTAGTTATTGAGATATTCTACAAAATACACAATGATGAGGAAAAATTGTCTGTTTTTAGACAAATAGCTAGCACCTAGCTCGCTACGCTCGCCTTAATAGTCTAGCCAGGGGGCTCAGCGCTCAGCCCCCTTGACCACTAGAGGGAATATTCAAAGAATTAATCAGAAGGCCAAATGATGGAAATGGAGAGTTTAAATGACAATTACTCTTGCTTTTTATGGGGGGGGGGGGGGGATTTTGAAAGTTGTTCTTCGTCTTGAATGATCCTGGATACTAAACTTTCTAGGCCACATGGTACTTGAAAAACGGCAATCAACTTAATTATCGTAAATTGTTCATTCTGGGCCTAAAAATCGAAAAGCACTAGATTTTCAAGAATTGTCAGTTTTTGGCGTGTCATTACGGAAAATATTTGGTCACCACGCATCTTGGGCCTTAACCCAAATATGTGTACCTAGTTTCAAGTTTTTCTGCCTCGTTAAAGACATCAGCTAGAAAAAATTGCGTTATTATGAAAGACAGTAGATTTTGGGTATAAACAGGTGGTGGGTGAGATGGAAGGGTGGAAGGACTACTCTTGCAAAAAATAAAACAAGGCAAGCAAAATCTTAGACCACCTTTCGGGGAAGCCCCCCCCCCCCCCCCCCCCCCACAAACCAAAAGTCTGGGTACGCCCCTGAGGACCATAAATGCAATATTGGTGCACATGTTTATTTCATATTCAGCATTGAAGTCATCCTTCACAGCTACTTGTTTTAGAAATTTGTTGTGGAGGAATATTGATTGTTGAATCTGTTCACAATGCGGATTTCACAAAAATGGCAATGATTTTAAACCCTAAATTTGGCACAAGACTTCCTCTAAACTCAATTCCGTGCACTTCGAAGCCCGATTTCGTATTATCTTTTTTTACTTTTCAAAATTAATTTTCATCTCATCTCAAGCTTTCATGTCGTTCAGAACTACCTAAATCACTCAAAAAGCTACCTGAATTATGCTCAAATTTCCATCTTAGTAATATTACTTGATAACAATCTGGCGAAAATTAATTCTTTAAATTATTTTGTATAAGAATGACAATAAATTAGTTCCAAATACCGTAATAAAAGTGAACTAACACCGTAATATCAGTGAATACTTCAATAACAGTAATCACAGTGGCTAGAGGCATACTATTTGCACTCAAGCTCTGTTAGCTTGATTTCACAATAAACGGAGATAGAAAAAACTTGAAAGAAGAGGATGAAAATTGTAATGAAAGTGGGCAGAAAAATAAAGCATGCAATGCTTTGCAATAACATTGAGAGTCTATTATCTGCTCAAAATATTGTTCGGTTCAGGAGTTCTTTCTAATTTCTATACTCTCTTCTACTCTGTTCCACTCTAATCATTGGACTAGTCCATATTTTTATAATCAATTCACCACCAAGAAAGTACAGCATATTCATGTATACTCCGTCACTTACAGTAAAGTTGAAATTGGTTAAAGAAACTGTAGCTTACATTCATAGTAATTATGATTCAAAGGTGATTAATTGTTTACCAATAAAATAAAATTAGAATTATCTATCTATCTATCTAACAGTGAAAATTGAAAATAAGTTCACAGCACACATAATTTAACATCACATTTTGATCAACATAAACAACACACCTGTGCCCTGTAAAAAGAGAGAGAAAAAAGTTATAAGTAGGTGCATCGAGATTACCCTGTATGGATGGGACACCATAAAATAAAACATTTAAACAAACATGAAAAAACACAATTGAGAAAAAAGGCTAGTTTTATGTTTGTTTTATGCATTGTTTGAATCATTATCTATCTGAATGCATGCTACAATTGATTAAATCTACCGTACATTGATTAAATGCGGTTTCTCTTCCTGGCTTTCTTGTTCCATGACGAACTGCATTGTTAATATTAACTTTTTAGGTGAATTTAACGATTGTCAGTCAATTAATTGATAATGATGTACAGACAGAGATCATGGTTAGGCAGACAGATAGATAATTATAGTTTTCATACCTTGGTAATAACAATTAATCACCTTTGAATCGAATCATTAATTCGACAAGACAAGCTACAATCCTATCCTACAAATCAACAGTGTTTAAGGTTAGAAGAAAACATGTAAACATTTAATTCAACAAAAGCTGTCTCAAACTCAAAATTACACTAAACTAAATTCAAAACCAACAACAAATCAAAACCAGCTCAAATAGCCAAAACTAAAGCAGAAACTACCTCCATCAAGGAGGTTTTTATTCCTGGATTTCTTGTTCCATGACGAACTGCGTTGTTAATATTAACTTTTTAAGTGAATTCAACGACTTGCAGTCAAATTTCTATTAAGAATAAGTAGAATTTTCAGAGGCCTCTGAAAATGGATCTCCAAGATTCGAAAACGTTCGGCGTACAGAGTAAGTAAATTCTAATTATTCTTAATAAAAATTTGACTGCAAGTTGTTGAATTCACTTGAACAGGTTTTTATATTGATTTTATGGGGTAATATTTTCTAAGGGAATGGTGGAAAATAATCTACAGTCTTAACTCCACCTAATGTGGAATTATTTCATTTCATATTGGATTAATACTACATTGTTTCAACTGTCAATTGAACAAATCGCTGATACAAAAAACAATAAATGTGTCTTCTCATGCAATACAACATAATAAGTAGTGTCCAACGTTGAAGATCCGCTATAAACTACTGGAATCGAGGAGACGACCGAGCGAAGGACCTAGCAGCCAGCACCCAGAGACCTAAGAGATATCTCCGTTGAAGAGATTTATTGTCGCTTATTACTCGGTAGCTCTAATGGCGAATAATGGACCAGAACGAAGAAGAACCATCTAGATGTGTCTGCTGGGCCCGTTGTGTGGTGCGAGGGTCGAGAACCGACGATCTCTACTCTATCTGACCGGACGGACACAAAGCCATCGCCTTTCTCCGACGACGCTTAGAAACAGAACAATACTTTTAACGTGTTACATCCACAAATAAACCGGCCAGCTCGCGTCTCTTATCTGCGAGCTTTCTACACCTGCAGAATTCACGCGTGGATATCAAAATTTCTCGCTTCACTCAATTCCATACGTAGCTAACAAATGGACAATTACAGCTGTAAAATTAAAGTGAATTGAACTTTGTCTAAAGGCATTACCAGTTGGACTCAATTAAATGGAAATGCATCAAGAAAGAATAAGCTATGCTCTCACAGGCTCAATTAAATGGAAGTGCATAAAAAAGGATAAGCTATGCTCTCACTATCTTTGTACTTAAGGCGCTGTTGATTACACAAAATATTATAGTGTTGTGCAATATCAAGTAAAGTATTTTTTTTCTCAAACGTAGATCACTTTCACAATGAGCGTATCTTCTAATGCTTTGCTTTGCAAAGCTTTGCTTCTAATGCTGTTGCTTTGTTCATTAAACTATTTGGAGCCTTCAATCGAAAAGACTCTGCAGTATTTCGTAGCATATTTATAAAAAATTTTAATATAAAATAAATTTGTTTTATTATTCATGTGCATTATTGTATAGCTTCTCATAATATTTATCAAAAAATTCAAATTTGCTTTCTTTAGGCTATTCATGCGAATTGTTGTATAACTTCTCATAATATTTATCCCAAAGTTATTTTATAACTTTTCTTCCTCTTTCCCGAGAACCCTTTTGCCTAACAGCGTCGGATGGTTTTAGGATTCCCAGCGTCTCCATACGTCCTGGTCCGTTGCCATCCTCTTGGCAAATAAATTCAATTCCATAAAGTGATAACTTGACTTATTCATCAAGACAGAATTAAATAAATAAATAAATACTTTATTTCCAATCAATAATTAATTAAAACTATAAAACAATATAATATATATTAGCAAATTAAATGGGAATCTAATAACTATAGAACTGCAATTTTTGAGAAATAATTTTTGGAAATTACCCTACTCAACTATGGTTTACCCATGTTGCAGTTGAATATGAAGAGACAACAGGCTTTCAGCCCAAAACTCCTTTCTTCACAGAACTTTAACTATAAATTGATGAACATTTTATACTGCGTATATTAAAGAAAATGTTATAGAAAATGATGTAGATGAAAAAGTGGAGTACCTGAAGAAATAGTTTGTTACATTTTTTTTTTTTTTTTTTGAGAATTTTTGACTGATGTTGCGAAACTCCTCAATAAGTTAAAGAAGGACGAAGCTTTGTCAATTCCACTTTCTATAAGAGCACTGGACAAGTCTCGTAGTTTTGTAATGTGACATTATATTAAAGCCCCGAAACCATGAAAAAAAGATATAAAAATGTTCATCCTTATTCAGTTTTATTCTGGAAATTTAAAATGCGAACATACACAAATATGTTTCATAGTGAACCTCAAAAAAACAGAATCTTTCTTATTCCTCCAAACTTTTTTCATTAACTACAGTACTTAATGTTATTTCTTCAAGCTTAGACTTAACAGAATATTCTCTTAACTAGAACATTTCTATACCTAGGCCTATTCTGAACTTGACAGTGATAATAATTGGATAAAGACTAGCTAAATAGCTTCACAGTGATATCTGGCCTTTCAATTGATGAGGTGTACTCAATAAATAAATTGATTAATTAATGAATATGCTATGAAGACTAAGTTATGGAAAACTAAAGAAATGTGATTTGAAAAATAGCAAAATCAAAAACATAGCAGAAAAGAAACAAAGTGAATGGATTATGAATTATGTAATCGATATAATTAATTTCAAAATTCCTGTCAACTAAAATTGAGAATTTTTCAAGAATTGTAGAAAATTGAAAATTACATAAAATAATTTTGAGATCAATCATGTTGTGGTAATTTACAACTTCGATTAATACCAAAATAAATTCAGCCTAATTATGTGATCATTAATATTTTGAGTGAGAAGTAATTGAATATTTATATTGTCGATGACATTTAAGCTGAAATTCTTTTTAAAGATGATTATTTGGTCGAAACAGGAGAAATCTCCTTATCCCTTCAAAATAATATGGAAAAAATAAATCTTTTCATTGAAAGAATTCCATGAAAGTTCTCGATGATGACTCCACTACAATGAATAATGCTGATGTCTAAACTACTTGAATTATTAACACACGAGATACTATATTTTCAACTGCTACGTCATTTTCAATCTTAATTAAATTGAAAGGCATACTGCAGTATCTCGTGTGTTAATAATGTAAATTTTTGTTGTAAATTCAATGACTTGCAGTCAGTTTTTTTATTGTGAATATATAATAAATGTAGTCACATTCGGCCGAACGTTTTCGAGGTGTTGAATCTCATCTTCCGCTCAAGGCTTCAAACCTTGAAGATGAGATTCAACACCTTGAAAACGTTCGGCCGAATGTGACTACATTTATTATATATTCACAATATAAAACTGACTGCAAGTCGTTAAATTTACAACAAAACGTTAATATTAACAACGCAGATCGTTATGGAATAATAAATCCAATAATTTAAGTTGTTGAAAAATCAGTGTATTCATTATGGATATCCACTAAAAGGTCACTTTCACTTGTAATAAGAAAATTCCACTGTATTTGCGCAGAATAATTAAGTTTAGTTGAACTGTTACAGGCCGCTGGCAGCCGTTATTCAAGCCGTCGCAGATTCTTCACTCGGAGTTTCCCGAACACAAGTATTCTGACTCGACTGGAGGACCACGCCCTGCCGAACTGAGAGCCGTGAAAATCCTTCCTCACTTGGTGGTGCCACTTATCAACCCTCTAGCCATCTCCATACACCAGCATGAGAGCAAGGGTGAACAACACACGTACAACGAAGTCAACAGCAACAACATTGACGATGGTGCAAGAAAAAAGAAGAAAAAGAATAAGAACAAACTGAAGGATGAACATTACGATTATGGATACCATCCCTATTATAAAGGACCATCATATGATGAAGAATTTCCTTCAACTCAGCGACCATACAATGATGGGCACAGCTTTGAAGAGCACTACCACAACGACAGTCAAGAACATATGGATGATCATTTTGATGATGCCCCTCATCCTCATCAGAGTCATCATCAAGAGGATCACAATAATGTTGAGGATGTCTCAACGGAAGCAGGTAACGCATCTGGAGAAGACACCAGGAGTTATGAAGCAACTGGACCAGGACCTGATCCAACATCATCAACCAACGATGAACACTATAATAGTCATAATTATAATTACAATAACGATGAAGAGGGAAGTACAATGACACCTTATTTCAACTCAGAAGAACATAAGGAGCAAATTTATGACTCGAGTAAATATTCACCTATAGAACACAACAATGGATATAGGTATAATGGTATCAAGGGAGGTGGCTCGAAGAAGCATATATATCGAGATGTAAACAAGTATTATGGTTCAAAAACTAGAGGAAAGTCTTTGAGATACCCGAATTTGAGCAATTCTCATTCATCGGACAGTGCCTACAAGAGCTCTCCGTCTTTGAAGTACAAGCATGTCAAAAGACCACCAAAATCCCTGACATATACAAGATCAGCTGTTCCTGCTACCCTCCACTCAGACCTGTACCATCCTCCACCCCCTCCACCAGCTCCCACAGAAGCATCCCCAACGTCCGCACGTGTACTCCCCGACAGAGCGCCCATCTACCACGCTCATCCTCCACTTGCCATCCTGACACCGCTGAAGATCATCCTCAGAGAAGAAGCAAAAAGGATCACATTACTGAGGCCACCCGCCCCTGGCATGCATCACACGTGGACCTTTGACACGCCACTCTCATCCAGGTCAAACGAAATTGCACTGCTCAAAAAGCCAAGAGTGCTGTATGTCATGAAAACTGTGCCACACGATTCTTTATCTCTTATCAAGTGAATTTTCAGCAAGTGCGGTTGTAGGTCAAAAGACAATATCATCACAAGGACTATTGTTGTGACTGATCCAGCTTACCATATCATAGAAATGAACATGAAAGATGGAATTATGTAAAATATTGAAAATTATTCGTTTTGTTATTGAAATACTAGCCTAAGTGTAGAGACATAGAAATGCTATGTCTTCAAAATACATTAAAACGTCTTTAGGAGATTTCAGAGAAATCTTTTTTTAAAGTTCTTGAACTGATAGACAAAATAAATTGCCAAAATTTTGATTTTTGGCAATAAAGAAATTGAGTTCAATTGAATATTAAAGATTGTAGAAGAGGAAGAAAATGATGTGCAGAAGATTGAATTTGATCATTGTTACACTTCTAAAAAGGCTGTCTACGAGAAAAAAGCGGTAAGGATGAAATGAGTTTTAAAAGACCGATCTGTCTTTATGAATTTACCTTGAAGCTTTCCTAACTCAGGAAAACTTGAAAAGCCTCTAAATTTAATAGGGTAGGGCTTTTGAAGTATTCTCTCAAGATAAGGAAACCTCAAGGTCGGTTCATAAATATGGGCGTAAGAATTTGAGGATATTTTTAAGGTTTGCGAAATTCTCATTAAGTGTCCTAAAATGACGTAATTCCGTATTTGAGAGTACGTTGATTTTATGTGATTTTAAGCATGACTAGATTATTATATAAAGAACTGAATTGAAGATAATCAATATTTTTCATATTAGCTACTAGTGCATACAGGATTCAAGCTTAGCTTTAATAACGAGTTGGGCTACATAATATTATGTACAGACAAATCACATTTTCAAGGATATTCAAAGTAAAAATGAAATAATAATACTATTGAGAAGGAACAAGAATGTTTATTTTAAAATGCCTAATAAACGTATATAAGCTAATCAGTGTAATTTTTCATGTTAATCATACTTTGTAAGATAATGATGAACAACAATGTTGATTGACTGTAAAAATTTATAAATATTTATATTTACTTTATAAACTTTGAGAAATTAATAAAAAAATTATATACAGGCTCTAAATTTTTTTACAATTTGGTTCACAGTAGTGAGGAATAAATCACACTTCAAGAACATTTTTAAGGTCGTATTTTCGACTACAGGTCAAGAGCGGAAGAGAGCACAGTTTCTTCTCATTCTAATTATTTTTTTCACGATATTAAGTTTGATAAGTAACTGGTCTAACAAATAATGAGTCATTCAAAAAAAGACAACTATATCACCTTTTAAGAAAATCTTTAACTATAATATTTCACCACAACATCTAAAAATGTGGGTGAATTTTTAAAAATGTGTTGATCTGTAACTTCAATAAAGTCACAATTTCGTGTATCATTAACTAATATATTCTCACGTTCACTTTATTCTTTCTACATCAAAGAAAACAAACGAGACATCTACACAAACTTTCAGTCTTATGTAGAAAGTTCCTGCTCTAATCAAGTTAACGCAATTATTTTCGCGGTATTGATGCGATAGATATCTATAATTTATTAGTAAGACAGATGTTGACGCATCCATAAGAAACTAATAAGTTAGTTTGAAGCAACTGACAATTTAACAAACTGACAAATATACATAGAAAGAATTTATTAATTTCAAATTCCTTCAAGTGCTATTAATTTATACTGGAGACTTCCGCAATGACGGAATTAAACCACGGACCTCCCAATTGCCGGTGGGGTGCCTTAACCACTAGACTAGAGCGACCTTTCTGCACAGCAGCACTCATTTTAAACTTGGCCTTATCGGCTTGTATCTCATAAGTTAGTTCAAGGCAAATGACAATTTGTCAGTTGCTTCAAACTAACTTGTGAGATACGAGCAGATAAGGCCAAGTTTAAAATGAGTGCTGCTGTGCCGGAAGGTCAATATAGTCTAGTGGTTGAGGCGCCCGACCGGCAATTGGGAGGTCCGTGGTTTAATTCCCGGTGGTGACTGACATTTTTGTACAGTAGCATTCATCGACTTCCATCAGCTATTCAATGCTGTTGTCAATATCCGCCATTGCGGAAGTCTCCAGTATAAATTAATAGCACCAAAGGAATTCGAAATTAATAAATTCCATTATTAATACTCAAGATACTATAGTTTCGATTGTCGTCATTTCTAATCTGAATTAAACTAAAACTAATAAAGGAAGTAGCTCTATTTGTACCTTTATCAATGTAACACTAACGAGGAGATAATAGAGAACGTTTCCGACAATATCAGTTTAACCATGAAGATTCTTCAACTGAGGGTGAACGATTGGATTGCCAGCAAAAACGACTCTGTTCTCTGCTGTAAAATCACTTCCCGGTAGTTCGGAACTCACCTAAAAGTGTAGGTCCAACTCATCAATGAATCAATCACCATCATCCAGTTCATTACCTACACACACGTCTCAAGATCTATTCAAGGCTTCATTCTAAAAAAAAAATGAATTTTCTATTTATTAGAATGAATATTGTTAAATTGTAATATTGTTTTTTTTTTAATTTTATAACCACATAGGATCACTTTATTCTCTCTGGTTAGTTCTCTTTCTTTGGTCGTTTTCTTCGATTCTTTTTCTTTGCCAATACCTTTTCATTCTGTCAGATCTTGCCTTTATCAATTCATCTGAACAAACCTGGTCCCTTCGTTTAATTGTTTTTATTGATAAAATTTTCTTTTCGTCTTTAATTGTTTCCCTGTAAATCATTGTGCGATTTTTGACATCATTGATAGTTAAATATTGTTCTTAATACAACTACCCGTTCATTAATTGAGATTGGGTGTCATGATAGTCGAAACTATAGTATCTCTTCAATTAATAATCTAATTGGCCATATCTGTATTATTCATTATGCAATTATCAGTATCAAAATTGAATAATGGTTGAGTTCATGGGAGCCAGTAAATACTAACCGTGGCGTCTGATTGATCTATTCAAATTTGTTAACGTCTATGAGTTTGAATAGACCAATCAGACGCTCCCGGTAACATTTAACCAGTTACCGATAAAGCTCCCAGGAACTCGACCATAGTAGGCTTTCCTATCATAGTAGGCAAACCTACATTTTTGTGGCAGCTCCAAGTAACTTCTAATTGACTTCAATTATTTCAATGAGCAAAAATATGATTTTCAATTACTGTCGGTTAACAATCAGTCGACTTCATCCTACTGAAAACAGGCTTCAACGGGGGTCGGCTTTTGATGGCTTCATGGAGTGACATCATTGCGTATTGCGGACGTGCTCCGCTAGGGACGCCACCCACCGTGTCGAAGGGCTTCCTGATTGCAGGAGGCGTGTAATCAGGCTCGGCTACTTTGGCAACTTCTTCAGATGAGAATTTGGTGGATGCTTCAAATTTAGGGATAGTTGAAATTTTGAGCTTTGGTGTTATCACTGATGCTGACGGGAGTGCTGGAAGGGGAGGAGCAGGAGGGGTGATGGGTGCGGCTAACTGAGGACGAGAATTTGGTAAATCTTTTTTAGAATTTACTCCAAAGATGTTTTGATTGTGAGAAGGAAGCGAAGAAGAATATTCCCGTGGAGAACTTTCCAACCTTCCAAACGAACTAAATTGGGGCTGTTGCCTCTCACTAATCCCTTTTCCCTCCAAACTTTTATTTTCGTTCTGTTTTGTAGTTTTTGTTGTCACCGGTTCTATTTTGATGTATTTTCTCGTCCTAATGGAGTTCTCGCGTTGCTCAATGAGGTTATTGTTGTTGACAATGACTTGATCTCTCCTCGCGCTGTCCACGAGGTCACTTCTCATCTCCCATGCTCTCAGCGGTGGCCGGCTTTGTTCAGCAGTTTCTCTCAGAGTAGGCCAACGTCCCTTGGCCGAATACTCTGGATATTCTTGAATCGGATTCACCACGCCAACCACATCACTCCTGCAATAAATGTTACGTTTGAGCATATTATAGTAAATATAGGTCAAAAACATACTATACAATATTATTTATTTGCGAAAAATTACAATAGATTCTACTGGAAAATAATATCTCTGAATCAATAATAATAGTAGAAATTACTCAAGTCCAAAAAAATTTCACCCGAGCCCTTTCAGCTCTTCTAAATAGGCCCTCATATCCTAATAAACTATATAATATATAATCTATAAACATGGAAAAAAACTATATTGATATATTGTTGAGTTTATTAGGAAATAAGAATTTTTATGTAGAAGGGCACAGAGGATCCTGCCCGGGTGAAATTTTTTAACTTCGGTTCTTTTTGCTGTCATTATTGATTTAGAGATATTTTTTCCCCAGTAGAATCTATTGTAATTTTTCGGAAACGAATAAAATTGTATATAGAAATGAATAATAAATCAATGATAATTCATCTCGAAGGAAGTGATTAAATTCATATAATTATAGGAAACGGATAGGAAAAAGAGGAAATCCAATGAGAATAAATTTGGAACTAAGAATAACCACTTTGATTTGAATTTTATAAACTTTGATTATTTCCACATCAAACTGTTTTTTCTTAGTTAAATTCATTTGTAGGAAGAATATCAAGGAATGAATTATGAAAAATGATAATTAGTAATCATTTGATCCAACTATAAAAATATGGACCAAAATACAAAAAAATCATTTTTTTCATTTTATTCAATATTTAGATTGAATGAAGAAAATTGAACAAATATCCAAATAGAAGGGACAACAGGTAAGTCGGCAGCCTCAAACTGACAAAATTACCATTTACTATTAAATACTGTGCTAGAGCTAATTATAATAAATTATCTTGATAATTAAATATTTAAATGTATAATTTATGGTCAATAATACTCGAAATACATATGGACAAAATTATCAATTATTCAAAACTGTGCTAAAACGAACTATATTTTTTTACAATATTTTCAAATACTTGATGTAAATTTAAGATGACCCTTGATTAAAATTGGAGGGCGATGAAAATAATATTCAATGGTGTCATAATCCTGTATACCACCAGTTCAAAACCCTCAATTAAGGTTATAAAGATCGCACCAACATACATATATTATGAACTAGACCAGCGTTCTTAAAAAATAAGTGTTTCATCCCAAACTCCCTTGAGTTAAGGAATCCTGAATTAGAATTGCAATGTTGCTAATAATCAGGCAGCTGAAAGAATTCTAGACATCGTGATCAGTGCTGTTACTTTGTGCCTTGACATTGGATTTGCTTCACAAAATTGAAAAATTACAACAATCTACAAGTCAAGACTTTTACAATATTTTGCGATAACTGCAAACACAAATAATATTTAAAATAGATTGTAAACTTCTTATGCAACAAGATAACCTGCTGATAGGCTAAGAATTTGGTAGCTTACTGCTCTACTTTGTGAAGTCAGCAGTCTAGTTTGCAACATAGCATCATTTAATTAGGGGTACTTCACCACCAGGTGCTTCAGTCACTTATAGTCTAGTGAACTTTAGGTAGATATATGTTGAGAATTCATTGTAGAAGAATCTTGAATTCATTGTTTATGAATGCGATTTGCTGGGATAACATTTTGAAAGCAAGCAGAGAAACTATAGGAAGCATTCTTTTCCACGCTAAAAAATAAGAAACAGGACTCTTCTCTATTATGACAGGATGATGTAGACTCTGATGGTTGAAAACATGCATGAAATCAATAATATTCCAGGATGAGCGACAATCATAACAGCCTTCCTGTTGAGTGTCGAGTAGAAACAAATTCATACATTTTCAATTTCTTTTTCGCCAATCAAATTGCTTCCTCAACCGCTAAGTCTTATCTGAACGACAAATGGATGGTATGTGTCATTATTTCGTCATCAATATTTTTTCTGATACCATATCAACTAATTATAGCCTATGAAAAGGTTTCAAGGATGAGGGTGAGGATAAAATGTTACGGGTGACCGATCGGATTGGAAAGACTCTGCTGTAAAATCTCTTCCTGGTGGTTCGGAGCCCACCTAAGCTTTAGGTTCAACTCATCAATCACCATCATCCATCAACTCATCGCCTCATAGGTCTCAGACCTATGTGGGCTCCATCCTCCGAAGAAATGAAGTAAAAAAGTCCAGAGAAGAAATTGGAATCAAACGCACAACCAAGAACTCGGACTGCGAGTCCACTTGTGAATTGAGTTTAAATAATTAATAATGCATGAGTTATATAAAACAAGTGGATCAATCACATGATCTATAATTAGTGAATACATGGAGGAATATTGCTTATACCTCAATAGCCTTATACATTTAACAGATATACTGTAGACTAGTGGATTCCAGTGTCACCGGGTATGTAACTCAGTATTACCGCAACAAAAATACTTTAAGGTCATTTTTATCAAGGATAGTGTATAGGTATATTTAACCCATAGTATGTTATTTTAGTATGCATGGAGGATTTATGACTATGGGAACAGTGACCAAAAATTTGAATTCATATGAAATTTAGGGAAGTGATAGCCGAATGCCGTAGCAGGTTCAATCAGAGATAAGCTACGAGACTCCTGGGCGCTCTTTGTAAGGGAGACCGTTTGGATTGGCCAGCGAAAAAGACTGCTCTCTGCTGTAAAATCACTTCCCGGTGGTTCGGAACCCACCTAAAACTGTAGGTTCAACTCAACAATTGCCATCATCCAATTCATTACCCACGCCCAGGACACAGACCTATGCGGACTTCATCCTCAAAAAAAACTAAAGGTTTTTATCCAAAAAGAAAGAAATCTTTCTAATAAATAATTTGGCCCGACCAAAAATTTATGAAATTCTATCCATTTTTATTAGTTAAAAAGAAGCAAATACATTCATTTTTAAAAGAAGCAAATACATTCTCATGAATGTGATCAGCTTCTGAAAATAAAAATCGAATAATATGCTGCATCTAATAATTTATGAGTATAATAGGAACGTTTTAAACCAGAATAACACCAAAAGGAAGAAATTCAATCATTATTATTCGATGAATTTCAATTAGTGGAAAAACAATAATTCAATCACTCCGTTATCAACTCAAGACTCAAGCAGGAATGAATGATATAGTAGAAAACTTTAATATAAAGATAGCACAACTAGTAAAAGCAAGAAATTCAAGCCAATTATAATTAGTGAGAATACAATTTCATTAAGAATAAGAGAAAAAAAATCATGTAAATTTACAATCTCCGACTATAAAACAACGAATTTAATCTAAAATTGATCAGTAGTACAAAAAATTATTCAATTTTCTGTGTGGCCGAAGAAAACGATAGGTAGACGGGACAAGAGAATTTAACTGAAAACGCTCAACTAGATTAAACAGGAAGGAGTTCTCACAAAAACAAGACGCGAGAGCTGACGAGATTTAAAAAGAGACTGCATCGTTGCTTCCAAGCAGGAGGTAATTTTCCACTATTTTCTTCCAAACTGCAAACGTCTCCCGAAATAATCGCGTCAATGTCTCAACAGTCAGCCAAAGCTTTTCCGGGAATTTTCCGCCTCATAACAACCTTCACGAAAAAGAACACTTCTTTTCAGGTTGAATGAGCATGTCTGACGTTCGTAAAACACGTTGTTGTGTGGTCTAGTTGAATTTAATGTTGCTTACTTTGTAAGTCACTGGTGTTACAACCCTGATAGGGCCTAGGTGCACTAGCTGGTTGCCAATATATACTTTTTTTTGTAGATTACGTCTTGGAAACTCCAGTCAAGGAGTATAAGACAAGTCAGATGAACTATTAAACAATCTTATAAATTGCCATAATTACTATATCAACTAGTTGAGGTGAGGCTTAATTTTTATGAGAAAGGAACTCTTGTACGGTACACAAAAAGCTTTCTCAACTAAATATTTCATGATTTATTGTTCCATGACGAACTGCGTTGTTAATATTAACTTGTTAAGTGAATTCAACGATTTGACTGCAAGTTGAATTCTCTTGACAAGTTAAAACTAAATATTGTTTCAATTGTTTATTGAATAAGAAGAGATGATCCAATAATTAATTAATCAGTGAAGGGAATGTTTAGCAATTTAATCCTCTCGTACTTCGGCTATTAACTTTGTTGTCTATTGTCGAATAATTGGGTGTTGTGAATAAACTTTAGTACGCACTTATGAATTGAGTAAGTGGACTCTGTTGAGTGACTGGAGTCCAGTAGAAAGACATAAGAGCAGCTGTGAATGACTCAACTTTTATCCACATCGAAAACAAGAGTCCCAAGCGCTGAGTCAAAAAATATGAGTTACCGTACTTAAAAGGACCTTTATTCAAACTCCCCAATGAGTGCGAAAAATACTTCAATGCCCTTAGAGATATAAATAAGGCGCTAATTTTACATTTATTACGATTGGGAGTGGATTTAACGTTAACAATGTTAAGATTCTCAACGGTTTGTGCCGATCAATCAACCATTGATGCTGTTCTTAATGATAATATTTTAGCTTTTTCTTCATTTTGTTCAGTGTATAATATTGATTTTTTTCTCGTTGTACAAGTGATGCTGACACGTGATGTTATTGCTTATATTCATAATGGAAGTGACCAATTCATATAAAATGAGGAGCTCTAAGTCATAATCAGTATCGGTATAATAATATAATTATTAGCGTATAGGTAGGTATAGTACGCTATAGCATAGAATAAGGAAATCAAACCTTGATGGTTGTTCTATGGCTAAAGGTAGTTCCACCTCGCCGATTGAGCTCTGTATTGGGGAATATGGTGGACCTACTAAATTTTAGATGGGTTCCGAACCATAACATCAAGTCGGTATAGTATTATAGTGAAATCGTTATAGCCTATATAATCGCATATGACTTCACTATCTCTCTTGGCTACCTATGACTATCCAATCATAGAAATTGGTAATGAAATGTAAAAGCAAAAAATTCAAATTATTGAATGAATTAATGTGCTTGTGACAACAACAATGTGGTATTCGAATTCTTCTATTTTTTACAACTGACCTACACATATTCAATCCTAGGTTGTTTAATTATGTTTTGTAATAAATATAAGTAGTATAACTGAATACAAACTCCTATTAATTAATATAGTGTTTAAGATCCAAAAGAAAGCGGTTAGGTGTATAGAAAGAGTAAATAGATTAGATTCATGTAGGCCGTTGTTCAAGAGACTTGGTCTCCTAACTGTACCCTTCTTATATATGTATGAAGCTACCTTATATGTAAAAAATAATGATATCAACCAAAATCTTGACGTACACAATTATAATATACAAGAAACCGAGGAGATTATCACTTGGTGTGTCACAATAGTAGCTTATTCAAGCAAAAACCTAGTTATATTGGTAGGAAACTCTACAAAAATCTACCGCAGTTTCTAAACAGTCTTGAAAATATAGAAATATTAAAAAAACAATTGAAAAAATATTTAGTTGATAAAGCTTTTTATAGTGTACAAGAGTTCCTTTCACATCAAAATTAAGCCTCACCTCAACTAATTAATATAGTAATTATGGTATCTAGTGTATAATTGTTGATCTGACTTGTCTTATACTCCTTAACTGGAGTCTCCAAGACGTAATCTACAAAAAAAGAATATAAACTCCTACAATTAATGAATATAAACACCTATAAGGAGTTATGGGAGACTTCGGAATATAAGAAAACTAATGATTTCACAATCTTGGTTATAGGAAGTGGAAATTTTGATACGATACTTCTTAAATAACTTACTTTGTTTTGTTGTTGTAGAAGTCAAATAAGGAGTTTTCAGAGCTTGCAGATGGCCAGTCCGATGTGAAATCAATCTCTCTATTCTGTAAAAAAATAAAAGTTATCTCATATATGTTAATATAACTTATGAGAAGATATGAGAAGAAATTCTAGAAAATATAAAATTATTTTATTGGATTTTCGAAATTATGATTCGGAGACATTTATATTAATTTATCGTAACTAATATCCTTTTACATTCATCTAATCATATTCCAATGAGAGCGCTGAAACGGCTAGTTAAACATAATATGCAATGAAAGATGAATCACGAATAACTATACTATTATCTGTAGGGAAGCGATAGCCGGTAGAAGATCATGGACATTCTTCTGGAATACAAGTCTGGTGGTTCGGAACCCACCTAAAACTGTAGGTACATCTCATCGATAATCGGGGAAGTGATAGTCATGAGCCGTAACCGGTATCTGTTCAATAAGATAGATAAGCAACGCTCTCCTGGGCCATATTTGTACGGGTGACCGATTGTGTTGGCTAGCATAAAAGACTCAGTTTTCTGCTGTAAAATCACTTCCTGGTGGTTCAGAACCCACCTAAAATTTTAGGTCCAACGTGCTTCCAATCACATGGCTCAAGCAGCGAGGTGGAACTACCCATATAAGGGTCTCCCCACCAATAAAAGTCATACGTATTTACTTTTTTTACTATTATCTGTGATGTTTTCCATGACGAAATACATGAATACTTGACGAAATCCAATATTAAAACTGACTGTATTTCTAGCTGGTTATTATTTTTACTCATAAAACTAGAGGGATGCATTTCGCTTTTGAGAAGAAGCTTTATTAGCCCGAAAGTGCTTCATCAACCCTTCATCAAGCGGGCTGGTGAAGCTTCTTCACAAAAGTGGAATGCATCCCTCCAGTTTTAATGAATGAAAAGAATAATCAGCTAGAAATATTGAGTAAAAATAAAGTAGTAACTTTTTAATCAACTAGAAATGCAGTGTCAGTTTAAATATTCAATTGGACTACTATTGAATTCAAAGTTGTGTAGGATATTTTGCATCGAGTGGTAAAAGAGACACTGATCTTGAATAGCTGAGACTCACCCTTATATTATATTTGTTGTACGTTTGGATAGAGACAACAAAGAAGAATATGATGAAACCAAGATTGGCAATTCCGAGAAGTATGCCGTGTGTGGAGATCAGTAGGAGGAAAGCAACAACTATTTCTGCTAAGCCTTTATCTTTAATACATGTACTGTCCTAGAACGAAATTATTGTATAATTAGTCAATTTCAGAAAAAAAAATTATAATGGAGGTTCAAAAAAAAAGAAGAAAAATGTTAAGTTTGATTTTTGGCTATTCAAGAATGTCAATTTGTGATTCAGGCATAGATATTATATTATTGTATCTAATCATGATAATGCATTCGTCATTGTAATTTTTTTCCAATTATTCCATAATAAAAATTCATTCACAAATGGATAATTTCTTCCATAGTTTTAGGCAATGTACATTTCTATTAGAGAACAAAGAAAAAATTTTATGCACCATGTATTTTTTTTAATTTAAAAGAAGCTACAAGCTTCCAGACAAAACAAACTCAATTAATATTCTAATACATATTGACTAAAAATAGATTAATTTTTTTAGAAAATGAATACTATACAAATAATGTATTTGACCTGGAGTTCCATGAAATCCATTGCAAAAACAGATGTGATACCGGCTTCAGTACAGAATGCTAGCAAGCAGAAAAATATCCACATATTGATAAACCCATAATGAATCTCCTTTCTGCATTTTGAAAGCACTAAAACAGACAGGATAGAACATGTTAATTTGGAATTAATAGAGCACATATGGTATAATAATGGCCGGCATTTGATATGTGATTTTTCTATTTATTAGCATTCAAATTCTATGATAATTGATTCACAATTCTTATAATTTAAATTATCATCAATTCTTATTAATATATTGAATGAACAAATAAGATAAATTTAGTTGGAACAAAATATACGATATTATTAATATACGATAACATCAATACCATCTCATTGTTATTATTGATTATGTCTGACTGTTTATGAAATTTGCAACTAGGCTATGTTATTGATAGCTACCGCCTGAAGCTAATTTTAACAATATTTAAATAGCAAATTTAATAATAATATTAATTCCTAATAGAACTGATTTAAAATTCTCAGGAAATTAGAGATTTGATGATTCTCTAGAATGTATTAGCTTAGTGAGCAAAATATTTTAATTTTACACTCAAATATTTGACTGCAGATTCGTGCAATTACTCATAATTTATTAGTGATACGCGCTGTTCGTCATGGATACCAAATTTCAAGATTTTAGAATTTATTATTTGTGATCTCATTCAGGTACAGACATTTTATGAAGAAAGTAAAACCTCTGGTCTAATAGCATAATCAGAGGTTAAAATACAGGTCACAAAGACTGCGAATTACTAGAATCTTTTGGAGGCCTATCGGCTAAAATCGTTCACCTTGAACGCACTAATAAGGTACCCGGTATGGTTCTAAATAAGACTTTCCACATTCCAGATTGATTGTATGTTCAACTTGATTGTTTTGTTTCCTTCGTGAGAAAAAGCAGAACAATTGACGGACCTATTGAGATCGGAGGAGTAATCAGATTACAGTGCTTACCGAAAGGTAGTGCCACAGAGGATGCTGTCAGGATAAGATTGCCGAATACGGCGAATACTACCCAAGGAAGCAGCATTGCTGGTCCAAGAAGAGGCACGCAACCCAGAACACCTTTTGTTCCTGGACATTGATCGTCTAGAAAAAAGAACAAAAGTGCATAGACTATGATTGGAGATCATTTATTATGATTTTTTATTAGAGTATTTTGAACTTAACCGCCATAGAGCCTATGTTGACTTGATCTATGTATCTGTGTGTGTGATCAATAAACCTACACTTCTCAGCGTAACCGCGCTTTGTCTACTTCATTTATAGGTTATGGGCCCAGGAAGCTCTAAAAATGAGTTATTTTATTGATTTTAATCAGTATGGTTGTTTTTTATAAGTGTAAAAATGTCAAAGTGAGTTATTCTCAGTGAAAATCGGACTGGAAAAGGATTTACAATCGAAAACTTCTGTGTGAAAATTCGACGTCGCTGTGTGCCACATGATGTGCTTTGTGCTAACATAAATGAACTTGAAATTGGTAAATGTACAATTTATTTCGGACAATTTAAGCCTGCAAAATGAATTCTTCCGACTTAATTACGAGATTCAACGGGACAAACTACAAACAATGGTTATTCCAAATGAAGTGTGCTCTTAGAGCTAAAGGTTGTTTGGACGTTGCCTTTGGCAAGGAAACAAAGCCACTTGCTGATAAAGAACTAGCGGATTGGAATAAAAAGGACGCGAATGCAATGTTTACTCTATCAACGGCTATGGACCAGAAACAAATTGTGTTAATTGAAAATTGCGAAACATCGTTTGAAATAATACAAAAACTTGATTCGATTTACTGCCAAAAATCTGAAATAAACAAAATGCTAATAATAGACAAATTTCATCAGTATAAAATGAACTCTTGTGATAATGTAGCTACACATATCAACAAAATTGAAGGACTGGCCAAGGAAGCTAGGGATATAGGTGAAACTATAAGTGAACTTTCAATAATTACAAAAGTTTTGAGCACCCTACCATCCAAGTACAGGACGGTAAGACAAGCGTGGTTTTCTATGCCGGATGAAAAACAGACAATTGCCAATTTAACTTCAAGACTTCTGGATGAAGAACGAGCTTTAGCGGAAGAAGAGACCAACGATCAAGCCCTTGCAACTTCCATTCAAAATAAGAAACCGTTTCCAGATAAACGAACTTTAATCTGTTATAACTGCCGTGAAAAAAATCATATCGCTAGAAACTGCAAAAAGCCTAAGACCTTTCAATCTACTCGTGAAAATCATGAACCAAGTGACAGCAGATTTAGATCTATGCGTGAAAACGACAGCAGATTTCGATCTACACGTGAAAATCATGACCAAAGAGACTACAGATTTCGATCTACACATGAAAATCACGACCCAGGAGACAAAAGGAAGCAGAATGAAGGAAATTTTTCAGCATTCAATGCAACTGAAGAAACCAACCTAGACTCAGAAGTTTGGATACTCGACAGTGGAGCCTCTTCTCACATGACGGGGAACGGCAAATACTTTGAAGAAATTCAAGAGTTCAACAATGCAAAGACAGTCATACTTGGAAGTAATCTCCGCCTTCCTATTAAAGGACAAGGTACTGTAAAAATCCAAAAATTGATTGAAGGTGAGTGGTTCGACTCCATTATTACCAATGTTCTCTATGTACCGAGTTTAAAAAGAAATCTCTTTTCAGAAGGTCAATTAACTAAAAAGGGTATGACTATTATTAAGGAAAATGATACAGCAAAAATTTATCACGACAAAAAACTTGTAGCTGAAGGAATTCGTACTGAAAATAATTTGTATAATATGTTGTTTAAAACTGTATTGCCAAAAAATATTGAGCTTCTTTTAACAAGTAATAAATCTGTTGCAAATCTTAAACTGTGGCATGAAAGATTAGGACACTTGAATTGCAGAGTAATTAAAGAAATGGTTTCTAAAGGATTAATTAACGGTATTGAAATTAATGACACTGAGAAATTTTTCTGTGAAGGCTGTACGTTAGGAAAACAACATAGATTACCTTTTACTGTAGGAAATTCATGGAAATCTTCCAAGCCAGGTGAAAGAATTTTTAGTGATGTCTGTGGACCCATGTCAGTACCTTCTATTGGAGGAGCCAATTATTTTATTTGTTTTAAAGATGATTGCTCAGGATACAGAGTTGTATTTTTTATTAAGAATAAATCTGATGCATTTGATGCTTTCAAGACTTATGTAAATAAACTTCAGAACATGTATGGACGTACACCAAAGTATTTGCATACAGACAATGGAACTGAATATGTCAATAAAACGTTTGAAAATTACTTGCATGCAAATGGTATTGAGATTGAAAGAACAGCAAGGTATACTCCACAACAAAATGCTAGGGTTGAAAGGGATAACAGAACAATTATGGAAATGACTCGTTGTATGTTATTGTCAAAAAATTTACCTAAAAATCTATGGGCTGAAGCAGTGAATACAAGTGTATACATTTTGAATAGATCAGGGACATGTCAAACCCCAAACTCTACTCCCTTTGAGGTATGGACAGGTAAAAAACCTTCATTGAAACACTTGAAAATATTTGGTTCAGAAGCCTATGCATTGATACCGGATTGTAGAAGAAAGAAATTGGATCCTAAATCAAAGAAAATGATACTAGTTGGCTATGACAGAAATTCAAATAATTATAGACTAATGGACCCCATAACACACAAAATAGTAGTTACTAGAGATGCATTATTTAATGAAAATGAATTCCCAGAATATGACAATGTAGATTTTGACAAAAGTAGATTTTATATTGATATAAATCAAGAACAAAAATCACAGGATAGTGAGAGAGAATTATGTAATGAAGATGCAAGTAGAAATCAAGAACAAATCGAGGACAATGAAGAAGAGTTGAATAATGAAATTTTGGTTAATGACAACAATTCTAATGAGAATGAACAAGGCTATGAGCAAGAAGGAGAAGGAAATAAACTGAATCTGAGACCAAGAGAAATTTTAAGAAAACCAAAGAGGTTCATTACTGAGTGTAATGAAGCAATTGCTTTGTATGTAGAGTCAGATGAAGTACCTATAACGTTCACAGAAGCAATGAAACAAGTAGAATGGAAAAAGGCAATTGAAAAAGAAATTGATGGACTAGAAAAATTGAATACGTGGACACCAGTAGAATTGCCAAGAGGGAAGACAGCCATAGAAACAAAATGGGTTTTTAGGAATAAAGATAATGGTATTAAAAAGGCCCGATTAGTAGCTAAGGGATTTCAAGTTGAGGATAAAGGAAATAATATTTATGCTCCTGTAGCTAAGATGAGTTGTATTAGGATATTTTTAACTGTAGCCTTGTTGAGAAAACAAAATATAATTCATATGGACATTCCATCAGCTTTTCTGAATGGAAAACTCAATTCTGAAGTTTACATTTTGCCGCCAGAAGGAATTAAATGTGACAAAAATAAAGTTTTGAAATTGAATAGAGCCTTGTATGGACTCAGAGAGTCGCCTAAATGCTGGAATGATGAATTTAACAATTTTGCTAATGAACTTGATTTCAAACGTTCCAATCATGATTTTTGTTTATATATTGGTAATGGTGTAAACATGTTAGTCTATGTAGATGACATTTTAATTGCTGGTGAATCTGAGAATGTAATTATAAATTTGCAAAAGAAATTCAATGCTAAGTATATGGGTGAAATATCACATTTCTTAGGCATAGAATTCAGGAGGAGCATTAATGATTTGAAATTGTATCAATCTAAATTCATAAAGAAACTTCTTGGAAAATTTCAGATGATTGAATGTAAAGGTATGAAGACTCCTATGGAAAAAGGATTAGATTTGTCAAATAATAATGAGATGATTGATGTTCCTTTTCGTGAATTAATTGGAAGTCTTATGTATATTGCAACTAGTACAAGACCTGACATAGCATTTAGTGTTAGTTACTTGAGTAGATTTCTGGACAAACCTAGTGAAAAAGTATGGAAAGCAGGAAAAAGAATCTTAAGATATCTGAAAGAAACACAGAATTGTAATCTCACATTTCAATCAAATTCACCTGAGTTATTGCAGGGTTTTAGTGATGCAGATTGGGCAGGTGATAAACTTGATAGGAAGAGTACAAGTGGTTGCTTAGTTCTATTTGCTGGAAATCCTGTGTCATGGTTTTCAAGAAAACAAAATTGCGTTGCACTGTCAACCGCAGAAGCTGAATATTTGGCTGCTGCATCCACAGCCACAGAATTAATGAATTTGAAGGGAATTGCTAATGACTTAGGTTACAATTGTAAAACTTATCTATCTATAGACAATCAATCTGCCATACAAATGACAAAAAATTTTGAAAACAGCAAAAGAAGCAAACACATTGATATAAAGGCTCATTTCATTAAAGACATTATAAATAAAGGTATATTAAGTATTGATTATGTTAGAAGTGAGGAAAACTTGAGCGACATTTTGACTAAAGCACTGTCATATGACAAATTTTTCAAATTGAGACAAGAGTTGAAAATTGTATGATTTCTTTTAATAACTTTTTGTATTCAATATTTGCTTTGTATTATCTATACTTGCATTGTAATCATTCTATTTGCACTATAATCGTTCTATTTGCATTGTGTTCATTATTTTATTTGAATTGTACTTGACGATTTTCTATTTATTGTAAGCACATAAAAATGAAATCGAGGAGGAGTATTAGAGTATTTTGAACTTAACCGCCATAGAGCCTATGTTGACTTGATCTATGTATCTGTGTGTGTGATCAATAAACCTACACTTCTCAGCGTAACCGCGCTTTGTCTACTTCATTTATATTTTTTTTTTAGGATGAAGCTCACATAGGTCTGAGGCCTGTGCGTGGGTAATGAGTTGGATGATGGTGATTGATGAGTTGAACCTACAGTTTTAGGTGGGTTCCGAACCAGCGGAAGTGATTTTACAGCAGAGAACAGTGTCTTTTTTGCTGGCCAATCTAATCGGTCACCGTTACAAGCAGGACCAACGAGAAAGCAGCTTATCTCTATCTGATTGAACAGACCAGATTTTTTTCTTTTTTTTGAGGATGAAGCCCACATAGGTCTGAGACCTGTGCGTGGGTAATGAGTTGGATGATGGTGATTAATGAGTTGGACCTACAGTTTTAGGTGGGTTCCGAACCACCAGGAAGTGATTTTACAGCAGTCTTTTTTGCTGGCCAATCTAATCGGTCACCGTTACAAACAGGACCTATGAGAACGCAGCTTATCTCTATCTGATTGAACAGATACCAGATTATAATATACATGATATAATAAGCATGATAATTGTATTATCATGAATTATTGTGGATTTATGCTCTTGGAGAAAGCAGTAATAACAAAATGTGGACTATGAATTTATTATTAAATACATAAGAGTAGTTCATGATAATCCTTTTGAGCTATCAATGCTGACTGCCTGGTCAACTTTTTTTTAAATAAAATATCTACACCCGAATCCCCAATTACATTAATTTTTTAATAGAGTGATCGTATTAATTATTTGGTTCGGTCGGAGCCCTACATAGCCTACAGTGAAACGGTGACTTTTTTCAAATTTGGTGCTTCATAACCAAACAACTATTTGGCTCAATGCGGTCTTAAATATTGATCGTGATTTTGTGTCTCATGCATACTAATATATATATATATATATATATATATATATATATATATATATATATATATATATATATTAGTATAATAAGCAATCTTTTTCATATTGATAGACTTTTTATTAATGTTAAATGACAAGGATTATTCATCGGTTTTTATCTAGTCGTTCAAATCTCTAAATAGTAATTATTTAAAACAAAAATATTTAAAAACAGAATTTATTAATTTCGAATTCCTTTTAGTGCTGTAAAATTAATAAATTCTGTTTCTGTATATTTGTCAGTTTGTTTAATTGTCAGTCACTTCAAACTAACTTGCAAAAATATTTAACAGCAATAAGCAATAAATAATAATAAGCATGAACAATAAGTTAAGAAGCAAAATTATTTCTAGAGATTATATTATTATTGGTATTTTCCACAATATTACCTTGAAGAAATTACAGCATACGCAGAATTATACTTAAAAGTGGGTTAAAAATTAAAATTGGGAGTGAATATGAAAGAAATTTCAATTTAAAATAATTATAGAAGAGAAGTCCTTAGGTAGTAGTAGAGTTGAAAATAAATGTTTCTGTATTAGGGCGATCTTTGTATCATTGAACGTAAAAACATTGTGGTAATACCTATTCATCTACCTATTAATCACATCACATCACATATGAAAACCACCCAAAACTGTCTTCTAGATCACTGTCATTTCACTGAGTAGGCTATTTATTAAGCCACAAAAATAAAAATGGTAGAAGAAAATAATTAAGTGGCAGAAATTGAATGCATTGCAAAAGGAAAAACTTGCAAACCAAGATGAAAAAACTTATTTCAGTGGAGCTATCGCGTAGGAAGAAACTGATGAAGTACTAAATACTAATTAAAACTGAATACGGCATTAATTCATTAACTATAATGTAGAAAAAAGGCGAACGACAAGGAAAAATGAGAAGAGAGGGAAAGAGGGAAGAGAAGTAAAACTGAACACACCCATCAAGGACTGGGACAAGGGATGGAAGAAAATAATATCAAGAAGACTGAAACAATTTAGAAAGAAATAGAGTGCTTCGCTTAGAGTTATCAATGATACATTTAAAAAGCTAGATATTGTAAAACCTATTTTAATTTATTATTAACAAGTTCCACACAACCACTTATACCACAACCAATTTCTGGGTTACCAATAACTTGTAGGCTTAATTAAAAAAGTTCATAATAACTTTTTATTGTGAATTTAACGACTTGCAGTCAATTTTTAATTGAGAATAAATAATAATTGTACTCACACTTGGCCGAAAGTTTTCGAGTTATGGAAACTCATCTTCTAAATTATTAGAAGATAAATTTACGATTAGAAGTTAATATTAACAACGCAGATCGTTATATGGAACAAGAAATCCAAGAAAAAAGTTCATGAACAGAATTTATTAATTTCGAATTCCTAAAGGAATTCGAAATTAATAAATTCTGTTTATGTATATTTGTCAGTTTATTCAATTGTCAGTCACTTCAAACTAACCAAAAAAGTTCAATTTAACATATTAGGTGCGGAAATGCTTCGTTACAGAATTAAAAATAATACAAGTTACCAACTAGCCCTATCATTAATTCATTCAAATAGAAATTTGTAGTGCCTTCATTGTTATTGTATTTTGATCAGATTCGCCTTACAACTAATAGTACCATAGGCTACTCAGTAGTCACTACTCACCTGAGATGTATGCCACCAAATACTGTTTGAATGTTTGAGAATACTCATTTCCAACAGAGAAAACACAATACCTCTGCAGCAAAGCTATCAAATAAATTGAAGACCATATCAAACCTTGAATCTAAAATCAAACAATAAATTTATAAACGGAAGGGATTCACTTCAAAAATAGGAATTGCCCATTTTATTAAACATTTTCATAATTTTTCTTTATAAGAAAATATTTTTATTGTGGTGTGTATAATTTAACAATTGAACTGTGAACCAGTGAACTTTCACATGACTGAAACTGTTCTTAATAGAATAACTTCATTAAAAAATTAAAAGGTTCACATTATGATTACTAAGAGGAAACAGGCAGGCATTATAAAAACTGAACACACCCATCAAGGACTCGACAGGGCCTTATTTTGAATATGTATTTAGAGCATTCAATCGCACAATCTTTAAACAAACTACTCTCTTGAATTGAAATGCAAGTGTCACAATATGTAAAATTATATAAAATACTATCTGATATTATAAAATTAAATTTTTAAAGATGTAATATTACATTACCGGTAGGCCTATAGTTAATTTCCTTGAATTTACAGAGATTAATACGTTATGTACCGTATTTCAAAAACTGATTAGGCCTATAACCATATATTTCCTTATAAATTTACAATATTAAAACGTAATCTATCACTAAGGGATAAGTTGAATTGCTTATTAAAAGAGCTAACAACGGATGTGCTTGTTCCAATATTTATGATTACTGTACTGTGTTTTCACCAACTATTTTCATGTCTAAGTTGGTTTCTTAATGAACACTCTAGCATTAAAGCTGACCTATTCCTTACTTGCATCAATCCAGTTTTAAGTGAGTAAAAGAAACAATAAGAAATACAGTGTCAGTTCAGTTTTAATGTTAGACAATAATGATGTGAGTGATTTCATTTCATGATTGTGATGTACCGAAGAGAAAATACAAAACTGTAGCAATTTCCAATAATATGATTCATCCTTGTCTCTATAAAATGTTAGATATGCTGCACATAACAAATTATTGAAGGATACACATATTCATTTAATACAAGGCCTCAAAAGTATTATTATGTAGAACTACTGACTTAATATAAGTATTGTTAAATTTATCAACAAACTAATTACTACTTACACCGAAAGATATTGCAGCCACAACCGAAATTGGCTTAGCATTAGAAAGAGCACAATTCCTACCCATCAGATGGCTTGTATGACTATTATATTGCACATACTAGATTCACTTTATCACTGACAACACTACCGATCTGTGATGCATTGTACCTACTTGCCTGTATCTAATCTCTCACGAAACTACTCTTGAAAAGTATAATCAATTTGCCACTTCAAGTCAATCCAATTTTGATAGCCACTTTCCCGGTTCCACTTCCATAACAAAAACATTGAGGTATATTTGTCGAACATCTTCAAATTATTGCTCTAATGAAGCATACACGATACACACTTACTATAAACAGTTTTAGTTCCATTTTTTCAGATTGAACATATTTTTATTCGTTTTTCATCATATCCTATCCTTATTGCATTATTGTCAGAAGTTATTTTAAGTGAGTAAAATAAAATAGAGTGTCAGTTTTGTTATTGGACAGTCGTTATTTCCTGTTCTATCAGTGAACAGTCTTTGAAAGTACCTACAGTAGTTAACCAATACGTGTTAACGGAACAAACAGGTAATGGTTTAAGTAGAAAATAAATATAATACTATTTTTTTTCGGAGGATGAAGCCCACATAGGTCTGAGACCTGTGCGTGGGTAATGGGTTCTTGGATGATAGTGATTGATGAGTTGGACCTACAGTTTTAGGTGGGTTGCGAAGCACCGGGAAGTGATTATATTATATTATAACTAGGAATTCTAGAATAACTAGGTATACGGTATCATAGCTACGAGAAAAGCAAATAAACTTGTTTCTGTGATGCTTTCCATGACGAAATACTTTATAAGCAATCTAATTTAAAAACTAACACTGTATTTCTATTTAAATTATGATTAATAATCCTACAGTTTAAGTGAGTAGAAATGATAGGAAAATAGAAATTCAGTGTCAGTTTTTAAATATTAGATTATTATTGTTTCTAGGTCTGCCAATAATTTATTATATTTTGTTTTTATTCTTGGAGTACAATCCTTGAAAGGCCATATTTCTCCATGATGTTTTAAAATACCGTAACTATTGTAGAAAATTCTTAGTATCAGTTATAATGATTAAGTCATGTGAAATTATTGAGTAAAATTTCTATTGATGATCGGAAACTTTAGAAATTCATTGATGGAAGGTGAGAAGAATGATTTTGGATGAACATTGAATTAATAAATATCTTTATTGGCATATAATACAACATTACAGTGGAACTGCTGATGTAGATGTCTCGTCAGAAATGCATAACTAAAACTAATAATTACAGTAAACAATTTCAAGTTTATTATTTATTGGTCATAGAAATATTTGCACTATATAAGTATTAAAAACAAAGCAATATTATAAAAGTACAGGTACTCAAATGTTGGCCAATTAGTCTTACAAATACTCTTCAACTTTATTACAGGAAATTGTTTATTTAAACAGAATTTATTAATTTCGAATTCCTTTAATTGCTATCAGTTTACACTGAAGACTTCCGCAATGGCGGATATTGACAACAGTATTTAATAGCTGATGGAAATCGATGAATGCTACTGTACAAAAATATCAGTCACCACCGGGAATCGAACCACGGACCTCCCAATTGCCGGTCGGGCGCCTTAACCACTAGACCATGGAGACCTTTCTGCACAGCAGCATTCAAGACTTCATTGCGGAAGTCTTCAGTGTAAACTGATAGCAATTAAAGGAATTCGAAATTAATAAATTCTGTTTAAGTAAATTTGTTAGTTTGTTCAATTGTCAGTAACTTCGAACTAACTTGTGAGATACGAGCCGATATGGCCAAGTTAAAAATGAATGCTGCTGTGCAGAAAGGTCTCCATGGTCTAGTGGTTAAGGCACCCGACCGGCAATTGGGAGGTCCGTGGTTCGATTCCCGGTGGTGACTGATATTTTTGTACAGTAGCATTCGTCGATTTCCATCAGCTATTAAATACTGTTGTCAATATCCGCCATTGCGGAAGTCTTCAGTGTAAACTGATAGCAATTAAAGGAATTCGAAATTAATAAATTCTGTTTAAGTAAATTTGTCAGTTTGTTCAATTGTCAGTAACTTCGAACTAAATTGTTTATTAATAAAGATACTTTAATCTGTTCTTTGAATTTTTTAGCTCCAGGTTTTCAACTGACAAAAGTTTGTTGTATAGTTTGATTCACGCATATTGTCAACTTTTTCATATAGCTGCAGCATATCAATACCGGGTGATTAGAAAAGAACGGAATTTTGGATTGCTCTAATCACAAAACGCCGATACATACCTTTTGACCATTCTTATGAAAAAGTAATTCAAAATTTTTGCAAATGACAAAAAATTCCAATGAGACCGCCTTTAGAAAACCAGACGAAGTTTATACCGTAATCGCATTATTCTTCCCAAACTCGTAGCAAATATGTTTGGTGCTCCAGTTTCAATGCCTGCAGTTATTTTTGTTACTTGGACACGCTCACAAGTTGATTGTCTCCTCAATTAGAAGAGGAACACATTTTCCAGCTAGATGTCGCACCGCCACATTTGCACCTACCTGTTTGATAATTTTTGGATGACAAATAATGTATCGTTTCAATAGATTAAGTGCAGAAGAACTGGCAAAGAAGCTCTTCTTCACTGCTCTCCAATGAAGCCCTAATTAAACGTCCTATAATTTTTTTCTTACGGGTGTATGTGAAAAACGAATTGTTTAATCCACACATAACTTATAGGCACAACAGTCATTAAACCCGTAACATCGGATGTTTCTACAAACAGGCCTGTGGGAAGAATTCCATTACCACAAAATTTCATTTGAGCTTCTGGTGACGGACATATCGAATATTTATGGAAACATTTATGAAACTTTTGAATGTGCTTTTCCACATAAGAAGCCAGTCTTGTAAGTATTTTCATTTAATAGACAAAGCACTCAAAATTGAGACTTATTTTGTAATCACCAAATCATATGATTTTATATTCAATACACACACACACACACATTTAATAATATGTAACTAAAAATCAATCGCATTCACGCTGCCATAATGTGTGATATAAGCACAGTATTATTTTTTTATTCAATTATTTTTCTCTAACTGAAATGACAAATATCAAACATTTAATTTGAAAATTATATTGCTGATACTCATGCATTGAGATAATGGTCCACGACCAGCCCGAATAATTGTATTGCATTAACATTATTTGTATTGCATGAATAACATTTGTGAGACTATTTTGTTACTCTGCAGCAAGGTATCTAATAAATGGCGGGCCACTTGGCGCAGTTGGTTGGGGCGTCGCAACTTCAACTTGCTGTCGTTTAAGTGGTCGTGGGTTCGAATCCCGCTCCACCGTCAGGCATTTATGTGTAATCATTCACCTCATTAACCACGCACAAGTCTCGGACTCATGTGGGCATCATCAGAAAAAAAAATGACTGCAGCGCTTATCATAAATAATCTCCATATACCTTCTATCCAGATGAAAATCACTTCCTGGTGGTTCGGAACCCACCTAAAACTGTAGGTCCAACTCATCAATCACCATCATCCAACTCATTACCCATGCACAGGCCTCAGACCTATGTGGGATTCATCCTCAAAAAAAAAAAAAAAGAGTTTAATATTTCATGGGAAAAACCATTGCTAATAATATTAGACGATAACGAAGCACAGAGATGTGAACAGAGGAGTGGCATTAAGATAGGGAATGTGGTTACGTGTAGTTGCTTTATCAACTGTCAACAACAGGAAACAAGGAAGTACGATATTAGATTACAAAATCATTACTCAAAAAGTGGAGCAGGATGTTCAGCTCTACTGTAGAGTTATTGAACCGGGTATTTATGGAAAACATGAAATTACCTCTTGTGTCTTGAACAAAAAATGAAGCCAATAATTACGAACAAATTCAGCTAATAGATAGGAAAAGTAGTTTGAAAAAATGAGCAAGCCATTTTGTTTATTTACTTTTTATTTATTAATAGAATTAATTTATCATCTTACAGAATTATCTTACAGTATTATTTCAACAAAGTTTCAAGTGACAATTTTTCTAAACTAACATCTTCATCAAATTTCCAAATATTTTGGAGTAAACCAATATTAAAACGAATTGAAAGAGAATAGACTATATTTTATTGAACTAATCAAACTGATTGATAAATAAACTTAATGGAAAAAGAAATACAAAAATAACAAAAGTATATTTGAAGCTCTTTCTGACAACAAACATTTCTTGAGTTTACAATGATTTCAGAGACAAACTAGGGTATAATGCAGATAAACGTATGATGTTTTCAAGCAGTTGAAGAAGATTAAAAGAAAATAAAACATGAAAGGGGGATTGAAACGAACTTGAATTTGACCAGTACATTGAAAGAGCTTCTCATAGATTAGTAGGAAAATTCCATTGATTTATTATTGCAGTAGCCTTACATGCAGCTTCGGCATGATGGAGCTGGTGGGGCAATCTGAGACATTGTACGGAATCTTGACGAATGGCTTGGAGGTCGTCTTGCGGCGGAGCTACTGCAAAAATAGAAATTTTTCAATCAATGACCACGTCATACAGAAATAGGACTGAAATTCTCTTATTTATAAATTATTATTATTATATTACAAATTTAGAGCTGAATTCGATAACAGGGTGGGAGAATGTCGTTCTGTGCAGTGACATAATATAAGTATTTAGATATTTATTTTTTAAATCATTTATTGCTCATAGAAAAAACAATAAAGAAAAATATAAAATAAAATACAAAATAAATATTATAAAATACAATACAAGAAAATAAACATAAACAAGCAATGTTAAAAAAATGTGTCTTCATTCTTTCCCTTATTCCTTGCAAGTGCCACAAGACACAAAAAAGTAATTTAAAATTAATTATGGCGTGATTAATATAACAATAATTAATTTGCAAAATACAGTATATTCAACTAATTAATCAAAATTTAAAATTGTATAAGATTAATTTAAGGAATAAAAGTTCGAGTATACAAGTGATATTAGTAACGAGTATTAGTCCTATTTTATTTATTTATTCATTCATTTATTACAATTACACGAAACACAATCAAGTAAAGATACAACAGGCATAGCCCACTACTGTTTTCTTTACAAATTTTGAAGAAAATACAAATTTTAGGTTATATTGAAGTTAAACTAGAAATTTCACTTGAAAGTACAATTACTTTGATAATTATTTTGTTAGTTGTGTAACGCTTTCAATAAAATCAATTCTAAACTCATATTGTAGCTAGAAAACAAATTTGCTACACAACTGATAACTACTTGCAATAACTGACTGCTAGTTATAATTTCATCGGTTAATGACGAACAACGAAATAATTGAAAGGAGCCCTGCAACTCTGGATCATTCGCACAACTCAGCGTTCATGTCAAAGAATAAGTTTGTGAATAATACGCTTCCAATAATAGGAGAATATACAGAACAACGGGCGTCAGTTCTACATTGTCGCAGAACAATGATTGTTGCTGCAGAAAAATTGTGCAACTACAGAGAAATCAATTGAATAAATTGTAAAAACTGAGTAAAAAATAATTTTTGCGTGAACCGATTTATTTTCAGGTTGTAAATATTTTGTTTTGTTATTGATCGTGAAAAAATGAAATAAAAGTACTTCATTAAGAGCATTCATACGCTATCAAGCGTCACTTCATGTGGTATTTGCAGAAAATTCAAGGACGTTGCAGAAAAATTGTGCTTTGGGATAATCAACATCACATAGATATATACATTAGTGAACTCGGAAAATGCTATTTTCATAGTGCAAAGAATTAGAAAGAGAGGAGAGAGAGAAACAAGGAGAGAGAGACTGATAAACAGACGACTAAATAAAATAGTACATAAGAATATTTTTCTAGCTAGTCCGCAACACTAATGTGATTGAGATGGAAACAACGTTTTTTCGAATAGAATAAAGTGACAAATTCAAAGCGAGAAATAGAATTTTCTTGCAACCCTTCTACTATTGAAGTTTTAAATTATTCAACTTTGGAACGCACCTTGAACCAGCAGGTGCTCCTCCTATTGAATAACGAACAGCTCCTCCGCTGTTATTGCCCCCAGGAATCAGAGTCTGGAAGCTGGAAAAGAAGGAAAGAGTAAATTGCATGATATGTAACAAAGAATAAAATCAGGAAATCATGTTATCAACATTGAGATAATTTAGAATAGAAGAGAATATTTATTTATTCAACAGAGTATAAAGATAGATAAATTACACGGTTGAATATCGTCAAATAATATTAATGACAATACTGAAAACTTACAACGAAACATTTAATACATTAAGTCATGTATGATTGTCAATCAAATCAGATAAAATAACTTAAAATCAAATCAAACATTAGCACAGTCCAGGCACATTTAAGAAGTAAGCAATAGTTTATTAAAATTAGTCGGTAAGATGTCGGAATTTAGTTATCTTAGAACTTATTAAAGTGGTTTGAACAACATCAGTTTTCTTCATTATAAACTAATTTTACTCATTATAAACTACCACAATATCACATTCACTAACAACAAGATCTTAAGTTCCTGTCAAACAAAACTGAACATTTTTGTTGAGGCTTACCAACAGACCTAACTGAGAGTTTCTATTTAGAATGGATAGTGTGTTGATGATAGATATTGTGATATGCACTAAAGAATTAGTAACAATTCTGTGAAGCCTTATTCATGAAAATTACTGAAATATGGCGTAAAAAAATAATAGGTACCGTTCTAAAAGAAAAATGTTTATAAGGAATAATAAAACTATTGCACAGAAGTAATAACCACTTCTATAAATGTGATTGTAGAGTTGTAGCACACTAGCGTTATAGCGTGCTTGCACAGTGGAGCAGCCAAACCATAATTGGGCCTGTATGGATTCACCAACGCAAAATCAAACACATGCTGGGAAGTGGTGTAAGTATCGTGAATGTGTCGACAGTTTGGAGCCACGCGAATATCACCATTGCACAGCATGGACTTGATTTTGCAAAGGTGGATTATCATCAAGTGTTGCATTGTGCAAGCACATGACTTCAAAAGTTCAATAAACGTGAACTTACAAAAGAGCGATGAAGTTTAATGGAGCCCACAATGTGTCAATCAACCGACTCATACCCCACGGTTTTGAGCCTTGACTAATGTTTCCATCTGTAAAAAAAAATTGAAATATTCAATAGAAAGGAGACTTAAAAATGTACTGTACTGTAAATAAATAGAATGGGAGAAATTAAAGGTGAAGATTCAAGTCCAAACCAAAATGAAGAAGAGTGGGAAAAATGAAACATGACGTCATAATAAGAATACAGACTATAAGTTAGCTGATGAAATAGTTACTTATACATAGGTTATAAATACAAATTAAATCCTACTGATTAATCTATTTTGAACCTATGAGTATGTGAATAGTAGCGACAACTGACACCATCATTGCATAATTATGTAGGTATTTCTATCTAACAGAATATGAACATCTTTATTAAAATTTAATTAAGTTAAGCTACATGACAATAGTTACCGATTAGAGTTGGTGCAAACTATTAGGTTTATAGGTTTTTATTTCATAGCTTGTGTATTGATTAGCAAAGGAATTATTCAACTTTTAGTTTCACTAAAATAATAATGCATTCTCAAACACTATGAGCATTGTTCTTAGCTAAGTTCATTGTAAGCCTACATGCGTACTGCGTACCGAGCCTGCAATTAAGTTACTAATTTTATTTAGATTATTGAGAAAGACTCAAGAAATATAGATGTACCGATTTAGATGTACCGTATTGAACATACAAATTCCAAAATATAGGCTAGGTGAAGTATTTGAAATTATAACATTAGTTCAAACTATCTCCATTGTTATTGAATTTTCTCTGGTCTCCTGTCAAGTATCTACCTTATTATCTTAAAACATTGTTATGAGACCATTTAATTTATACTATTTAAAAATATAGAATGATCTAGGCTACTTACTAACTGATCAAATTTGTGGATTAGAAGCTTTATACTTCATTCAAGTCCCAACTCAAGGACACGTCAGTGTAGAAACCATGTAAATTCCTTACAAAAACTATATTCCTTACAATAAAATATTATTTAAATTGATTTGTACTAACCTGATCCAATGTAAACCATCTTGCCTCTGTGAATTTCAAGAAATATGAACAAGAAACTATAGCAAAATATACACAAATTGAAATTACGAAACCAACCAACTTATATCCCGTTCTGTTTTCGTATTTTCAAGTCTTGTCAGCTATCATATGATTACGATGATATGACAGAGCAGAATAATAAACAGAGCAAATGCCTTTTCGATTTCAAGTTCTGCAAGGTAGTAGATCAAAAAATAAGAGTATAATGTTATAGAAAAAATTATTACTAAGAATTTATAACATTCTCTCAAAATTTTCCATGATAAAATTGTGTTTTCTGCTTTTTTATCTCGAAATACACGTTGCGGAAGAGCATTGAATCTTACTGGCAAAATATTATGAATCCCCAACTTACCCGATGACAATTTTTAGCATAACCTAACTTTGCTATCTCAGCGGTAGTCCGAAATGATAGTTATCTGTTTAATTACATAGTTTAAATCCCGTTTGTGGGAATTGAATGAAAAATGAGATATAAATAGCTCATAGTGAATTAAGTGGCTCATTTTTTGAACACTTTTTCTAATTTCATTCTAGATTCTAACGGTCCGTGATTGCCTAATGAACTTGATTTGGACTTGTATGTAACTGTATCTTCAACAGAATAGATTTCCTTGGCATCGCAATGAACCGGAATATGATTTTAATCAATAGGTAAGTATTTCAAAATAACTAGCTTTATTATTTTGTACCAATTAGGTGAAAAAGATTTTAAATTATACTGGTGTTTACCGACTTGAACGTAGTTTAAGTTCAGGAAGTTTTGAGATGCCTCATACATTGAATTATTTTTAACTGATATTTCAGTTTCCACTACAAGTCATAAAATGTTGAAAAATCAATTTCAAGAAACTGTATCAACAGTGGGATAGTAAACACCCACCATTAGTGAACCCACTGTGGCATTTATTAAAACCCATAAAGTAACCATTGCAACTGAACTATTATACCATTAATCAGTAACTGAATTGAGAAAATGATATAAGTTATGCATTTTCATGTAATATGGTGTTTAAAGACCTTTGTCAATTGTCTATAGACTTTATTTGTGTTATTCACTAGGGTACCAAAATGTTCACATATGACTGTGCCATATTCCTAATGAGTGACCAAGCATCTGTGACTTGACGTTATCTACTCATTATCACTCACCTAGTGGTCGGAACTACCTAAAATAATTCCAAATTCATCATGTTTCCCATGTTAACTCGCCTCAAAAGCTGTGATGGAACTACCTGTTTGGATCTATCCACTAATGAAAGCTTTTCAATTCTTGTGTTTCTTTCCCTGGTGTGCCCCACAGCGTCTCGAAAATCTTCTCTCAGTTATATCGATCCGCTGCCAGTCTCCTCATATTTGCCCTAGGGTATTGCCTTTTTCTCTCCCAATCTTATTATGATAAGTGATATTTATTACCTTTAGGCACAATGTGCTGTTGGTTCGTGAAATACAATATTAATCAAGTCAATAGGCCTACAGCAATAAAGTCAAATGTGCTACAGAAAGCATAGACACAGATTATTAAAACAATACAATATATTATGTTGTCACAATATGTAAAAAAAAAAATTATGTTCAATTAATACATCACTTACCGGTATCTTTATAAAAAAGCTTCCACTGTGTCGTGAGGAAGATCAAAAAATACATTAATTGTCTACAGAAGTGAACTAATTAGATTAATTAATTTGTAAGTGTGCTTAGTATATGTGCCCATATTATCAGTATCTGGGACGTTCTCTCTTCCTTTTCCCTCCAACGACCACGTTTGCACACTGTTTTGCTTTCCTTTCACCATCCATTATTTGAACGTGGCCCACCATCCTAATTGTTTTTTTTTAACTATTGCATCTTTAGCATTTTTCATTCCTATTCCTTCTCAGATTCAGTCAATTCTAGTTCTATCTTTCAATGTCTTGCCAGCCGTCTTTCTATGAACTTCATTGCCACTGCCCTTACTCAACTCATATCCTGTCCTTTAAGGACCAGCTTTCTGCTCCATACAAGACTATTGGTTCTATAATACTTTATAAACTATGTTCTTAATTGTCATACTCACTTCTTTCTTCTCAGAAATACAGTCTCTGGTTGCTCGGCTAGTTTTAGAGATTCTACTACATAGTTTCTCTTCCATTTTTCCATCATCATTTATGACTAACCAGATATTCACCTCTTCCATCTACAGTCCCTCCACCTCTATCCTCATATTCTCACCTTCTCATTGACCAACGTCACTTCACTCTGAATGATATTCTCTGTCATGCCTCTCCTTTTGATTACTTCGTCACACTTTATTTTTTAATTGATGCGAGTTTAGACTCACTATTCAAGTGTTTTTTTTTATTTTTTTAAAGTTTTAGTTTTGTTTTTTGTTTATTTAGTTTCATTTTTGCTTTGGTTAGGATTACTGGTAAATGTGGCCAAAAAATTCTTGTGTTGTGAAATTGAGAATTAAGCTATGTATCACAATTGTGGAGGAATAAATTTCATTTTCACTACATCACAGCTGATTTCAGTCATTTCGTCGATAATTATTGGCAAATCGAAGTTATCTCCAAGTTATTTTTCTTGAATTGTTATATTAAAGCATTATGTTTTATTTCATATTGATTACTGTTTACTTATGTATAACATAAAGGAAATAAATTTGAATTTGAGTTGCTTCCGGTTACAGGCTGTCAGTGAACAAATTGGCTAAATGAATACAAAAATGGCGCACGGTAGCGGTACGGCGCCGAGACGCCATGAAGCGGCGCCGATCGCCAACCGCTACCCAGACACCGAGTGGGAGGCGAAAGAGGCGCTCAGACAGAGAGAGCTGGAGGAGGCGAGAGCGCGCGCTGCCCAGATGGAGAAGACCATGCGATGGTGGTCCGACTGCACTGCTAACTGGCGCGAGAAATGGAGCAAAGTATGTCCTCACTTCAGTTTTTTTTTTTTAATTATAATAGTTAAAGCATTTGAAAGCTCACTTATGAATTGAAAACTATTATCAAACATATCCAAGACTATTATAGTAATTATACAATATTATATTATTATGGTGGACTCCTTGTAGTTAACCAAGGACTCCTTATATTGTTTTAGTAGAACATTGATAAGATTCTTATTCTAGAATAGATAAACTTTCTATTTTGGATACATGAATAGATGCTTTATCTAGTCAGTGAGGCGTACGGTATACAAAACAACTAAATAAAATATTATTTAAACAAATCAGACAATTTTTGCAAAAAAGTAAACAAAGTTAGTTAACTATTGTCGATTCCACGTGTCAATTGAGCACCGGACTGGTTTCGTTGCTATTTAGTTACATTTTCAACTGTACAGTGACTAGCCACGAAACCGTCCAGTGATCAATAAACACGTGAAACCGACAATAATTAACTTTGTTTATTTCTACTAATGGTTTCTTGCAAGCTCAAATTTTCACTGAACAAATAGATTATTTAATAAATGCATATTAAGAGGTAGCTCAAACTAATCTTAAATAAGTGTTACTCGATAATTGATTATGATTGAAGAAATTTATTCATTCATCTAAACTCAATTTAACTCTGAAGAAACAACAGGCTAGTATTTAGGCCAAAACTGCTTTCATTACATAAATTATTTCAAGTAGAGAATCTCCATATTTTTCAGTGTAGTTCTCATTCTCAATGGTAATTTTCACTTGAAGATAGTAATATGTACCTTGAAATATTCATTTAAATTAATGCACCAAATGAATGTAGTTGCAGGAGATTTTTTTATGCCTTCATCATAATTCTTCACCCTACATGCTTTTAATGCTTCGAATGCATAAAACCACAAGCTGCATTGCGCGCATGCGCATAGCATTCATTTATTCATTGAACTAACATACAATCAATCATACATAGGCAGAATAGTTCAAGCGTTGATACTGGTTTATTGAAAATGATTTATGAAAGTCACTGTTGCCTTAACTCCGCTAAATTACACTCAATCATTCAAATTCTTATTCAAGATACATTTTATACTAGTGACGACTCATTTATTTGACAATAATTGTCGCCAGGCTTGAGATATTGAAACAATATTATATTACTAACGAAAATGAAACACATTACAATAAGATTTGTAGAAGTAGAGAAAGAAAAACAGTAATACAACTTTTAAAAATTGTAATTGAAACAGTTATTATAAGAAACAAGGGTTATGATTGGGAGTTTTAAAGATAATGTTACTCTTGTCAGTTAGTGTACTTGAAAATTTCATTTTGTAGGTGAGAAACGAACGTAACAAGGCAAGAGAAGAGGCGAAACTACTTAGAACGCAGTTGGACAATTCAATGAAAGACGTGAACACGTACAAACGCGAAAAACAGGAGTTGGAGGTACAGAACGAACAGATGCGCAAAGAACTGGAGAAAATCCATCTGCTGCTGTTGAAGCATGCTGGACAATGGGATCAGCAGCTGCTGGAGGCGCTGGAGAGTGTGGAAGCCGATGTGGAGAAAGACGTGCAGGCGTCTGTTGAAAGTATATCCAGTGGCATCGCCACTGAGGAGGACAAGACCTCGATGGAAAAGGACTCTGGTATTGAGGAGTATGTGCTACAAGGAGCTGTGCCAAAACATGCTGTTGAACTAGATGCTGATGGGTGAGTAATTATGAAAACGTTTGTTGTTTTCCTAGTGTAGTTACTTTAAAACTGGATAAAATTCTATCAAACTCTAAAGCCTTGATGACAAGGGGCGAGTTTGGTAGCTAAGCGAGCTGTTCGTTGAAACGTTATAGGCCGACGAAGTTTTCCCCATCAGAAACCCCTATGCCAGCATTGTTCAATGTATTTTTGGTTAATTTTGATTCCGCAGTGCGGCGCTATTCGTTATTCGCCGGCGGGGTTTAACTCGCCCCCTGTCAAATTAAACGAAGAGCTTGCATTTGTTTTGTGTTGGCAAAGTGTTTGAAATGACAATTATGGCTGTATGCGCTGATTACCTTCCAATAACTTGGTAACTATTAAGTAGCTGGCCACCAAATTATTCCGCCATGATGATTGAAGTCCGTATTTATGAGCCTTCCTCAATGGAGACTAAGAGCCTTTATAGTAAAGGGGGTTCAAGTTTCCCTTGTGATAAGGCAGTCTCAAGGTAATCTCATAAATACGGGGCTGAATAACAGGACAACAATGCAAATCACATTGCTGTCAAATTATATTGAGTGCAAAAATTAAGTCGAAGTCGTGGTGATATCATCATGCTGCGATTCTCATTCTCACTAGTGATCGACCCCTCTTATTTTCTTCTAACTGAAGAAAAGAACATGAACTTGAGCTTAATTTTGGATATTGAATCATCTCCTGCTGAATTAAAAGTGCAGTAGATTGCATGAATTTTGGTATTTTCTTCAAAATTGACCAAACTATTTGATAGGCCTACTACTCTTATAGACTTGATAATGTATTAATTTATACTTGCTCACTATTTGTTGCTGCTTCATGTTGGTATAATTTAATCTGTTTTTCTCTTGTAATTTATCAATTTTGACTGAACTATTCTAGTTTCATTTTGAACTGCATACTCCATTATTTTTTCCGAAGATTTTCCTTCAATGCCAAGCTTCTCCACATATCTTAAAATATCCCAGCGTCTGCAATATAAAAGGATTGTAGAACAGCTGTAGTTCAGCAAACATGAACATTCTTGACTTCCAAGTTTTTAGTTTTTTAAGTTATTAAATTTAATATTTTCGCTCTTTTTCATTCCCAACATTGCTAAATTTATAATTTATATTTTTTATAATCAAATGATATTTTTTAAAGTGAAATCGTTAAACTAAACTAAAGTGTTGTAGCCTACTGTGTCAAGTGGATTGAAGGTTATGTTATTTGGAAATTCTGACTTTTTAGTCTGTTCAAAATAATTAGTATTTACTTGTATTAAATCAATATATGGCACCTCCCGAAAAACCTTCTGGTTTAGGAGGACCTTTGTTGTAATGATACTGTAAATAAATTGATTGATTGATTGGCAAGAGTTGATAGGACGTATGCAACATTTTTAGGATTGCTTTAGTTTTTACATCTTATTGATTTTTTATAAACCTTCACAAGTTTTCTTCATTTTTTGTAACATTTATGTAGAAAAATAATATTTATAATTTTCTCATGTTGTAATTTCTATTTCAAAGAATAATGGATAAGTAAATTTATAAATAATAAATATATTAATCATTGTTATTTTCTTTTGAATAGTGATGCTGACAGTGTACAGTGTGATGAGTGCGGCTCCAGTGTTAGTGCAATCAATGAAAAAGAACGAACTCTAACTTCCCTTGTCAGCGACGGCCTGTCAACACCACCTCCAGATGAGGAAATGCTCAGGCAAAAGCTGTCAATGTTACAGCTGAGGCTTGATGAGGCTACCAAGACCTTACTCGCCGAACGAGAGTAAGTATTATATTTTGATAGTTATTAGTTAACTAATAACTAATTAATTATATATGCTTCCCAATTCTCAAAAAATTAACTAATAACTTGCGAAACCCGATTTTAGTTATTGGCATCCAGCTAATTTACTAATTTACCACATGCCGTAACAAAGAGTCGCTGCAAACTGGACTGAAATAAAGTATAGTTGATTGTGTTTAATAGCTGTACTGTTTCAAATTCTTCATTTTCGGATCACGTTCCAATGGCTTCATTGTATCATGTTCACAGGGAAAAGATTAGTCTACACCGCAGTTTGGAACGGCTAGAAGCTGAACTGAACGAGGTGAAGGAGCGGTGTGAGGATCTGAAGATGTCAAAGCAGGAAGCTGTCAGAGATTTACTGCAACTGCAGGACCAGCATCAGGACACGGTGGCAACGATACGAGCCGACCTCATGGATGAGGCCAACTCCAGGGAGGGCATGGACAGGCGGCTTGCTGATCTCAGAGCACAGCTCGAAAGGCTGCAAGCGGAAAACGCGTCCGAGTGGGGGAAACGCGAACGTCTTGAGACTGAAAAGCTGGCGCTGGAGAGAGAAAACAAAAAACTGAGAGGTGAACTGCGAGACGCGCAGGAGCGGCTAGAAAGGAAAGGCCGACCCGGTGTCAACGCCGACACAGAACTCAGACAGCTACAGCAGGAAGCCAGCGATAAGAACAAGGTTTGCGAATTGACTGATAAGTTATTAATTAAGTAGCTCGATTGGAAAAGCTTCAACTCATCAAGATCATGACTTTTATTATTTTTTATTACTTTTATTATATTTTATTATTCATATAATAGCTTATTTTATCAAGGACTCGATAGGGTCATGATGAAATCGTCCTATATCTTTTGATATCTTTCGAAAGTAAGATTCTTAACTCTTGAATCTTATTATATTTTATTTTTTCGGAGGATGAAACCCACATAGGTCTGAGACCTGTGCGTAGGTAATGAATTGGATTATCGTGATTGATGAGTTGGACCTACAGTTTTAGGTGGGTTCCGAACCACCACTATGAGCTTCCTCATAGTCCAAGTGAGGTCCGTATTGATTTTGTAATTTGGGCGTCAAATATAAAAATAATTATGATGAGAAGTAGATCAACATTTTAACATCAAGGTTAGTTTAGGCTGGCTCACTTCGGTCTAAAATATCCCATATTATATGTTTGTCCGTCCAGGCAGTAACAGAGTTCATGGGAGCCTAACCGTTTACCGGTTAAAGGAATTTTACTGAAAACTATGGCGTCTGATAGATATGTTTAATTCCAAAATTTGAATAAACCAATCATATGCTTTAGTTTTCGGAATAATTCATTCACCGGTAAATGGTAAGGCTCCCATGAACTAAAACAATATCGTCTAAAACTAACAAAAATTTTAGAATCTTTAACCTTGGTAATGCCTGTATTACACGTGCTGAGACAGTGGCCGAGCGGTTGGACATTTTTCTAAAAGGCGATACTCATGCACATGTTTTGGGACATCACCTGTTTATTTTATAAGTTATAAAATGGCTTTTTAGAACCGGTTTTGAGACAAATTTACCAATTTCTTGGCCGGAACGTGAAATTGAGGATTTAGTCCAAATAAGAACCCTATTAATTTTGTACTTCATGGGTCGAATATGGGAGAATTTTTAGAAACTATAGCATCTAGGCTGGTACAAGCTAGCTCAATCCGATAAAATATCATGTCATATTCCAGTTGAACAAACAATTAGCATGTTGGTATGCAGTTTAACAGTTTCAACATATTACGTATATGTATAGTGTAACTGGTAAGGAGCTTGGAATTTTCAACTTCAACCAATTACTACATAGTCCTTGAAAATATTTTCTAATTTCTCGTTGTTCTGAAATGATTTTTAAGACTCCAACATTAGTTAATAAATTTAATTTTTCAATTATATAAGATAAAATTAATGCTTCGTCCAGGTGACTTTTGATGAACATAAAAATAATTATGGGAAAGAATTTATCATAAGTTGAACTGTACCATCTAGGTTAGTCTAAGCTAGATCAATCTGATTGAATAACATTTCATATTCCAGTTGTACAAGTAAACAGCATGTAGTTCAATAGTTCTTATAATGACTATATAATTTATTTTTCCTACAACTGCTCGTAAATTAGTTCTTTACGTACTGAAAACTAATTGTAAAATGCCTCTTTACTGCTCAGCAAGCGGTAAAGTACTTTACGCTCGCCAGCTGTTTTCTTTACGCTTCTGTTTTGATTTTGATGCCTTCTCATTGGTGGATCACGGAATCCGTGAAATTCACATAACCTCAAAAATAGCGTACGCTAACCAAATCCGCGCACGGTCTGTGATGTTACAAACTACAAGCTTTTATTGTGTTGGAATCCAGAACTGCAGTTTTAGGAAGAATATTGTATGCAATTCGCGCGTGAAGCTTCTTTATCGCTCTCGCAAAATTACTGCGCTCCGCTACGCGTCGCGCAGTAAATGTTTTGGCTCGAGCGATAAAGTCGCGCTTCACGCTTTTAATACATAAATAACTATTAAAGTTGGGTACTTTGATGCTTTGTTGAATTGGTTTAGTCTAATTGTTGCTGAATGTTGTACTGTTACAGGAAATAGGCGAGCTAAAGCATTCGCATAGTAAATTGACAAAAGCATTTGCAGATAAGACGACTGAGCTGGCCCACGCTGTACGGCGAGCTGAACAATACGAGTCAGAAGTTAAGAGACTGCGCAGTAGAGTCGAGGAGCTAAAACGAGAACTGGCCGTAGCTGAAGACGAGGTCGACACAGCTACCAACAATATTAGGTGGGTAATTGGAAATTCATGCGAACCGTACATCCGTAGAAAACATTAAAGGAATTGAGTTTTATCACAAAAATCATCAGGATCTTTGTAATAGATATATCTAGAAAAGGTCTATTATCCTTCGACTGCATACAGAAAAAATGCAAGGTTTCAGAAAAGAAACTAAAAAATTATTCAGCATACCTTGGAGTGCTTCTTTAAACAAAATCGACGAAACAGCGGTTGTAGTTCAAAAAATTATTATAAGGACTTTGTATTTTGCGTGATTTGAAATTTCATTCTTTAGCATATCAGTCACTAACATATTAACGGTCGGTTGCACGAAAGCCAATTAAATTTAATCCCCATAGAATGACGTCATTCTACGGAAATTAAACTTAATGGAATTTAGTTGCACAAAGGACAATTACAAGCGATAACGCCGATTAGATTAACCGGCGTAAAAGATCAGCTGTTGATCAAATTACAGTGTAGCCAGATTGTGCTCGTTCGGTTAACGAAAATTAACTGATGGATCTTTGTGCAACAGAAATAAACCCGTTACACTTACAACGGTTAGTTAACTGACATTAAACTCCTTATTTAATTGGCGTTCATGCAACCGGCCGTAAGTCTCAAATATTAAAAAACTAATTTCATTCTTGCATGTTTGTTCAATAACGATCTGCGTTGTTAATATTAACTTTTTATAATAAATTCTACAACTTCCTGTCAAATTGACTGCAAGTCGTTGAATTTACCATAAAAATTAATATCATTATCAGTTACTAAATCTTTACTAAAATATAGTGTTAAATTCGATTTTTCTTGAAAGCTGAACCTAAAACTTTGATTTTTTTAAATCATTGCAAATGGTGCAAAATATTTATTTATCCTCATGGAAATGTATTTTAACACTTGATATTGTTTAAAAGTAAGTAAAGTAAATTTCATTTCCATTAAATTTTTACAAATAATAGGATGTACAGAATATTATGGAACATATTCAATTAACTCTTGCCGATTTTTATTATGTATATTTTCACCATTACTGCATTAAAAAAAATTCAAATTCAAAATTCAATATTCTTTATTGCCAAACTCTTGTAAATAACAATCAATCACACACAATTAATACATTTTTTTTTTGGCGCCATCAGCAAAGCATTATTTGCGTATTCTGTATTATTTGAAATCTATCTATGGTTTAAGTATGAAAATTGTCAATTGTACATATTCTGCAACTACGACTTGTGATTATGGAAAAAAATCAATAGAGAATCAATGTATTGTTCAAATGTTTACAGGAAATTACAACGTACCAATGACGAGCTGCAGGAGCAATTGGAAAGTCTACAAGTACAATTAGAGCATCTACATACACGGTAAGATAACAATATAATTATGATCATATATGCACTAATCCTCTGCTATTATATAAAGAAAGTTCTCTTCTTTTCGCAAATTATAAAAAGCTAGCTGGAATCTATCACAGTCTAATCCTTTTTATAATTACATGTTTTAGATATTTCATGGTTTATAGGATTCCTGAAAATAAATTTGTGCTTCAACTGAAATTTCCAATAACTCTATTGGGTATTGCTATTCTTACTTTTCATGTTTTCGTAAAATGCAGGGTTTTTCCCGTTAAAAAATTTATCTTCATAATAAATTATTACTTACTTACTTACTTACTGTAGTGGCCACTCGTACCCCAGTCGGTACTTGGCCTCATCAACGCAGCCTCTCCAACGATTCCGGTCACCAGCGTCTTCCTCATTTAGCCCCATCTTTCTCATGTCTTTCCGGGCCTGGTCCCATCATCTTGTTTTAGGTCTTCCAGCTGGTCTCCTTCCTATAGGATTGTTCCTCAGTACACTGTTTGTTAGTGAGTCCCCTTCCCTCCTCAAAACATGTCGCGTCCACCGTAACCTTCTGCTTTTAATCTCACCCACTATGTCTGGTTCCTTGAATAGCTGGCGTATTTCACAGTTGTGTTTTATCCTCCAAACTCCGTTCTCTAGTGTTGGACCAAAGATTTTTCTAAGTACCTTGTTTTCAAAAACAAGGATCTTTTTTTCTTCTTTTTTATTCAGTATCCATGTTTCTGAAGCATATAGCAGTACTGGTCTAATGATGGTTTTGTATAGTCTTGATGTATGTAAGAGGAGTCTTGAGCTAAGCAACTTATTGCATGCATAAAAGCTTTTATTTGCCGATCTTACATAATAAATTATTAGTATTGATAATTTGAAATGAAGACTTTTTTGAAAAGTTTGGCTTGTTCTATTCTCTAATTTATCAGTACTATATTTTTTTCAAATTCCAACATTGTCAAGTAAATCCTAATAAGCAGGTCAGTGGTTGATACTGCAGATCAAGGAAACAGATATTAACAACAATAATTGTAATATTATTTCTATTCAACTAAGTATATATTCTTTTCATTGACTTCGAATAAAATATTTTCATAGGTGTTTTAAATGTGTTTGTTAACTATTTATCTTCCTAGTGCGTCACATCCAGCTAATTCAAATCACATATTTAAACTGGTATCTATAGATTGGAGACTGGTTTTAATATTATTTAGGCGGATGATACCCAATTCTATCCCTGTTCAGTTGAGAGATACCTAGATAATTCCATCCCTGATCAGTTTTAGGTCCTGTCCCGAGCGGGACAGACCCTCTATCTGGGAAACTTCGTCCCAAGCAATAGGCACAAACAGGAACCAGAAAAATTGTTCCCTCTCACTCTCTTTCAGGCAAAATCGTTGCCTCATTTTTAATGTGCTCTATTTCAAGCTTTGAAGGATTAAGCCTTTTATTTTTATTAAGATTATCGTAGAATAATCAAGGAGAATACAAATGTATACGATCTAAACAAGTATCTCTGTGTAAAACATCTCATTTTGTTCAATTAAAATTTATAAGAAATTAGTGCGTCCTTAAAAGTATTGCTTTTATTCAAGTATCTTATTTTAGTATCGTATTTTGTTCAATTAAAATTTATAAAAAATTTGTGCATCCATAAAAGTGTAGCTTTTATATGTGGCTGTTGGATAAATTAAAACCGTTTCTAACTGCCTACCGGAGTGTTGCGTAACGGGAGTTAGAAACGACCTTTTCAGAACGTTTTCAACTGTCCCAAGATCAAATAACTTTGTCCCGAGATTGAGAGCAGCCCAAGGATATTACTGTACCTAAATATTGCCTATTTAAAATATAGTCTCAATACATACGGTTTGGATTAGTAGAATCCAATAATTTGAAAACGTAGAAGAACTTAGTAGTGGACACTACTATCTTATTACAGCGAAAGAATGAAATTGAAATTGTTTTTCTTGTTCATATCACCTCGACTGTTTTTTGTAATTGTTTACACGCTGCTTTTAATGGAACACAGCGAAGATCCTGAGGCGCCGTTGAGTGATGAAGATCCTCTTCTTACAGTCAGCGGGGACAATTAAAGCACAGAAATTTAGGAGTGGTAGTTTAGAGTGTTACAGTATTTTTATATGGACAGATAAGTAGGAAGCGATTGGACTAGAAACAGTTGGTAAACGAATATAATAAATTGCTGAGATGACCAAATACTTATTTTACTTCTTGTCAACTTGATAGTTCTTGTTTGGATTGATTATTCGTACTATACTCTCAGTAGATAAGGTTTGCTTTGTGCCAAGTTTCGTTGATATTTTTCCAATTTTTTATAGAATGCTCCATGTTTTAAATCAACAACTGAACTGAATATATGAATCATTATCCTAAGAATGTTGAAATATACTGCCAAAACTTCTAAACATAATTCTTTTGTTGAATAATTGGTTTAAACTAATATTCGTGTATAAATATTCTTCTGTGCCCAATATTCTAACAAGTCGTGATTTTTTTTAGACCATGTTTCCAATTCTAAGACAAGTTTTTCCATCAAAAACAGTAACATAATTGAATCAGTAACAATTTGGGAAATATTGTTTTCAAATTAGACAGTCATTTCTAAATAAGCTTACCGAAAAAGTAAGTCACTTAGAATATCTTCTAAAAGTTTATTTCTAACATCTTCCTTATAGAAAAGGTAGGATGTTATGATTGCATGGTGGGTAATAAAATATAAATGAGTGGTAAACAAACTGAGTAAAGTATTAGAGTTCTCATAGAATCAACCCCTTAAGGGAGGCAGAATTTCTGTGAGTTGAGAAACGTAAACATTATCTTTATGCCTATTTTCTATAATTATTCTTCCAAGCCTTGTCTTCACGCTGCATATTACAATAGAATTTCTTCTCTATAGTTTCTGCAAATTTAAGTTCGCACATAAGGGATACAGTGCTGCCAAGTTTCACAGTAGGGGCAAGCCTAGCTAACAGTTCACGTTTAAAAAAACCATTTGAGTGGCAAAATGTAAACAACAGAAAAGTGGCAACAACGTACTCATATTCCAATGAAATTCTATTGCCACTGAATAGAGACTATTTAATATCTATTCTGTGGTATTGCTGTAAGATTACATACTAAGGTTTGCAGGGACTACAGTTTGTTGTAATCATACTTCCAAATATTTTCTTGTTATTATGTCAACTCTGATCAACTCCTCCAGCTAGGATTTTTCCTTCCCGTTCTCATTGTGTATTTTGATACTGTAATTGCACTATTGGTTACCAGTTGCCCTACCTGTCAGTTGCCCTACCTAACAGTTGACCGACCAAAACAAACTTTATGCGATTTAACCTAACCTAACCTAGCCTGACAATTTTACAAAATGTACGCTCTACTTCTTTCGTAAAATTAGTTTTCCTAACGTTTGTTTAGGGTCGGGCAACTGCCGGGCAGGGCAACTGGTAACCCGTCTAATTGCAACTTATTGAATAGATTTCGGGTGTCATTTTGTATGAGTGTTCATTTAGTGTTGCTTCCCGATTAATGCTAATATTCGTGATATTTTCATTATTTTATACATTGTCTGTCATTTTGACAAAGGGAAAGCTGCAATACTAGTCTTATTAAATGTTACCATCTATAATATTCTTTTTCTATGATCATTTAATATTAAGCTCGGTTTTATCGAATTGCACAAATCTGAAAATAGAATACCGTACTTTGTTAGGCTTCTACTTTTGAAGCATAGCCGTAAAATTCCAAGAAAGTATTACTATTGTATTCATTGTTTCTCTACAACATCAAGTATTAATAAAGTGTATTTACAAACGTATACTGAATATGTACAATTTACCTCAACATGTGGTTTATTTTTGTAGTTTATAGAAGTATATGCATTGTATGAGACTTATACATATATTGTCACTCATTTTGTGCGGGGATTGTATAAAATGATAAACGAATAAAATAAGTGCAGTCGATTCGGGTAGAATTCATCATTTGGGCTCACCAATAATAACTTTTGTAGAGTTGTTTCAAGGTCATAACTTGAATTTCTGACTCCGCACTTAATGAGCTGGAATGCTGAAAAAAAGTTGGCAAACTAATTTTCACAAAGAACTTTTCTTTCTTTAATATTTCTCATGAAGGATGATGAACATCAAAATTATAAATAAATTGAAGTATAAACATTCAGTACTGTCTGATCTGATTATATTCTCCCTTCCTTATATATTTCTTCAGTTTTTTTTATTGCTGATAATGCCCACATAAGTCCGAGTCTTGTGCGTGGGTAATGAGGTGAATGATAACACGTAGATGCCAGACGGAGTATCAGGATTCGAACCCACGACCGCTGAAGCGACAGTAAGCCGAAGTTGTGACGCTCCAACCAACTGCGCTAAACTGCTCGCCAATTGATAGTCATTTTTAAAATTCTTGGTCAAATACCTCCTCATTATTACCACCTAATTTTATTTAGTAATTATCGATATTGCAATATTCAAGTATTACTCCACGTGTTAATGACATTTTTTATCTCATAAAAATGGTTTTGAAATGTATAAATGTACTAATTATCTATCTTTTAAAGTTTAGGGGCTTAAAGCCTGTTGTTTTGTACATTCTATTCAAATTGTATTTAGCTTAGATGAATAAATTAGTAGTGTATAAAAAAGAAATTAATGAAAAGAATATGGATCATTAATGTCTTAATAATTTTGTTCTCTTCGCATTGCATATTATTCAAATTTTTTATTAGATGGGTTTCTGTAGTGTTAATGTGGAATTTTCCAAGCATCAAAGGTTTTAAAATCTTACCTATTCCAATAAAATATTATAGTTATCGATTCCCGGAGTAGTGAGGGTTTGCCAACTTTATTTCCAGTTTTCCACCGTAATAATCATAATTTTGTTGAAGTATTGAATATACAAAGACTTTTAGGCATATATTTTCTATGCAGTTAAACAATAATATTATCGTTTACTATGGAAAGTCTGTGATCTGTAGACTATTAGGACACGAAGTGTAGATTTTCATTTCAAACATTGTTTTGCAAAATATTGTATTCAATAATTATCTCATGTTCACAGTGTAATTCTGGCTAGTGATTTTGTCAATGCACAATCTTTCTACAATAGGATAAATTTATCGTTTTGAATCGATGTGTTTTCAGCACAAACATATTTTTTATACATACATTATGTGTTGAAGTAGTAGAGCTGTTGTATTCTTGACAGATTTTTGTGTTCACGAAATGTATTGTGTGAATGAAATATAAAGCAATTAAATGCGAAAAACAGAGTTTTTATCACAACCTATTTTGTTGAAAGATATACACAAAAGTATCTAAAAGTAGAAAAAAATCGCTGTATAACTCTGTTATTTCTGTTGCTTGCTCAGTGGACCATCCAATACCCGATGATAACCACCGTCGCAAAATTGAACATATGCTATAGATTAGTGGTATTCACACGGCTCCAATCTATCAACCATTCCATAGCAATTGTTAGATTTTGTAATGGTTTTTATCATCGATCAATGGTTCATCAATGGTTTTTTGTACAAGCATCCTGAGATTTCAGTACCAAATCTCAAAAAATTATAATACAGTTAGGGCCTACATTTCTTGTACTGTTTAGTAAAAATCTAAAATTCCAATTTCAGGAGTGTAATCTGTTACCAAGAATTCAATGTAATACTGTTACAAGTTCTATCTCTAAAATAATGCTGGAAACACTTCAAATTAACACTCGGATTTTATTTACACAAATTACAACACGCACTAATCAATTATGTCACACAAAATAAATAAATCAGAAACGAATGAATCAATAAACGTTCAGCTAATCATGAATTTGCTATATTACTGTTCAAAATTAATAATTAATTGCTGATATGCGGATCAAATATTTAACAAATAACTGTTCAATAATTCAGAAAGAAACGTCTAAAACATAACAGTTGAAACACTTACGAGTCACTGTATAAACGGTTAAAGAAGCCTGAATAATAATCTGTTCCAATATACTGCGCTTATCACTTTCAAATTAAACTTTCATATAACACAGCCTGTAATAATGCTCACTGGAAATACGGTTTGTATGAACGGAAATGGGAACTGTCACACTGCCACTTGTTATGTCAATGAACTTTGAGCAATGAATGAACTAGTGTTTACCAGTTCGCTTTATATAAGTTTTTGGCATTCCAGAAAGAGCTAGAAAATTAATTGCCTTTTCGAGATTATTCTATAAAATTATATGTACACTGATAAGAATTGTTCTGGAATCCTCTGGATAAATACAAGGTGAGGGGAAGAAAGGGGGGAGTAAACAAAACATGTAAATTATTGCTTCTGCGGAAGTAGTTGTTGATTCAACTGATAACTTCTCTTCCTGGCATTTCATAACAATACATTATATCACAGAGCTATGTAATACTTTGACTTGAGATTCAGCTTCTCTATGTTTACTTCAGTCATTAAGGTTCAGTAGTTTATGGTTCCCTTGTATTTCCCTTCTTTTTTCTTTACCCTCCTCAACAACTCACTGCACATTTCTTGAAATTGTGATTTTCTGGTGAATTGTGTCGCCTGGTCAAGTCAACGCTGTAAAGCGCATTGAGAGTAGGTTTACTTATGAAATGTATTTTTTACGGAATAAAGATTATTTTGAATTTGTATTAAAATTCTCCTTTGAGGCTGTTTTAATTGAGATAGATCTTTTATGCCTACAAGCTACAATACTGCATGCTTTTCTATGGTGGTGTGAAATTAATAAATGCCGTGAGTCATGAATCATATAAATCAAGGGTAAGCCTAAAAATGCATTCAGGAAATTAACGAAAATATGAAGATCACTTCAATATAACTTTTTTAAGTTTAATAAAAATTATTTTCTAATCATTGGGGCCTTTCGTATTAATGTTTTCAAATCCAGTAGCCACCATTGAAAAATATCCAATTACATTTTTGTATTTACTCAATTTTTATTAAATATTCTTCAACTTTTCGTATTAATTTGATTATATTTCGACAGGTTACGCAATACATCTGTCCACCGAAGCCCTGTCGTCAGAAGTGATGAACAAAGTGATGATGACAGTTCATAGCCTTGACAGGTACTAAACTGATTCACTTTTTATTCTGTACATTATATTGTTATTAGAGTATTTTTTTTTTAGGATGAAGCCCACATAGGTATGAGACCTGTGCGTGGGTAATGAGTTGGATGATGGTGATTTATGAGTTGGACCTACAGTTTTAGGTGGGTTCCGAACCACCGGGAAGTGATTTTCAGCAGAGTCTTTTTTGCTGGCCAATCTAATCGGTCACCGGTACAAACAGGACCTACGAGAACGCAGCTTATCTCTATCTGATTGAACAGATACCTGCTATGGCTCGCGGCTATCACTTCCCTTATTTGCAATGTTGTTATTATTATTATGTATTTTCTACATCTCATAAACGAACCGATTTCCTATTGAGTTTGAGTATACATATTTGAATAATAATAAAGTATTTCATTATATTATTCATACTTATTTTATTGTTTTCAGGTGATGAAAAATATTTCAACATTGTTAAACTCAAACATTACTCAACTTTATGAAGCTATTAGTAAATCTATCATTGTTATTGGTGAGCTTTTGCATACCGTCACATAATGCTATTGACGAGCTTGAGCAGAACAATCTAAGCACAAGTTGATTTAATTAACTTGAAGTAACGTTACTTTAACTTGATGTATGGTTATGTAACTTAATGATGTACTTTAATGAAACTATGTACTTTAATGAAACGGTATACAAACACTCCCTAATATCAGCTCCCAATAGAGGCATTTAACATGTATTATTTGTGATATTAACTAGTTTAAAAGTTTGTAGTTATTTTTCAAATCAAAATGTCAAATTAGACGGAATGTCAGCTGTAATACTTTATTCTCATAAATGTTATGTATGTTCTTAGATTTTAATTTTTGTATTTGACCTTTTTTTTAAATGTTGGAAGCATTTTAAAATTGTTATTGTAATTGGCGGCCCGCTAAGCGTGGCATCAGAGCGATTGTGATGTTCAGTCACGGGCGCTTGTAGGGGTGATCGTCTGCGATGGAAAGGTGTTATAAGCTTTTTTAAACTGTAATCTCTAACTGCGAATTCTTGTAGAATTGTTGAGAGTTTGCCGTGGAAAATGAACGAAATATTAGGAGAAAAACACCTAGTTTTATTTATAGAAATGCAAGTTACTTTTTACAAAACAGCACGCGGTAACAGCTTTTGCGATCTCATCTGCTTCGTCTTCATTTTGAGTGCTGGTTTCATCCCGCGTGCTTGACGTGTTCGGGGCCTTGATGATGTATTTCTATAGTTTGTTTTTGACTTGATATGCTTTGGCATGTATTACCCAGGTATCATAATTTTGCTCTGACAAGGGTTCGATTCTTACGGCTGGCATTTTGTTCCAGTAATTTCCAGTGGGTCGTCAAAAATCTTCATTGCTCTGCTACCATGTTAATTCTTGTAGAATTTCTGAGAGTTTGTCGTGGAAAATGAACGAAATATTACGAGAAAAACACCTAGTTTTATTTATGGAAATGCAAGTTAGTTTTTACAAAAATAATCAAGACTGACTAAACACGTAGTCATGTATCAACAACTTTGTATCTAGGCAACGCCTATATACAATTCACAGAGAAGATAAGCAAACGTTCTATGATGGTTGTATTGCCTTCTCTTTACACTAACCTAACGCTAATCTCTAACCTGGTGGTTTGGAGCCCACCTAAAACTTCATATCCACAATTAATAACATAATTGATCAACTTCCACCTCATTGCCCTTGCACAAGTCTCAGACTTATGTGGGCTTCATCAGCAAGAAAATTATGATTAGGCTATCACTTTTTTTATTTGCTCAGTGCCAAATCTTGCCAATTCTGTATATTGTCGCTTGATCATATAATTATTGTCTTTGCATCATTCTCCAAATTTTGTATTATATTTTCATTCTGTTTCATATTGATTCCTTTTTTCGAATTGTTATTTTTTGCCAAATCACCTTTTCATCTAATATGGAAATTCCCAATCACATCCTGCTTTACAAATTGCGTAGAAGCTACTCATTTTTACCGACTTTGAATAAATTGTGTTATCCTGTGAGTTTCTTGAATAAGTTCAACTGTGGTAAAGCATTTCGTCAGCTCAATTTTTGTATTTTTTTATTTGCTCACACGTTATCAGTATCCCTATTAAGTTTGAGCAGCTTATAGGCTACTGTTTCGAATATATGTATTATGTATTTTTTTAATTACTTGAGTGTAATAATTATTGTTATAATAATTATTGATTAGTAAGTACATATTGTACAAAGCGGTATAACGGTGATACTATTCTGATATGAGTTAGGATTATGTTGAATTCTTATTATTAAGTTCTATGTATTCTACATAAAAACTAAGGGTAGAGTTATTCTTCTAGCTAGGAATAAGTTTTTACTGAACGTTTCAAATTTCTAACAAAATTTTCCAAACATGATTTAGACACCATTGTTTGTAATTTAAATTTGACACATTCTCACAGAAAATAATAAACGAGGATAAATAATCCTTTATCAAGCTGTGTAATTTGATAATTTCCACATTCAATTATAAGTGATCAATAACTGAATGGAAAGTATATTATCTTTGTAGGCATAATAATGATTCAGTTTATAAATTTTAATAAATAAATTTCCCCTCTTATCATTAATTTGAAGCGTTCAGCTCGGCTCAAATATATTAACCGCAAACAACTCGAGTTCATGTATATGAAAAATTTTACCATTAACAAATTTTCTTCCTCTTTAAATCAAAATTTCAGCTCATGCAAGCTATATTATTAATTTTCATCAATAATCAACTCATATAAGCTCGATATATTTCACTAACTTTGATCTTGTATTCCGTTATAAATAGATAGTAATATAATTTAGATTTAATTTCTGACTAGCTAAACTTAATTTTAGGTACGTTAACAATCTCAGGGATTTTTATTTTTTAATTTAGATTTAAACTACAAATTAATGTTGTGCCTTTTATTTATTAGCTCAATCTAACGATAGTGATCAGTACATGATTAATAATAATTTTCCTAGTGCCTAACGATATTCAATATCTACGGGAATATAAATCTTACCTTGAAGTTGAGCTTTAAGATTTAACAAATCTTATATCATTAGACTTTATAAAACTTAATTCTATTTTTATAAAACTTGTATGCTATTAATTTTCCAATGCCTTAGTTCCCAATATTATTATTGTAAGGAATAATTTGCAATGTACTATAAAGAAAACTTTCAATTCGATGTAAAAATAGAACTAATTTCATAGATTTATAAAACCAAAACTATTTCATATCATCCCTTTCAAATTGGAGTTCAAATTAAATACTATTTTTAATTAGGAATTCTCATTGAAATTCTAGGCTTTTTTTTAAATGTTCGTGTATAAACTTTTATCAATTTGTGATAAGCACATTCGTTTGGTGTTCAAAATTTTATAGGATTTCAAATCTCTAGTTTCCTTCAATCTTGTTTTCTTATTGTGTATATACATTTCTCATCCTACAGAAAATTGTAATCTCTTGTACATGTGAATGATACGATTTTATATTGTAAATTTTCAGTGAATTAATAACTATTTTGTATGTATGATTATGTATCTGACCAAGTATCTATCTGATAGCAAAAGTCTCTTCTAAAGCTAGTGTATTTTCTTCAAGGTATAAAGTGTAGCAGTATTGTTATAATTATTACATTGTAATAAATTGTATATATCGTGTGGCCATTGTGACTGCAACTTTGTTTTATTCGTATCCATTGACTTTTCAAACAATGAAGTTCTTATAAAGAGGTTTTCTTCTCAAGATTAATATTATTATAAATGTTAATTAACAAGAACAATGTTATGGAACAAGAAATTCACGAATTTAATATTAGATATTAGAATACTTTATGAGAAAATTCGCTGGTACCGTAAGTGATATGGCATGTTAATCCAGAGCTTGAAAGTAAATCTCAGTTGCAATATACTTGATAACAGTTTGTTGACAATATGTAAGGGAAGGTATCCGTGTGATCTGATGAATCGCTATTGCTCGAGTCTACATTTAGATGGGTGTCCGAGGCTTACTTATATTTGATTTTTCATCTTACCGTTGATTTTGATTCCAACCATAACTGTAGGTTCACCGTTTGTCAGGGATATGAGTTACATTTGCGCATAAGGCCTCGACCATGAAATGATGATATGAGCGGCAGAAGGGTGCCGCTTGCCGCTTACTTTCGACATTACTTTTTTTCTTGCCGCTTGAATCATATGGCCGAGGCCTAGTCGACTCATCTCCCAAGGCAAGCTGGACGGATATTCTGCCCTCCATGACCTATACTAGGTGATTTTTATTCCTTTATATTTCTATGAAATTAAATCACATTTATTCACTCATCTTGAATACAAAAAATTAATGAAATAATTTCTACAGTGAATATTTCCCACAAAGACAGAAGTCTGATTGTGTAGAATTTATGGTATTCGTCTCTGATTTTTTCTCTGTAACGTCAAGGTTTTAGATCTATTTAACCTTTGCATACCCAGAAGTGCGAATTAGAACTCCATGCATTGTGTAGACGGTGCTCCATCTCGTCGTTCTATGAACTTCCGTTTTTATTTTTTTTTTTTACTAATCTATTCTACTGCCGAACCAATGCAATGCTTATTGTCTGCCAAACAGTTCTTCTTCACCCTTAATGCTAATGACAAACAGTTTTTCGGTTCTTCTTTACACCCTGAATGCTAATGACCTTTCCTCCGTTATTGAGTTATTAAGCTTTCCAGCAGTAGCGGCGCGTCAAGTTTTTCACTGGTGGGGCTAATCTTTAAATGCACCAGTGGGTCGGTCGTAAGGTCTATTTCAGTCAGAATATTGTCAAGACCAACCAGTACTGTCTATTCCCAACAGACAAGTTATAAAACTTATGTTGGGATGACCAATTTGTAAAAAATCAGGATTTACAGTATAGTATTGTCTTTCTTTGTAAGAAAAAATAAATTGATAAAAGTACTGGCAATAATTACTGTTCAGTACAGTTTTTGAGTGTTCCTGTGTCAGTGATTATATTGACACAGTCAAGAGGGGTGTAGAGGATAGGTCAATGAACTAAAATTCAAGTATTAAAGTAATAAAAATCTTACCATTGTAGATGCGATCTTTGGCTGGATATTCAATTGCATTGGTTAAATTAGTGTTACTATCCTCATGATTTTTAATTTTCTCACTCAAGTGTTTGAGATCCTAACAGCCAATTTCCGTCCAAAGATCATCAATTTCCTTATGATTATTATTATCAAAACATAAACAATAAAAACAAAATAAAGCTTTTTTTTCAATGCTTAAAGTTAACCACGGAAGTATGCCTAACTCTTTAATTTGTTTACCTCTAATGGCAACGCCGAAAACTTTGTGCAAAGTAAACTGTCAAAATGATTTAAATTAATTGATCACGTCAACTTACTAACAAAAAGTAAGTAATAATAATAAGAGTTAATAAATAAATAATGCTGTTAATAGTTCACTTTCTGTATGGGTTTTGTCCAGACAAAGGCCCGGTCACCGAGAAAACACCTGCACTCGACTTTAATGTTTCTGTAGAACATCTGTGTTCACCTATTTTGCATTACAATAAGAAATTCTAGACAGTTGTTGGTTAACGAAATGTCAGGTTACCCTCTCTCTTCATTTTCACAGTAAGATGTTCACAAATCTATATTTTTAAAATAAAAACTATAATATTGGAGTCAGGAAAATTTAGAGTATTTCATATCATTTTCATACAAATTTTATTTACAAAATCATCAAAATGAATTTATTTACAAATGTTACATGATTTTAAAACAATTTTTTGTAATGGAAATTCAACTCAGAATATTTTTTCTTTATAGAAGAATTGTTTTGCTAAATTCTGTGTTCGTTGGATGTGAATAATTAATTAATAGCTATCAGTTAGTTCGTCTCTAGCGAACAAAGTACGCTTGGCTAAAGGTGCCAAATAGAAAATTTAGAATTGAAACTATATTGTGATTATAATTTTGTCAATCTTTGGCAAAAAAAATTGAATTGAGTCGAGTGGATAATTGCTTGAAGACAAGAAGCTAAAGAATTTTCCACATACCGTTTGTTCTTTTCTTGTATAAAAATTTCTAGGCTTATGACTTCTGTTCATTCTTGTTATCTTTGAAGTACGTAATTATTGAATGATGAATTTTGAATCCCTTGAGCCGCAAGACAATGGCATAAATACATGATATATATGGAAAATGTCTTTGAAAGAATGTTGTTTTGTAAAACTAGATAATTCATTCCTGAAATATTTTCTATTTTTATAGTTGGGATCACCATAGTCATGTTTTAAATTCCAAAACAATCGTGTATAACTGTTGGAAAAGTATACTGCTCCATTCATTTAGGCCTTCATAATTTAGACTATTAGAGTGATAAAGCTCAAAGCAGTATTACAAAGATTTTATTTTCATTCAAAATAAAATACTTCTCCAAATCAACGAATCACATAGTTCATGATCAGTTACAATGGCTAAATCACCCTATTTTCTTAATCAATCCTGGTTTCCAAAATCATTGTTGCTACTACATGACTATTCTGATTAACTATTAAGTACCACACTAAAAATTGTGTTACCTTTCTCTTTAAATTTTGGATTTATGTTTTTATCGATCTCTAGAAATTGAAGGAACAAGAAATCTCCTGCCGAGGACTGTCAATCCTATAACTGGATGATCAAATTAGTTATTTATTCCCAGCAATCAGATGTCCACTCAAATTCTTATGGAACGCCACAATATTCTATTAGTGTTGGATCTCACAATCGACTCTTCTGTCTCACATTTTCACTTGAACTATTTAATACTCTCATTAATATCAAATCATCTCTTATGTGCTGCTGTTGGATACCTTCTTTTCTGCTTGTTTCATCAATTTCGAGTCATTGAACTTTGTCATTCACTTTCAACAATGAGTGTCTCCATTTCTGGAATTCAAAAACCTTGCAGGCAGAACTTCATTCAATAGCAGATCACATGCCATACATTCAGTCATGTCTATTCTTATAGCCAACATGCTATCATCACTTACTGAACAAAGTTGTTAAGAAAAAATCTGCCTCAAAGGTGAGACAATTTTCAATTCAGATGCTTTGTATTATTACAGATATTTTCATTGTGTGCAGGGTGTACCATCTGGATTTGTCTGTGGATTAGGTTTACATATTTTTGTTCTACCATTGGATCCATAGACAACATTGCATGAAAATGTAAAGTATCCACATGTAGAAGACTTTGTATAGTAAGTGTGTGAGTACTTTTTATCAGCTGCATTTTTTCCTGTTGCTAGAGCCCCTGTTTCACTTTTTGTTACAGTTACATAACTGTCAAAATCTCTACTTGAACTATCACCATTCCTCACCCATGAGCTTGGCTTCCTTTGAGTAGAATCATAACTTTGAGGTTTGCTTGCAAGTCTACCTTGTGATTGTCGGAAATTGTGGTATGTTTCTTTTCCATACAATTCCTGTTTGTTGTCTTTGCGGTTTGAATAAGTAACATTGCCATTGCCAGGTGTGAGAATCACGGTTTGAGCTTGAGCTTGGCCTCCTGGTGGAGCACTAGCCAGTGTTTTATCTCCAGCTACAGATGTTATTCTTCCTCTAAATCCAGGTGGTATTTTGTAGCCATTTGTACCTGGCACAGTCTGTCCTGGTTGGAAAATATCACCAGCTCTCATTGATCCTGCAGAATCTTGTATTATGTGTGTTCCATGTCGATCACTGGAACCAAGAATTACTTGTTGTGTTTGTGTTGGTTTATCAGAATGGGACAGGATATTCTGATTTTGATTGTTTGAAACTTTTATTGGCTCAAATGACTGACTACTGTTGGACTTTTCAGTTTTTGCAGCTTCAGCTAATTTTATTGTATTGTGATTACCAGCTCGGGGTGAAAGCTGGTTTTGATGATTGTCATTGTCATCTTCATCATCATCATATTCATCCTCATCTTCATCATCATATTCTTCATTTTCTCTTTGTGAGTAAGGCTGTCCACTTTGATCATTGCTTTGCTTTGATGAATTAGGATCAATTTGGCTGTTCACTTTATGATATGGAATAGGATTTGGTGGGCTTAAATTGAGATTGCTATTGGTACCAACAGGGTTATAAGGTATATGATCAGAAGGTGAAGCTTGCTGATCATTGAGGCTAGTATTTCTATGTATCAAACTTTGAGGCTCTGGAATTGTTTGACTCTTATCCACATTTGACTGTAGTAAATCACTGTCTGTTGAAAAGTTATACAAATTTGTTTGATTAAAATTCAATTTTGGGTAAGGGGAGTTCAAAGTACCGGAACCAGCTTGTGCTGCACCAGTGTAAGTTATGCCATATCTAAATGATCCATGAATCTGGCTTTGTGTCTGACCAGCTAGTGCACTACTCTGTGCTGCAGCTGTACCTCCTCCTTTGAATGGTGTTTTTTGCTCTGGAGCAGAATTTTTCTGATAAGGAGTGAATCCAATCTGAGCTTGACTTGAAGTACTTCCAGGGCCTGTTGATTGTGCATCTGCTAAGCCACCTCCAGAGCCTGCTTGCACCTGAGTATTTGTTGAAAAGGTATTACCTGAGCTTTGAGATTGAGATTGGAATGCACCAATGTCAGAGCCCATTTTAACTTGTGCTTGAGTTTGACTCTTCCTAGCTCTTCCTTCTGCAGTACTGCTTGCTCCTTTATCACTTCCAACTATTTGACTTTGTGCTCCTCTTTCACTATCACTTGTTTGCGCTTGTGCTGAAAATGATCCTGATCCTGAATATGTTCCTGAAACTTGAGCTTGAGCTGTACCTGATCCAACTCTTCCTTGAGATGATGCTGATGCTTTTGTCTCCTTACCCTCATAGAAAATGTTAGTTTCAGCCTGTGAATCTTCAGCTCCAGAGGCATGACTACCAGGAGAAACTGATCCTGGTGAACCAGCAGGCACTAGTATATTTGAGCCTGGAATGCCAGTGTATTGCCCTGGAATATGAGTTCCTGGGAAGCCAGGTGTACCTACTGGAAAACCAGGTGAACCACTATACTGGCCAGGAACTGTTGCACCAGGGTAACTAGCTTGTCCAGTTCCTTGCTGGCCACTGAGCTGCTCAGATCCTGGTAAACCAGATTGTTGACCTGGTAAACCTCCAGTTAGAAGTGCTCCAGGGTACTGGCCTGGATATGGCCCTGCCCCAACACCTGGATACTCTCCTGGTCTAGTAGATCCTGGATATTGTCCCTGTATTGTGGCTCCTGGATATCCTGTCACACCAGGACCACCCTGAGTAATAGATGTCTGACTACCAGGTTGGCCTGTTGGGATTGAACCAGGATACTGGCCAGAAGTATGTGCACCTGGATGACCTGGAAATCCTGAACCAGTTGATATTGGATATTGTCCTGGAATGGCTCCGGGATATCCAGGTAATGCAGATCCAATTTGTCCTGGTATGCCTGGTTGACCTCCAATGCTAGATGCTCCAGGATACTGGCCTGTTGATGTTGCTCCTGGATATGCGGTCACACCTGGTGCTCCAGGATACTGTCCTTGTTGCAAAGCACCTGGATATCCAGCTGCTGTTGTCCCTGTGTATCCAGGCTGCCCAGTTCCAGTCTGACTACCTGGTGGGCCTAATGGTTTTGCCCCAGATATTTGTCCTGGATACCCTGTAACACCTGGTTCTCCAGGATACTGTCCTTGTTGAGAAGCACCAGGATATCCTGCTACTGTTGTCCCTGAGTAACCAGGCTGCCCAGTTCCTGTCTGACTACCTGGTGGGCCTAATGGTATTGCCCCAGGAATTTGTCCTGGATACCCTGTCACACCTGGTGTTCCAGGATACTGTCCTTGTTGAGAAGCACCTGGATATCCTGCTGCTGTTGTCCCTGTGTATCCAGGCTGTCCAGTTCCAGTCTGACTACCTGGTGGGCCTAATGGTATTGCCCCAGATATTTGTCCTGGATACCCTGTAACACCTGGTGCTCCAGGATACTGTCCTTGTTGAGAAGCACCAGGATATCCTGCTACTGTTGTCCCTGTGTAACCGGGCTGCCCAGTTCCTGTCTGACTACCTGGTGGGCCTAATGGTATTGCCCCAGGAATTTGTCCTGGATACCCTGTCACACCTGGTGTTCCAGGATACTGTCCTTGTTGAGAAGCACCTGGATATCCTGCTGCTGTTGTCCCTGTGTATCCAGGCTGTACAGTTCCAGTCTGACTACCTGGTGGGCCTAATGGTATTGCCCCAGGAATTTGTCCTGGATACCCTGTCACACCTGGTGTTCCAGGATACGGTCCTTGTTGAGAAGCACCTGGATATCCTACTGCTGTTGTCCCTGTGTAACCAGGCTGCCCAGTTCCAGTCTGACTACCTGGTGGGCCTAGTGGTATTGCCCCAGGAATTTGTCCTGGATACCCTGTCACACCTGGTGTTCCAGGATACGGTCCTTGTTGAGAAGCACCTGGATATCCTGCAAGTGTTGTCCCTGCAAATCCAGGGTGACCACTTCCTGTCTGACTACCTGGGAGACCCAATGTTATTGATCCAGGATATTGTCCTGGAGTAGCAGCTCCTGGATATCCTGTCACACCTGGTGCTCCAGGATATTGTCCTGTTTGGGAAGCTCCTGGATGTCCAACTGCTGTTGTCCCTGTTATTCCAGGTTGACCACTTCCTGTTTGACTACCAGGTAGACCCAATGATATTGATCCAGGATATTGTCCAGGAATAGCAGCTCCTGGATATCCTGTCACACCTGGTGCTCCAGGATATTGTCCTGTTTGGGAAGCTCCTGGATGTCCAGCTGCTGTTGACACTGTTAATCCAGGTTGACCACTTCCTGTTTGACTGCCAGGAGGACCCAATGATATTGATCCAGGATATTGTCCAGGAATAGCAGCTCCTGGATATCCTGTCACACCTTGTGCTCCAGGATATTGTCCTGTTTGGGAAGCTCCTGGATGTCCAGCTGCTGTTGTCCCTGTTAATCCAGGTTGACCACTTCCTGTTTGACTGCCAGGAGGACCCAATGATATTGATCCAGGATATTGACCTGGAATCGTTGCTCCTGGATATCCTGTCACACCTGGTGCTCCAGGATATTGTCCTGTTTGGGAAGCTCCTGGATATCCAGCTGTGGTTGTCCCTGTTAATCCAGTTTGACCACTTCCTGTTTGACTGCCAGGAAGACCCAATGATATTGATCCAGGATATTGACCTGGAATAGCAGCTCCTGGATATCCTGTCACACCTGGTGCTCCAGGATATTGTCCTGGTTGAGAAGCTCCTGGATATCCAGCTGTGTTTGTCCCTGTTAATCCAGTTTGACCACTTCCTGTTTGACTGCCAGGAGGACCCAATGATATTGATCCAGGATATTGACCTGGAATCGCCACTCCTGGATATCCTGTCACACCTGGTGCTCCAGGATATTGTGCTTGTTGAGAAGCTCCTGGATATCCAGCTATGGTTGTCCCTGTTATTCCAGGCTGACTACTTCCTGTTTGACTACCTGGTAGTCCCAATGGTATTGATCCAGGATATTGTCCTGGTATAGCTCCTGGATACCCTGTCACACCTGGTGCCCCAGGATACTGTCCTTGTTGAGAAGCACCTGGAAATCCAGCTCCTGTTGTCCCTACAAATCCAGGCTGTCCACTCCCTATCTGACTACCTGGTGTACCCAGTGATGCTGATCCTGGAAGGTGGCCTTGTATAGCTGCTCCTGGGTAACCAGAAATTCCTAGAATTGATGCACCAGGATATCCTGCTACTGTTGTCCCAGGTTGACCACTTACTGTCTGACTGCCTGGTTTTCCTGAATATATTGCTCCAGGAATGCTGCCTGGCAATGCTGCACCTGGATGTCCAGTCACTCCTGGTGCTCCTGGATATTGACCTGGTTGGGCAGCTCCTGGATATCCTGCAGCGGTTGTCCCTGTTAATCCAGGCTGGATACTTCCTGTCTGAGCACCTGGTTGACCATATGGTGTTGATCCATGATACTGGCCTGGTGTAGCAGCCCCTGGATATCCTGTCACACCTGGTGCTCCAGGATACTGTCCTTGTTGAGAAGCTCCTGGATATCCTGTTGCTGTTGTACCTGCTATTCCAGGCTGACCACTTCCTGTGATACTGCCTGGTGGTCCTAATGGTATGGATCCAGGATACTGGCCTGGACTTGCTCCTCCTGGATATCCTGGTACTCCAGGATACTGTCCCTGTTGGGAAGAACCTGGATATCCTGTTGCTGTTGTACCTGCTATTCCAGGCTGACCACTTCCTGTGATACTGCCTTGTGGTACTAATGATATGGATCCAGGATACTGGCCCAGTATAGCTCCTCCTGGATATCCTGGTCCTCCAGGATACTTCCCCTGTTGAGAAGAACCTGGATATCCTGTTGCTGTTGCCCCAGTAATTCCAGACTGACCACTTCCTGGTGGACCAAATTGTTTTGAATCAGGATACTGTCCTGATGTTGTGTCTCCTGGATATCTAGGTGTGCCTGATTGGATACCAGGTGTTCCTGGATATTGCCCTGGAAGTGAAGTTCCAGTTGTTTGTATATTCCCAGGCTGGCCTATATCTGTCTGGCTTCCTGATTGACCTGAAGTAGCTGATCCTTGAAAACCAGGCTGTCCAATGCCTGGCTGACTACCTGGTGCTCCTGGAGCTGTTGCACCTGGATAACCAGATTTCCCACTTCCTAACTGGCCTCCTGGTTGTCCTGTAAGTCCTGTTGTTGTTACTCCCGGTAGTGTTCCATGCTGTTGCCCAGGATACTGTCCGGCTATTGTTGCTCCAGGATACTGTCCTGGTATAGTTGCTCCAGGATACTGCCCTGGTATAGATGCTCCAGGATATTGTCCTGGTATAGTTGCCCCAGGATACTGTCCTGGTATTGTTGATCCAGGATATTGTCCTGGTATGGTTGCCCCAGGATACTGTCCTGGTATGGTTGCCCCAGGATACTGTCCTGGAATGGTTGCCCCAGGATACTTTCCTGGTATGGCAGCTCCAGGATACTGTCCCCCAGGTGGTGATGGTGGGCTTAATCTATCTTTGTCCAAATATCCACCAGCATGTATTCCATATGGTGAGCATTCTTCACAGTCATCTCCAACAGCTGATTGACTTTGGGCTTGTCCCATTCCACTTGATCCACCTGTAATTATAAATTTCAATTTCAATTTGTATCTCTTCAACAACAAGTTTTGTTTTCATTAGCCTACAATGTATATTAAGTCAATAACATTCAAAAAAGAAAAGTATTATGATTGACTCAATGGAAGTTAATTATTTCAAGAAATGTATGCTATATAGGTTCTGAAAATGGAGAACTACTACTTTGAGGAGCAAGTAAAATAAGCTGTAGAAAAAGTTACTGAGGCAATTCAATTCATCTATTCTCTCAAACTTTATACAAACAATACATGCAATTTTGTGATGCAATTATCATTAATGCAATTTTATAATACAATACTGTATGTCATAAAAATAATTGTTATCAATGAAAGGAATACCCACAAAGATGCAATTAGTCTACTGTGAGATTTTTCCATATTATTGAAGAAATAGAATAAGTTAATTGGTAACATTATTGATAGATTCATGACCAGAAGATATTTCCAACTTCAAATAGCCTGAAAATCTAAAGACAACTATGGTCATAGAAGCAATTTAAAAGAGTCTCTGAATTGGTCTCTAGGAGTATGAGCATCATTTTATAATACTGTATTCAACTTAATTAAAAGAGATTCCAAGCCTTATCCAACTGCAAACTACACTTTAGGCCATCAAATTGGGCGGGTCAAAACAATAGCAGTGTAACAAAAACAACTAACTGCTGTGATAAGCCAATTGACCCCAAGCATCAGACTTTTTGAATAGGCAGCACGGCACACCTAGTGTTGCTGATTGGTAAGTCGAGGTTGTTGATTCTCAATGAGCCACTGATGGGATGAATCATAGTTCAGTACTTACTGACTGTAGCTCGTGACAAATCAGGCTGGGCAACTGCTTCCGCTGTGCCAGAGCTAGCATTGCCATTATTGTTGAATGCAATGAACTGCGTCTGAGTCTGACCACGATATCTCTTCCTGCCGCCGGTTGTTGCCTGTCTTCTTCTTCGCTTCCTTCCCATCAGAAGCATCTCCTGGGCCATCTTTTTATCAGTCCTGTCTTCTGCTTCAGTATCTTGATCATCGCCTGGTATGGCATTGGTCTTCAGTGCTGTTCTCCACTCTCTTTCGCCTTCAGATTGTAACAAGGTCAGACGAATCAGATGACCCCGACAAAAGTTGGTCAACGTTCTGCCAGCTATTTTCTCCACCTAAATTGAAAAATATTGTTTTTGAATTTAAAACTTAAATTTCAATAATTATTTGGCTAGTATAAGTATATTATAGTAGTTGACTAAAGAAAACTATTAGGTGTAGTATGGAAAGAGCAAATAGATTAGATTCATGTAGGCCATTGTTCAAGAAACTTGAATCTCCTAACTGTAGGCTACCTTGCTTGTATGTGTGTTAAGTTACATTATATATAAAAAAAGTGATATAAAACAAAATCTTAAATCAAAATCCTAAAATCTCTAGGGAAGTGATAGCTGTGAGCTTCTCCTAGACACTCTTTGTAAGGGTAACCGATTAGATTGGCCAGCAAAAAAGACACTTCTCTGCTGCAAAATCACTTCCCGGTGGTTCGGAACCCACCTAAAACTGTAGGTCCAGCTCATCAATCACCATCATCATCCACCTCTTTACCCACGCACAGGTCTCAGACCTATGTGGGTTTCATCCTCCAAAAAAATTAACATTCGTAATTATATTACACAAAGCCGAGGTGATTATCAGTTAGTCACAATGCCGTAGTAGTTTATTCGAATACGGTAATAACCTAGTTTTTAAGAATATAGTAAAGATAATAATTTATTGTTGATCTGACTTGACTTGTCTTATACTCCATAATCAAAGTCTTCAAGGCTTAATTCAAAAAAAAATATGCTTATCACAACATTTTTCTAATAACATAGAATGTGTGCATTTTTATTGTTCAAGTACTAGGTACTTAATTGATTAGAGTGCTATTGTAGATTTTCATTATGGCACACCGATGTATGATATGTGACGATCATGACGTTCTAAATTTGAAAACTCTTGATTCATGAATTATGTAAAACTGAACTATAATCAGGGTTGAATTTACCCAAAAACGTACTATGTAGAGGCTACATCATTTACAGAGTGGCACTGTACAGAGCGGCATAAATAGAAGAGATCTGCACATAAATATACACAGCACCTGATGCTAATAGCTGAAACGTAGTTACTAGTAATTAAACGATACACATTCAAAATATCAATCATATGAAATGTTGAGTGTTAGCTAATACCTTAAGCTAATAAGAATAAATAATCAAATATAATTAGTTATTGAATGGATGAACAAAGCATGATAATGTTGTGCCGGCTAATGTAATTAACGGTGGGGGGGTGGGTTGCCAAGAACCCTAAATTTAGCCCTAACTATTCAATTTTGACTATAGCTTAATGGTAAAGTAATATATTTTTAAAAGTATAAATAATATCGCATAATCTTTGGATTTCCCTTGTTCTCATGTTCAAAGGAAATTTTCTTTGTTATCAAAAAATTTCAAGTTTTTGAACATCTTTTGATTAGCCTACTAAAAAACTCTGTACAAATACTTATGAACTATCATGCTTGACCTTTCATTTATTTATCAAATTTATATTATCTAGTGGTGTGAATACCTTGTTTAATGTTTCATTTTACACTAAAATTTTAATTTTGAACAAATAAGTTACAATTTTAATACTGAAATGTATTTTTAATGAATTATAAAATCAATCAAATCTAATTTGGGTGCGCCTAGTTGACACCGATGGGACTTGCTGATATTTACTGAATCTACTCAATAAAATAATATTGAGTCACATTTATATAAAGTAATAAAACTATATAACCCAAGACACTACCCGAAAGATTGTCTATTTTACCAAAAATATAGAATTTTCAAGATATAACTCTATCCGTAAACACTATCCAAGAAATTGTTTTTTTTTTAGTAATTATTGAACTTCAGGATGCAACTCTGTTCCTAGGCTTTATTCAAGAAATCTTTTATTTTTCAATAAATAGGTATTTAGTTTTCAGGATATAACTCACCATTTTCCTTGTGATATTCACTCCCTCCACGTAAACATAATGAACGGGGTTATGATGGTAGCTCTTCATCTTTCTCTCATGCCAAATATTGCTGTTTGGTGTGGCCTCTTTTTCCATGTGGCTGATTTTGCATCTTTTGATTGAACGGTCACGAACTGCAATCATGCCCTGTGTCAAGAACAGTATTATTGCATAACAATTCTTCAAATTATTTATTCCATCCAATACAATTTTTAAATTAATTTTGTTCAACTACCTGGAAATGGCGGGACGCTTAGCGCAGTTGGTTGGGGCGTCGCAACTACAGCTTGCTGTCGTTCAAGTGGTCGTGGGTTCGAATCCCGCTCCACCGTCAGGCATTTATGTGTAATCATTCACCTCATTACCCACGCACAAGTCTCGGACTCATGTGGACATCATCATCAATAAAAAAAAATATCAAAGTAAATAACCAAAAAGTCATGTGACCGATTTCGTTTTCTATTTACTATTATGAGGTGGCACTTACCACTAATTTTTAAATGTTATAAGAAATGTGAAACTTACTTCGGATGGAATTTCTGTTTTGGAGTAGACCTAAACTAAAACTAAAAATGGTATCTATATAAATTAGAAGTTTTGTAACAGTATGGGAATTTTTTTAAAAAATCCAATTGGTCAATGGCTATGTTCAATTGATTACTTTCAGTATCAAAATAATAAGATAATATTGTACATTTTTTTATTGCTGATGATGCCCATATGAGTCCGAGACTTGTGCGTGGGTAATGAGGTGAATGATAGCACATATAGATGCCAGACGGATGAGCGGGATTCAACCACGACCGCTGAAACGACAGCAAGTTGAAGTTGTGACGCCCCAACCAACTGCGCTAAGCGGCCCGCCAGATTTACAAATAATAAAATTAAATGAATAATATTACAGTCTGAATTTACAAGAGCTGCGTTTAACTGGGGTAAAGTAAATTCGTATGGCTTTTCGTGGTGGGGAGACCCTTACTGGTAGTTCCACCTCGCCGTTTTTTTAACGACTGCTCTTTTTTATATGCAACCGGGACCGACGGCTTAACGTGTCCTCCGAAACACGGGAGTGGCTAGAGAAAAATATCTTGTACTCAACTGGGATCGAACCCAGGACCTTTGGCTTATCAGACCAGCGATAAGCCAACTCGGCTACGCCGACTCCAAACTGGGGTGATTGCAATTCTATTCGCTTTTGAATAGTACGAATTTTAAAAATTAACTAGGTATGTGGATCTTAATTAGGAATATCACAATATTCTCAAATACACACGCAAAACCTTAGACAAACTATTCCAAATGCCTCACTTGATCAACAATAAGCTACTACTGTTTTAAGAAATTATGATTTTGGAGCACCCACCTTGGTGTAATCAAGAAGAATGGGTAGGCCAGCTTTTAGGAGGACAATGTCGCTACCTGGTGGGGGATCAAAACGTTTCATGTCCTTCAGAAGTTGACTCCTCTGCTGCTGAAACTATACATTTGTATAAAAATATCTTAATTCAATAATGATAGTAGATCATGTGTATAGGCAGGCCCATACAAATAATGATAATAATTCGTGAAGTAAGTCAGTAAAGCAATATCTTCTCCATGTAATATTATGTATGGTATCATCGTTTTGAAACATAATATAAATATGTGGTCGACTTCGCTTTTAACTTGAGTATATTTCATTTATTTGATTCATATTTACTAAGCTGAATCAGCAACGGTTCCATCAATAAATTGAAAAAAGATACCTGCAACTCATTAATAATAATAATAATTATTATTATTATTTAATAATTTCTCTGGTTGTGAGTACAACACTACCAGAGGAGTTTATTCACAATAAATTTAAAAAAATTAACATTTCAGAAAATAAATTAAAGTCTTAAATCTAAAGTATTGCAGTTCTGAATTTTGTGGTTCCCACTATATAAATATGTGTCGGGATTCCACTATTTTGTCTATTTCTTTATAAGCTATTAGAACATGCAAAGAAATATTACGATAGTTTTACAAAGTTACATGTTACTAATTCATTGAATATTAAATTGAGAAGTATAACAATTAATAATAATATTTTTAGACTACATGCTACTAGTTAGTAATTTAGATAAATTAGTCCAGATTATTCAGACTTTTTTGTAGGCTACAGAAAAACAATTTATGACATTAATTGTTCGCTGTGATTAATTCCATTATCCAACAACCAAATTTTTGTTTTCCTTTTAAATGTATTAACGGGAATTATTTCTTTGATGTCTATTGGCAGTTTATTGAAAATTCTTGGTCCTAAATATGTGACTGATCTCTGAGCAATCACATATTTAGGACCAAGAATTTTCAATAAACTGCCAATAGACATCAGATAAATAATTCCAGTTAATACATTTAAAATATAATTATTAAATATAGCGTTCAGTAAGAATATGAAATCTACAAAAAATAATAAATAATCAATATGGTAATTCACAATACTTCCACAATATTTGGGTGTAACTGATTATCGAGCTTTGCTTTCTAAAGAGAGTGTAAAGAGTATAGGTTCATATCAGAAGTATGCAATTTAACTCATATAACATTTAATTTGACTTTATTGATATATATGTGTCTGGCATGCTGCTGATAATTATGTAGCATATAAAACGCATTTGGAAAATCATCTTCCAAAATTTCATGAATTGAAAGTATACAGTGAATTATTAGAAGAATCATATTCATATATATTGAATAATATGAATATAGACAGTGAATTGATAGAATCAGATTTGATTAAGGGAATAGTTCCCTGCGTTATTACTCCTACGAGGCACCTTTCTTACTCAATTGCTATGGGTTTACCCTTATGAATTTCACTTATAACATTTAGATGAATTAAATTCCGGTGGTTCGGAACCCACCTGAAACTCTAGGCCCAACTCATAAAACACCACCATCTAATTTATTACCCACGCACGGGTCTCAGATCTATGTGGGCTTCATCCCCCGAAAAAATTGACAAATCTAATATTCGCACACTCTTAACTTAAACTAACACCAAATAATTGAAGCATTAACTATTTTACCTACAATTTTCTATTTTTTATTGCAATTCCATCATAAAAAACCTTTATACTATAAAATAATTAATTAATCCATCAGTTTTAATTAAATCTGTGGTTCAACTTGGTGAGCACCAATTCAGGTTCATAGAATAAATGTAGAACAAAATAATTAAATTAATGTTTTTTTTTTATATTTATACTTGAACTTTTAAGTTTTAGGTTAAAATAAATGGAAGTGTCAAGATACGAGAATAAGTATATAAATAATATATTATAATAATCTCGTAATAAGAATTGATATAAATAGAGCTGTAACTCCTTTCATAATGAAACTATTTTGACCACTTGATGTTTGCATGCAGAAGTTTGACAAACGAGGGAAGATTTCAGACGTCCAACCCACTACTTCCTTAGTTGATTAGTTAATTAAACTTGCATCAGTTCGCGGAGCGTCGGCTGATTTCCATGTTCGTCAATAAAATTGCAATTTGTTCATCCGTCAAGTAATGCATGCTCTACAATAAGCAGATTCTTTTTAATTCCAGCATTATAAACTGAATTATGACACTGTATTTCTATTTAAATTTTGATTTTTACTCACTTATACTGGGATGAGATACTGGTGGGATGCATTTCACTTCTACAGAGAAGCTTCATCAAACTTTTTATAGTGCTCAAGAGTTCTTTTGAGATCAAAATTAAACCTCATCTCAATTAATGTATATGGTAACTAGTGTAGGTATAATATTGTATGGACTGCCTTGTCTTATACTTCTTAACCGAAGTCTTCAAGATGTAATCTTCAAAAAAGTTGGATGACATCACAATCAATCAATTTCTTTATCCAGAACATACATAAAATGTACATGAATGCATCAGTAAGGTAAATTAAAATAAACATTAAAATGTTTAATATAAACATCTTTGGAACTAAAAAGTTTGCATCGTCAATAATTAATAGGACATAATAGACAGACATAATAGTCACGAAGAAAGGGGTTTAAAGTTGAAAATTTTCGGTTTTTGGAGGCAATTGATCTCACTTATGAGTGATTTTAAACTTTTGATTAATTTTCCATAAATAAAAGACATATTGAGGAATAAAATGACATATTTTTCATTTCAATCCAACAAATAGTTTTTCAAAATATTGTTTAGAAAAATTAAAATTTTTACAGATTTAAAAAACTACAATTGCTTTATTGGAGTAAAAATGAATACTCTTTACTATTACTAAATTACTATTCCTGACATCTCTACTTTATTTAACATTATTCTATTTTGATTTGAACTAGCAATACAGAGACGTAATCTTTCTACTGAATGAAAGGAGGATCTCGTGAACATCAGAGTGAAGGAATGAATTTCTTTATAGAGGATGGACTATTTAGACGACATTTATGCATTTTATTTGAGAACTGAAACGAATAAAATTAATTTTCAATTTCTTTATTAAAAATTTATTATTATTGGTTTGCATTAAGATAGCCATACGCACTGTCCTTACATAAATATAATATTATTACTGCATCACTTGACTGACCAATAAACCTACAAGTATGGTGCAAGTGTGCATAGTATGGCAATAACTGCATCATAAAACAGATGATAAAACAAAGGAGAGTAATAAAAAGAAGGAACAGCGATGCGGCTTACAAGTCAATTAACTAGAACCCCTAGAACACTGCTGACAGCAGCTGTCACATCCTCAACACATTCATCAGCAAGTGTAGAGTATTATCATTGTTGGCATTTGTTGGTTCAACCACTAATTGCTGATTCAATCACACTCCATCTTCAAATTAGAAAATAGTGTATGTGCTTGCAACAACTGTCCTCAACATTGGATTTTTACTAGAAAAGGTTATCGATTAGTGGGTAATAGAAAGGATTTCTTTTCATGATATCACTTCTAAACATAACATACGCACTTCCTGATTTGATCAAGAAAATTTTCAAATGAATGTTTAATATATTTTCTGTTCACTACTATGTATTTAAGTTATAAATAAATAAGTATCAAATAAGTTGAGTACAAATTGACAGGATTCAGTAATTTAATTTGATTCATTCCAATTATGCAGCCTACATTAAAGGGCAGTTATTTTCTCTATTATGCTACCTACCGGTATCACTAAAGACCAAAGTTCATCACAAAATGAAGATATTCCTTATAACCTAATAACTTTGAATAGTATGAGATCATAAATTCCATGAATGATAAATTCACTACTAAATAGTTTTATTATTTTCTATTTTTAAACTTATTAACAAATGACTAATTTTCTGCCATAAGATTAGGTAGGCCTATTAGATTTTATTATAACATTAAGTTAAGATAACCAGTTCATTGAAATTATTATTTTTCCTGATGTTAGTAGCAAAAATACAATTTAGGTAGATATCCAGATCCAAAATATAATTATGTTTCAGGTATCTCTTTACAAAGTTTTTTATCATACTTCTTCAACAAAAATAATTGCAAAACTTCAAGTTTAGTATAGAAAACAAACTAATGTGTTTGGTTTATTCGGAATTTTGGTTGAACTAGCACAGAGTGCAGAATGCAAAAAACCAACTAATTAATTTAAGAGATTACTTCTAGTAGAATAATGTTTCTAGTTTTTTCAAAATAATTCGTTGTTGAAGCAACAGAAGAGAATAGGTTTGGCACTTTCAGAGAATAAATTGTTATTATTTTTGAGTCTCACTCAGGGTTGTATTTCTTGTGGTAGTAAAAAATTATCGACCCTGCCAGGATTCGAACCTGGAATCTTCTGATCCGTAGTCAGACGCGTTATCCGTTGCGCCACAGGGCCTTAAAGATGGCGGTCACGATAAGTTGGTTTTGAGATTGCTAACAAAATTATTGTTACTTGTAGTAATTTTCTCAGAAAATTGTTCACAAAAACGAATGGCACGCTTCTCTTTTGCTGTCGAATAATAATCTACTAGCATACATAAGAAAAAAAATCTATAACCTCAATCATTCCATTATTTTTTCCTGCTTACAATGTTATAACCATCATTTTCTATAGTAGATCTACCATTAAATGAGATGTTCTTTAGAAGTGCTTTATTGTATTTCAAAGACATTTCTTCTGATATGAACACTTTTCTGCTTTGGTGAGCTTTTGTATTTCAATTTTCTATTGTATTGTCAGTGTAAGAGCTCCCATCAATACTTCCAATTATTAATTTTTCAATAAAATGTTTAAAATTTAAGTGTCAACAAAATTATTTGATTATTATTTTTATATTTGAACATTTCTTTATTGCTATATTATTATACTGTATTTCTATTATTATAAATCACCAATTTCAGCTTTTAAAAACACAAATGAGAAAAATTAAATTTCATATTGATTATTGATTTATTGGTATACAAATATTGTTTATCTGAGAAATGGATTCCACTGCAAGTGTGGCATCCACTATATTAAATTTATTATAAACTATTTCAAGATTATTATTCAAAACAGTTTTTGATTGGTCAACTATTTATAATATTATTGTCATTAGTTGTAGTAATAAGTTTGATAAGAATTGAATTGTTTGATAACAATTATAATGATTTTAAATTCATGAAATTCCTCGCGTTGTAATCATATTCAATGAAAAAAATTAATTTAATATACTTCCTAGCTACTCTAGAACTTGAAAGTCTAATGAACTAAAACCCTCTCTATAACAAATTTGGAATTTATTTATTGAAATACAGTATTATGTTTGAGTGTTTATGTGTTTGAGTGTTTATGTGTTTTAGTTATTATGTTTCCACAGATGAAAATTTTAATATTAAATAATTGATCAAATTTCCACCCAATTATCCAAGTTAAATCAAACTCACATTGGTAAAATATTATTGGAAAAATTATAAGAAAAACTCCTTTTAACTATCCACTCTCATTACATAACTATCCACTGCCCTTGATTACATGGGCAAAAAGCGAACCTTCCGAAAAACGCGAACAAAATGGAGCTCATCTTGTAATCAATATTGAAGATATATTATTATTGGATGACAAGAGAACTACCCCAAATATCCAAACTAAATCGAAGGCAACTTTTGTGATAAATATTGAAAAATGATGAAAAAACCTCCCAATTATCCAAAACAAATCTAACATCGAACTCACCTTGTAATCGATATTTAAGAAATCTCAATATTGAAAAAATTATTAAAAAATGCTACCAACTATTAAGATTAAATCCAAACAAAATTTGATTTTTTGAGAGTTGGCTCTAGCATCTCCAATATAAGTGAGTGTAAAACAATATATAAAAGTGAAATACAGTGTCAGTTTTAATATTAGATTGTTCATTAAGTATTTCGTCATGGAAAACATCACAGAAGTCTAATGTATTGAAAAAAAACGGGGGAAAATTTGCCTACTACCCAAACTAACTCTAGCATCGGTATCACCTCGTTATCAATATTTGAAAATATCCTAATATTGCAAAAATTATGAAAATTATCCAAACACCCCATACTATTTTTCTTTATTTTTTTCCGGAGGATCAAGCCCACATAGATCTGAGACCTGTGCGTGGGTAATGAATTGATTGATGGTGATTGATGCGAATGGGACCTACATTCTTAGGTGGGTTGCGAACCACCGGGAAGTGATTTCAAAGCAGAGAACAGATTTTTTTGATGGCCAATCCAATCGGTCACCGTTACAAAGATGGCCCAGGAGTTTCGTAGCTTATCTCTGATTGAACAGATACCTGCTACGGCACTCGGCTATCACTTCCATAAATACTAAATCACGCTCATCAGTATTGGAAAAATTAAAAAAAAACTCCCCCAACGATTCAAAGTATACCTAATTTAACTCACCTTGTAATCAGATTTGAGATCAAATCCGGAGACGAGAACGGCAACGAATATCATGCAGAATGTGAGCGGCCTCCATGAGCCAGCCATCTTGCGAGGCGAAGTCCTCGCCGCTTTTGTGTTCGAAGATGTCACTAATCAGTTGAAACGTCCAACATGCGGACGCCTCAAGACCGCGACCGCGAATGACTGACCGCTGACTGCCCAATGTAGGAGGCCAATCAACACAGACCACCTCCCTCCAGTTGCCTTGCAATATGTGTACATGTGTACTACTTGTACAGCGTACTTGAATGGGAATTTGGGGATGAAGACAATGCCTGCACTTGTTGAGAAGCTAATGCTCTGACATTGGTCAGTCTCATTTTTGGTACTGTTGAGCAGAAACTATTTATCCTACCGGCGCTGTATTGCAAAACATGCTCCAAATTACTACCCCCACTCAATCGTTACACAGGATAGTGTTGAAGGGGCAAGCGGCACGTGTCTTCTCTTTAGAACTTAATATTTGCTACTAAGAACTGATTTATGAAACAAAAATGGTTGATGATTATAGTGGATGTATTATTTTCACTATATCAGATCGTCTATACATTGGTATCAAATATTGATTATCAAACATTCAAAATATCATGTCTTCCACTCAATTCATCTATTGTACAACCTTGTAATTTCTCTGACCAACATTTGGTTATTCAATAATTGAAGAGCCAGGGGGAAGAATGGTTTTAGTCCATTTTGCAAAATATTTTAGGAGAGCGAAAATAAAGTTTTTCTCTCTGTATTTCGAGAAATAATAACATATTTGATGTAATTTTGGTGCCATATCATATTTTCGTTCATTACAATCTTGTTTATCCACGAAAAAAATAAAAGTTTATTTTTATTGAACGTTTTTTTTTTTTTGCTTATTTAATACCAGCTGTTCACAAAAGGAAATGCCATTTTCAATATATCCCTCACAAAATATGAGGGAAAATGTAATTTTGGAATAAAACTAGTTTGTAATTTTATTTAAACATGATTATTTAATAACGCATTTGATAATATAATATTATTCAGTTGTGTGAAAAGCAGAATATTTGTAAACATTTTTCAGCTGTTATAGTGCAATACTACTTCATTGAATGAATCGTTGTCAATTTTTTTTCATTCTTATCATTTCTCGTAATCCTGCAACCAAACCCAAAACTAAGTTGTAGAATATCATCTCAAATAAGTTGTAAAATAGGTAATACTCAAATGAAAATTTTATTAGTGATTATTTGTGTAGAAGATAAAATGTAATTTATTACCTTCAATCATCATTGTCATTTATGAAGCTTGGGCAAATAGATTTAAATTTAAATAAATACGTGTAAATTAGAATCAATCAATGGTGATATTTTATATATGTTAACAACGTTAATAATATTCCTGGATTTACTACTTATTCTTAATAAAAATTTGACAGCAAGTCGTTGAATTCACTTGAAAAGTTAAGGGTAATAATATATTGTGTAACTTGGCTGGCTCAGGTCTGTTGTCAGATTTTCATATAGTGGTGATAGATGGGATATATGTTTGAAGATTCCAAACTCCAATTGTAAATAATTTTGAAGGTGTTACAAGTTTATTATATTGCTGAACTTTATTTCAAAATTGATTATCTTGTCAAATTTCATTGAACTTTACTCCATTCCTATCTCCTCACCTCGTAAAGAGTTGAATGTGGGCACATAATTTCAATTAATGGAAATTATTTTTCTACTCCACAAAAATTCAGTGTTGATTAATTTTTTTCAATAAATAATCGTTATAAGTTACAATGAGAACTTGGAGTGAGTTATCAAGCATCACAAAGTCCTGCAGAAACTATATGATCATTCATAACTGTATAAAATATTTCTGCATTAGTTGGCCTCCAGCCGTGTCTGAGGAAGCATTTCAACGATGCAAAAAGGTCATCGAATAAGTATAAATAAATAAATATTTTATTTCCATTTAAAACTAAATCTAAACAAATACATATACATATAAGACTACATGACTAAAACTACCAAAGATTACATTTTTTATAAACATTTTTTTGCGTGGAAATTAACCTACTCTACTATGGCATGCCATGTTCTAGAGCAGGTTTGCAATTTAAATTTTTCAGGATTCAGTGTTTTAATATCAGGTTAGTGAGCTCACATATTGTTTGAAATTATGGTTTCTATAAGTGTTTAATTTCCTAGTGAAGTTTATCGACAATAATTTATTATTTATATTTATCCAAAAACTATTTTAAAGACGTCCTAAAATTTTTTTGTTGCAAAGTGTAGCCACTTTGCTATTCCAGTTACCAACTCTAAAATCTATTTCATTTTATTTAAGAGACAATCAACTTCTACTAGCACAGAGAGTTGATCGGGACTTTCAAAAATTGTTATATTGGATTTATTACCCTACAATGAATCCCCTACAAATTGTCTATTTTGATAAAGATTTATTTGTGATGTTCTCCATGACGAAATACTTGATGGACTAATATCAAAACTGACACCGTATTTCTATTTAATATATTATTTTCACTCACTTATACTGGAGATATTGGAGGGATTTATTTCACTTCTAAAGAGAAGCTTCATCAGCCTGAGAGGCTGAATGAGAAGTAATATGCACCGTATTTCTATTTAATATATTATTTTCACTCACTTATTATACTGGAGATATTGGAGGGATGCATTTCACTTCTAAGGAGAAGCTTCATCAGCCTGAGAGGCTGAATGAGAAGTGAAGTGAGAAGTAATATGCATCCCTACAATATCTCCAGTATTAATGAGTGAAAATAATATATTTAATAGAAATATAGTGTCAGTTTTGGTTTTAGAAAGATTTATCATTTGGAATCTTTTACTTTTCTTATAAATAAATATGGCTACTTCTCCTAGCCACATATGAATACATAATTCAGATATTTGGAATGAGCAAGATATTGACAACTCTTGAAAATAACAAAATAAAAATAGGAAAAATTGGAGGTTTTTTATTTTTGATGGAACGTTTTCGACTATTTTATGAAAACTAGGCAACATATTTATCATTTCTAATCATTTTGCTGATTATAAGTAGAATAATACAGTGAGGTCTATTCACGTATATTAGGCTAATACTATTTATGTGAATGAATCTCGTGGTGTGCATCTGTACACATGGCTTACATCTACTCTCCAGTAGACTAAACTTAGTTGCACAACAACGCTCTCAATTTTTAAACGCTTGTGTTGAACTTCGACGATTAATTTTCAAATATAATAACAACGCGGGGCTGAAAGCGCCATTAAACACTGAGTCCTTGAATTAACTATGTGCGTTTATGAAAGTATTCACACTCGCACATGCACCATACTGATCATGTTTATAAATGTTTAGGATCTAGCACAATCTAAACTATGGAGCGCATTGATTGAGAGAATCTAATTATATCACAAGACAGATGTCTTAGCTGATAACCCAGTTCCCTCTTTAGGAAAGATATATGTCGGGATGAACTAAGTGTAATTTCATTAGTGGATGTTGGGATAATTTTGACATTTGCATTTAAAGAAAAATTTGTCTCTATTACCACACAACCCTATTTTCAATTAAATTATTTATATTTTTATTCAGCACCATCTATGAATAGAACAAGAACGTATTATTGGTGCATTATATTTACTTTGTGTGCATTATGTTCGAAATTATTTACCTCCACAATTTTGGTATCGTATTTCGATCACATATCGAAATTTGAGCTTGATCTACATACCTGTTGATTAACACTACAATAATTTTGGATTTCTTGTTCCATAACGATCTGCGTTGTTAATATTAACTTTTTGTTGTAAATTTAACGACTTAGTCAGTTTTATATTGTAAATATAAATGGATATATATATATATATTCACAATATAAAACTGACTGCAATTCGTTAAATTTACAACAAAAAGTTAACTACAATAATCCCTGCTAAGCTGCACATAAAAAATAGAATTGTAAAATAACGTTTAGTAGTAGTTACATTTATTAAATTATTATGTAATTTCATGACATTCTCTGTAGCTTGTCAGTTCTCTTGGACTCTTTTCCAAGGAGCTAAATGGAGTTAGATGGATTTAATTGAAACCACACTTAATGGATGAATAATATTCATTCCATCAAAACTTTCAAAGTAGAAAGTTTAAGGCGACTTTTTCAAGCAAACGTTTTAGCCAACTATGGTATTATTTATAATATGTTACCGTAGTTTGGTGAGGTGATAATAATAAGAATCTTTTGAATGCGATCAGGTCAAATTTTTGTTTAATAAACAATCAAATTACACAAAAACAAAGCATAAAAGTCACATGAGTTGATCACTTGATAAAACAAGGAAATAAATTAAGAAATAGAAAAAAAAACTAATACTACTTTGTGAATAGGAATACTCTATGATAAGCATTATAACTTCAACGTAGAAAACTAAAACACAAACTTTCAAATTAATAAGTAAGTAAGCCTATCATATGACAATTGCACTGAAAAATTGCAAAAAATATACTACATATTTACAATGATAAATTACCATGTTATCAAAATATTGTAATAAAACATTATGACTAGACATTCTCGTCCTTGTATTTTGTTGATAGAAAATCAACTAATAGATTGTACAATATATATTTACAACTATAGGTCTAATCAGGTAATAAAATATATTATCTACTTCATATCTACAACAATATCTACCAACAGCTAACTTTGAAAGAACAATATAATTTTCAATTTCTTCCTCATGACGAAGAAGGACATAACATATAATATGAATTATGTGGTTTGAAGTATTAATGAGTACTACTGATTTGATCACATCAAAGGCTATTTACCACGAAAAGTCTCATTTCCCTAATTAAGTTAATAACAGACAATGTACTCTGTAATTTTTCTCAATAATTTAATAGAGATATTCATTGGTGAATTAAATAAGAATGTGAGTTACCAAAAGAATTCCAGGTGTGAGAATATGGAAGCTCAAATCGAGCTAATAGTCATTAATAATAAAAAACATATGAAGACAAGATTGCCAAGGAAATTTGAAGAGAAGACATCAATTTAACCTCTAAACACATTAAACAGCGTTAAAATATTTAAACTCAATAACTCGTAAACACATTCAACTTTTTACAAACATGATAATATGCATAGCAATTCAGACATAAAGGAAAAATTAGAAAATTCGTTGAAAAATGAATAAATAATAGAAAAATAATAAGTACAATGGCCCCAAAAATTTCTAAATAAGTAAAAAAAAATATTTTTGGAAATTTAGCTTTCTAACAACGTACTAAGAATGCAGGAAGCATCTAATTGAATAAAAATATAACTCTAGCTTCAATAATTTTCAAACTGTATTTTATCATACTGCAATTATTTTTTCCAAAAGTAAATTTTTCATATTAACATTTTATGTGAATTTAACGACTTGCAGTCAAATATTCATTAAGAATAAGTATAATTTACTAATAATTCATTAAGAATAAGTATAATTTACTTATTCTTAATGAACATTTGACTGCAAGTCGTTAAATTCACATAAAATGTTAATATTAACAACGCAGTTCGTCATGGAACAAGAAATCCAGAAATTTTTCATATTTAAAAAAAAAGTAATTGAGACAAACAATTCAATAAATTGAACTTACCAATCATTCTGAATATGAATTTTGATTTGAAAGCATCCGATATTATTTGATAATCATGCATTTTTTTGACTGATTTGAATATTGAATTGTATCAAATAATAATTGAACAAATGCAATACAACAAATATATTTTATCTAAATAAATACTTGAAAAGTTGTTTGAAGAATACCCAACAATAAAAAAAGTGGAGTTCTAACATATTAATATTCTATTTTGATATGCTGATTCATTGTCATTAATGAAAAGGAAGATATTTAACGCATAGTATTGTAATTACATTCAGCAATTTTGGTTTTAATCTTTAAAACTCAGATTTAAGGAGGATCTCCAGTTGGCCTACGATGTATAGTTTATTGTTCGCAATTCACTGATCTCCAATTTACTTCTTTTTTTTTGTACATACAACGTATATTCACTTACTCTCTTAGTCACATAAATATAGAATCATTGCTTACCCAACTTAACAATATTATATCAAGAAATTCCATCATCCTTAAAAGAAAATAATATTTATTTCCCAATATGACACATTTCTATTCATCTAATTATTTTTTCAATTCAGTAATTTCATTGTTAACATGTGAACTACTCGATTTCTCTGAAACTGGTTCACGCAGCAGCTGAGTAAAAAACCAATAACCTATCAGTTGAAAATAATCAAAACAACAAAGATTGAAAATTAAATGAGCTCAATTGAATACACAGTTTCCTCAAGGACATTATTATTGTGAACTGCATTCTCTTTCATATCGTCATATTCAATCATTATTATGGAGAAATGCTCTTTGTAACAATCGCACTACGGTGCGATCTGAAATTAATAATCTGATGGGATGCTAAGCCTAAGTTACCTCATGTGTGAGCTATATATATCATTCAATATTAATATAGCATGGTCAATACTAGATCGCAAATCTGAAAAAATTCACTATCTCTAGATTAAAAAATATAATATCTTTATTGAAACTGGCCCTTCTTATACATACAATTTTACTAAACTTACAAAAACTGGTCCTTCTTATGTTTACAATTTTAAAAAGTTCATTTTTTAAATGATGGTCCCCATGATATTCTTTCTTCATAATTTCCGTGTTATTTATTAAAAGTCATAAAATACTCACTAATAAATAATACTGGAAGATTTTTTATAGCATTATATTACAGGAACTTAGAAAATCGAATCTTTACAAAAATAGTTGACTTTCCTACGCATCACTCATGTCATCCGACAGGTTGCGAATACATTTACTCATTGTCTCAATAATGGACAAGAGAGGATCCAGATGCCCCTTGAATGTTATCATATTATAATATAATTAACTTACATAATATATTAATTGATAAATTGAATAATACTAGTATTCAATTTTTATTAATTGTCAATCATTCAAGGAGACTGTTAATATTGTTTAAAATAATGATGATAATTTTTTGGGAAGTGATCTATCCTTGACCTCTACAATTGCAATAGAAATTATAAAAAATAAATAATAGAAAATCCATCAAAACAACTATTTTATAATAGGATGAGGATAAGGAACTTTTCAAATATTTATATTAAGTCAAGATAAATCTCATGATCAAGAAAACATTTTGACATTCTCAGCATAGGTAAAAAAGGATCATAGGTACTGATTTCATCAGTATGAGAAGGACCTTTCCAATACTCATTCAGCCTTGGATAATATTTTGAGTAATTTTTCACCACATTACCAAATACCATTATCCATCACCCATTAAACACAAGTCTCAGACGTCAGATCTCACAAAAGAATGATCTTGGACCCTGAAAGTAGACTACCCTTAGTGCTCAACCCTTCTGATTTACTTTAGAAATATTAGAAAATCACCTTCCTCCATTTCTCTAATCAATAAAACCTTTGATTTTACACCATTTATTGTGCATATAAGCAAAGTTATAGCCCTTTAGGTTTTAGCTGATCTGATCTCAGAGTTCAACTATCCAGGAAGATTTGTTTTATCTTATCCAAAAACTTTGGTTCGTTTTGCTTCTTAGTTATCTTAAGATACCGCAAAGAAGATGAGATCGAGGAGGTTTTGGCCAATGTCAGTCACATAACTCATGTGAAACATTTGCCGCCAAAACCAATAGCCGCGAACCAGTGTCACCAACTGTAGATGTGCTTCTCACGCATGATGACTCCTCGTGCTTGTAGAGATAGGACTTGAGGGCAAACGCTTTGCCGCACCGATCACACGAGTACGGCTTGGCGCCTGAGTGGGTTTGCACGTGCGCGCGCAGGTTGGATTTATCTGCAAATGCCTTGCCGCATTCCAAACACTTGAATGGCTTTTCCCCTGAAAAAAATGAGAAGCAATAGATAATTTATTGACTTACGTAGTTTATTGTGAACACAATGTTTCCCTTTATACTGTTAGTTTATATTTATGATTTATGATTGTTATGTATTTGATTTCTTTCATTATTTCACGATTTATGATTGTTTGTATTTTTCATGGCGAATAAATAAAAAAATAAACATAAAAAAATAAAAATGTGAGTGTGAGTGAGATGGATTAACTTCCAAATACTCTACCACATAACTTCAGTTTTAAACCTCATTCAGTAGACCTCCATCCTCTGAGGAAGCACTACAACAGTGCAAAATCACCATCACACGCAATACGTAAGTGTTGAAATTAACCTAGAAAGTTTAGCATTATCAATTATTAATATCATTTAAAAACTGAATCTTCTATTTTTATTATGATTGGTAAGAATTGATGTTAAAACCGCAGTACCAGTAGTGTAGTGGAAGATTCTGAAAAGAGCAGTTTCCCCTCAGTTGTAGCATGTCCAACCTCAACAATGTTTGAGTGGAAATTTCATGAACTTTTTCAAGCTGTTAGAACCGTTGATTCAAGGTGGGCGGTGTGGCAAAAATTCATATAAAAACCGCAGTACCGGTAGTGGATGATTCTGATAGAGCAGTTTCCCTTTAACCTATCTTACCTTTCCTCTTCCTCTCTCAGTTTTAGCATAGCCAAGCTCACGGCTGAATGCACTCAAAGTGATCTGCACTCAAAGTCTACACTGCTGTCAAGTTGAACCCTCCTAATTTAACCCCTCATTTATTTATATTTAATAGTTACCCTCTTAGTCCTCTAAAGAATAATTTTAACCCACATTTAACAATAATTAATTATTGTTAAATTCATTACTTTTTCCCTATATATTTTTGGTTTGTGGGATAATAAGTCATTTACTCACTCACAAAAACCAGGCTTGCCAGATTAAGGGAGCTCTGAGGGTAGGGAGGAGAGGGCAATCTTGCAAAAAAAATCAACAAAATCCCCCCCCCCCCGCCCAAACTTCCGAGCTGGAACTACTCCTGTTGCCTGCGGATAATCTTCATACAGCTTTCAGTAATTTACAAAGTAGAAAATTCCGGTTTATTTGAGTAGTTAAGTAGAGGGTACCAACCGGTATGAGTCCTGAGATGGCCCTGCAGGAGCCAGGGTCTGGAGAAGCACTTGCCGCAGGCGGGACAGCGACATGCCTGGTTGTGTGTGCGAACGTGCATGCTGAATGCAGGCATTGACACATACAGTTTGCCGCAGTGCGGGTGCGGACAGCGGCGCGCCTTCTTGTCGTCAGGCGAGCGGTGCGTCTGTCTGTGGCGGGCCAGGTTGCTCGACGTGCTGTAGCGCTTGCCGCATGACTGGCACACGTGGTTACCGCCTCCACCAACCATTGAAGCCGCTTGCTCGGGCACTGGATCGGCATTTCTCTGCATCGAGGAAAGTTGAAAATTTGTAATATTTACCTCAGTCTTCAGTATTACGCTTAGGGCGTAGGCTCTATTTTTTGTTGAAAAAATTTTTGTTTCTGTCTGCATGCAAAGTCTCCTGCAGCCGATAGCTCCCATACACCTTAATGCCTCCCGACCGTTTCAAACAAATTTGCGCGCCTGAAACTATCTCTTGGTCCCAAAGACTTGAGGAAGACTTTTTCTGTCACCAATAATTTTTTGACACTCGGATGACTTGTGGGCCGACTCTGTCACCCTCGTCTAATAGGGACCTTAGTCAAACAAACAACAGCACGTGAGTGTCAAAATGTAAACGAAAAAAACAACAGCGCACTCATATTCCCATGAAATAGTATTGACATAAGACTGTTCTCAAATCTAAGGTTTGCATGGACTACAATCGTTTTCAGCTTCATTCCCCAAAATTAGAAAAGCTCTCATGTAAAAAATTGAATATATGGCTCAGAATAGGGATCCTACGTTGTTACATGTCTTTCCATACAATTTATGGCATGCATGAATGAACTCAGAATTAAATTGTTTTGGAGGGAGATATCGAGTGAGAAAATATGTTGGGGGTTGTCACCTCAAAGAAAATCCTCACTCCCATAAAATACACAAATAAAGCTTTTTAGAGTCAGTTGAGAATTTCGGGGGATATATCCCTGGATTCACCCCTGATGGCATGGAGTAATATGAACAAGCTATAATTCTTCAAAATGTGGTGCTATTGTAGAATTTGGTAGGTTCCTTGAGCAAAGTCACAAATGCCGGAGTTTTGGAAACAATGCATAACTATAGTCTGAAATTATGAACACCACTCAAAAGAAAACTGAAATATCTGGATCATATGACAAGAGGTCACTACAGATGTTCAAAATTGATAGCACAGGGTAGAATAATTGGGGAAGAAGTGTTGGAAGGTGAAGTATTTCCTGGCTTAAGAATATAAAGGTTGAATTAATTCTGGTGTTGTCACAACAGTATTGCGACCATTGTTTTTGAAAGGTTCAGTTACTGTAGACATAATTATGCTTTTAAAAACATATAGAATGTACAATTCATGCTAAAAGAAATAAGGAAGAGTTGTCTTTCTTCATATTTTTATTTTATTTTTGACTCTTCTCATAAGGATAAAGGATTGCCTATACCTAATTTATTAATTGCATGGTTCTTTTTCTCTAGATTATTTTTTCTTTCTTTATTCTCTAATTGATATATCAATTATATAGTTACTCATACATGTATTTATTCTGTAGACTAGTATTGTATTATTTAATGTGTTTTGTACCACTACGGGTCTCATCAGATCCAGTGGAAATTATCAACTTGTAAATAAATAAATGAATTGGAGAATTACTATAGTACTCACAGAAGGTAGGTCGGATGCAAACACATGTCCGTCAGCGGCGGCAGCTGCAAGGGAGACTTCAGCCAGTTGCGTGAGGTTGTACAACTCATCAGGACAATCAGCTTCTACTGCGTGTTCTGTGATTTCATCTGCGAAAAAGGTACATGAATGTGGATTGCATGTAGATAGAAGGTGTAAGTGACTTTCCATTAAGAAAAATGTAATCGATACTGTTTTTATTAAGCGGCGGAGCTAGAACTCAAGGTCCTCTCTATCACTCAATCTTAAAGAAGGGTTAAGGTAGTAAGGAGAAAGAGGGAAGAAGGAAAGTTAGGAGAAGGAGGATATATAGAAAAAATTGACGAGTGCTCATGTAATTAAGGATGTAAGGGTAGAAAATGAGATCAAGAAAGAGAGAAAACTATAATGTAAATAGAAACTGTATAGAGGTCGATTCAAACACGTCAGTTATGGCGCGTCACAGTCACAGTTCCGTCTCAGTTCAGTCATGGTAACAATCAGTCACCTGACGGGTTAGAGCCGGACGAGTGTAGACAGCGTTACTGGAAACTCAGATAAGAATATATTTTATGACTGTGACGAGAGGGATAGCTCGGAACTGAGACGTGCCGTGACTGATGTGTGTGAATCGACCTTAAGAGAAAGACAGAAATCAAATGAAGAGATCGAGAAAGAGGGAAAAAAGGAAGTTGTGAAGAAGGAAAGACAGCAGATATAGAATGCAAAAGTGTTCATGTAATTTAGTATGTGTGAGTGGAGAGAAGAAGTAGAAAATTGAGGAGAAGAAGGAGAGACTGCAGAAATTTATGAGTGTTTATGTAATATTCAGGATGTAAGGGTAGAAAAGGAAGAAAATGATAATAGAAATAGTATTGAAGAAAGACAGAAATCGAATAATAAAAATAGAATGGAAAGAAGAATGTAGATAGAAATGGGTAGTTAGCGAGTTAAATCGAGTATAGCATTATCGACAAATCGAGAAAAGGAAGAAAAATGATATTTTTAATATCATTAAAGTTGAGGAGAAGAAGAAGGAGATTTAGAAAAATTGATGAGTGCTCATGTAATTAAGGATGTAAGGATAGGAAAGGAGATCGAGAAAGGAAGAAAATTATAATGAAAGGAGAAAGAGAAAAACAGAAATCAAATAAGGAGATCAAGAAAAAGAAAAGAAAGAGGTAAAATTAATAGAAATGGTAATGGAGAAAAACAGAAATCGAATAATAAAAATAGAAGGAAAGATAAGAATTCAGATAGAATTGATAAATCGAGTTTAGCATTATCGGAAAATCGAGAAAAGGAAGAAAATGATACGGTAAATAGATATTTTATAGGAAAAATACAAAGATTGAATAGTAAGAATAGAGGAAAATGGGAGAATATAAGTAGAAAAGTAGAGTTGGTTTGTTGGCAAGTTAAATCGAGATCAGCATTAGCAGCAGGCAGCAGGTGGATGAAAGAGCAAACAAGTGGCATCAGAACTTCAGAACAGCGGCTTCATGATGACCAGCGAGTGGTTTTTGGCTGCGCTCCCGAAATTATTCTCAAGACGCCTCACTAACTTTCGACCCTCGCCAGCCGTTCAAATCAAAGTCGTTCAAAAACTATTCCTCTCTGTGCACATCATCATTTCCATCTCTTTATCTTATAATAACAACTGATGAATTGAAATTCAAAGTTGAAGTTCGAGTTTGAAAACCATAACGCCAACTCTTTGATATCTAAGAAGTGTTTCATAAAGTTCATATTTTATCTGATTAAATCTATTTTAATTTTTCAACTCATTGGATAGAAGTAAAAATTGAAGTTTGATTTTGAAAATCAAATCGCAAACTCGCATGGTGTCCAAGGAATGCCAAAAAGGTTCTACCCATCTGATTGGATCTTTCAAGTACTAGAACTATTTTTTTTTTATTTATTACAAGACAATCTAATAGTTTTTCTGTTATTTATTATTCAAATGGAACACCGCTTACAATAGTGGATTGATCACTCACTATTCACATTCCACAATAGAGAGCTACAGTCCATTTTCATTTTGAGATACTATTCTCATTATGGATGAAAATGAAATTCGTAAATGAAGTATCAAACATAGAGCACATCCAGAAAATCTTCCAGATAATACAATATATTATATACTGTGCAGCTTGGCATTTTTTTCTAAAAAAAAATTATATTGCATTCATAATTCTTTGGGGATAGTCAATATACTGTATTTAAACAATCTAATATTAAAACTGACACTGCATTTCACTTTTAAATAATGTTTTACTCACATATATTGGAGATGCTTGAGGAATGCATTTCACTTCTGAAGAGAAGCTTCAGCCTCTGTATTTTCAGCCTAGTCGTATTTGAACAACTAGGGATCTCAACTAGTGGATTTTAACTTCAATTCTGTTTCACCCAAGTACCAGTAATTGAAATCATGTAAATATTTTTTGAAATTGAAATAATGCAAGTCTTACACACATTGGATCTTCTCTCTAGTATCTTGCCTTTCACCATATTATCAACAATTATTCTTGTCTTTCTCTACATTATCAACAATAATTCAATCAGAGAATAAATGCTATGCAATTTCTTTACATGCTGTAAGATGTGAAAGTGATATAATTTATGAAAAGATTGTTAGGAATTCAATTAATGCGGATGTAGAGCATTATTATAGATAATTAATAGCAAAAAAATTATAATATTATACAAAATACATATTATTATTATTATTATTATTATTATTATTATTATTATTATCATCATCCTGTCATCAACTTATTGGTCACTCTTCTTGTGTAGTTTGAAAATCGTCTGCATTTTTATTTTGATAAATCTATTCATTGACATGATACTAATCATATTAATTAGCACGTGATATATCTATGAATTTTTGTGCCTAATTTATTGATCTACTTGATACTATCATACTATGATCACTTGCATGATAATATCATTTGTATTCTTGTGTCAAAGAACTCATTTATTGATTTGATACTAATGATATGAATTGACACTTGAAATCATATGATCTGCATTCTTGTGTTAATAAATCTAAGCATTGACTTGATACTAATCATTTGAATAAACCCCTAAAATAATATTATTTTTATTCTCGTATCGACAAATTTATTCATGAACTATACTTCACACCATCAAATTAGGCAGCTCGAACATATTGCGGTGTAGCAAAAGACAACTGTCTGCGATGACAAACCAACTGACTGCTAGCGTTAGACTTGTAGACTAGGCTACATGACACTGCTCGTGTTGCCGAATCGCATGTTGAAGTTGGTAATGTTTGACAATCAGCTTTTTATCGACACAAAAATTCAGATATTTCAAATGTTTATCTTATAGTGCTGGCATCTTCCGCAAGATGCGAGACTTGTAGACACGGAACATGGCACTGCTCGTGTTGCTGAGTCGCATACTGAAGTTGGTAATGTTTGATCTGCTTTTTATCTACACAAAAATTCAGATATTTCAAGTGTTTATCTTATTATAGTGCTGGCAACACCGCAATTTGTTCTTGCCTTCTCATTCGATGGCGTGAAGTATAGATACTGAACGCAATATGAATTAACACTGACTAACCTGTATTAGGCGTGGGCGGATACATGGCTGGTGGCAGTTCGGTGTATCGCCGATGTGTGAAGAGGAACGCCCTGGGCATGGCCGCAGCGGCAGTGCGGCAGGTGTGGAGTAGGTGAGCTAGCGCTTTGTGGCGCTGCTGCGTTAGCGGCTGCAGCCAACTGCTTTTGGTTACTGACGAGAAAGACTGCTCCCAACCGCACCAGGGGCGACTACCATCTTGGTCCGTGTAAAAATAGCATCCCCAAGACATCGGTGTGTGACGTCATAACGAAGAGACGCGTGCCGAAAACACGGCAAGTGGTCGAGCTCTTCAACATCACCACAAACCACCCTTCAACCCCCCCCCCCCCCCAACACGGCACACTCCAGAAGACACGTGTTGCCTCTCTCAGCCGGTGGCTGCCTGACGACTTCCAGGCGGGAGTCTCTGCACTGGTGAGGGGAACCCCTCGTAAAATCGAAATAACTGTGATAAATGTCGTGTGCGGTGGAGATTGATCCCGAAACTTGTCTTGGAAAGATGTAATGAAAGCTCTAGACACGTGTTGATGGCTTTTTTTATTGGGAGGGTTCCTGCTCAGATGGTTTTCAGATTTTTTGATACCGTACAGAAAGATCTGTACCAGTTAATATCATGGATGCAGCTTGTATCAAGTATGATTTTTTGAGCTCGATCCAAGTTACGATTGAATTGCTGGTAGAAGAATAATGTTTTGGAAGTTGACTTTTAATAGAGCTATAGCAACAGGTTAGTGGTTCCCCAAACATTGTGGTTTTATAGATGATCAAATTTAAGTGATCTGATTTTTCTTACTTCAGGGTAACCTACTACCCTGTACTAGGTTTTTTAGTCACAATGTAAAATAATAAAGAATATAGGAGTGTGTAGCTTGACTAAAACAGTGGTCTTTGTATCAGTGGTGGTGAGAAAGATCGGTCAGGCAGAATTCCATCCTTATTCAAATTATGGTTGATTGAGTCAATTTGCGGTATCTACCATCAATAATGTATTGCCCAATAACTTCAATTTATTGTTTTAATGACCTTTCAATCTCTGTAAAAGTAGGCTACGATGGTGGTTGGGAGTATGAATCAAATTTTAAAATAAGTTTTAACTGAGCCTAAGTCATTGAAGCCAGAAAGCTATAGAGTCCTCTGCCAAAAAATGGAGATGTTATATGGTAGGACATTAGTTCATTCAACTACAACTGCTCTTTCTAATACAGATTTCTGGATACAGTAATATTTCAAATGCGGGAAAAATAATTTAAGTTCAATGACTTTGTGAAAATTTGGCATTCAATCCTTGAAAGTAAAAAATGTATGAGTATACTACTTGCTCAAATATACAAAATTAAAAGCTATATTAGTATTATAATATGGAGATAACATGAAAAAAATTATCATTGATTCTCTCTCTATTTTGTGGAAGATTAAAATTATAAATAATGAAACTCCTTTTGTGGAGGATAAAAAAATATAGATGGTAATAAATTTCGAACTTTAATTTGATTTACCTCTTGTAAAGCAATTGCAATATCCCAATATCTAAACATTATTTCACCATTAATATAGTGGCCAGCCGGTTCTGATGAAAGCTGTCAGTCATAACATCCACCGCAGCTGTTGGTTAGAGCATTGTGCGCGAAAGAGAAGGTCCCGTGTTCGTATCCTGGCGGTGCCGCGGTGGCCTTGTTTTTCTGGCTAATAACACTCATCGAATTTTTGCACAATTATCAGTTACTGCTGTTGATATTCTTAAACCGAAAGTCTTAAGTACATTTGAAGAAATTAAATGGGAACTCGAAATTTATTACCATCTAGGATAAGAATCTTTTGATGGTTCTCAATGTAGCTAGTCGATTACTAACAGCAAACAAAGAAGATGTCAATCATTAAAACCTTAAAATCATTCATGAAATTATTCATCAAACATTTTTCATTGAAAAATCGTTGTTGTTCTTACAAAGGATCTGTATTCTATTCTAGAATGTGACATGGATCTTGCTGAATCACTCTTCACATCTTTAAAGGCGTTTTTACATCATTTCCTCTATCTAACTTATCTAACTTTGTCTCGGCTCATTAAATCAAACTTTGCAGCAATCACAAATCTCCTTATCCTGTGCTTCCACAGAGCAAATCAAATATAGAACAGAAATAATAGCCAGCATACAAATACGAACGTCGGAAGAAAGCGTCAGGAAGGCAGGAAGCATGCTGCAGCTGCAAGAATTTTTCTTAGCTCTCTCCGGCATTGGTTGCCTGCAAGCACAGAGATCGGGCCAGCTTTTTCTATTTCTGAAGTTTTATTTGGGTGTATTTTTACACCGGAACAACTGTGCCCCCTTCTTGACACCCCTCTACTCCTCGTTCACTACTCTTCCTCTTCTTCGCACTTCAGTCTCTCCTCAATTTCTTCTCCTCTCTCATTTCACCCTAACCCCCCTCCCCACGATACCTCTCAAGTCGATTAACATCCTACATCCGACCGCAGCCACTGTACAACCAAATGATGCGTTCGATTTGAAGCAGACAGAATTAGTTGTTAGTCAAGTCCTCAGTAAGATTTCATCGACCTCATCATCAACACTATTTTTGTCATTGATATACTTCCATGTATTATTTCTCATTTTTCCTTCCTCTTAAAGTCTTTCTTCGTTTACATTGTTGTTACATTCGTTTACAATGCTAGCGTGCCACTTTCGTTGACCATATTAAAAATAAATTGCAGCTTTATCAGAACATCTTCTTCGACATCTTTTTAGACTCCCTCCAGCGGTCCACATGTTGCATCTTGTGTGCTGAATTGTATATTCTCATTTTGTTTATTTTTTTTTAATTTTATATATTTTTTTAATGAATTATATTTTTGGATCGAACATAGTTTTTCTGTAGAAAAGAAAAAAACACTATATTGCTATTTTTCTTTTGAGAATAAAATCCATCTATCTATATAACATCTTCATTGTAAATGCATTCATAATATTTTGTCTCAAAAGTGATATAAACAATTATCTCCTTATAACCATTCATTCAATTTTCGCTTGTCATGTCCGGATGTGACTGTATTTTATCACGTTTAATGATCCTTTTCTCATCCGCTATAATCTTATTATTGTTATCAATTTATTATAAATTTATTAATGTACAATACCAAATTCTTTTCCTACTAACTTTCATGTCTGAATAAACTCTATTGTCATTAGACTGTTGTGGGACAATAATTTTCTCATTGCTATTCATTACCGTGATTCATACTATCATTAAAATTATTCATGTTCATAGCTGCACCCATCACGAACATTGAATACTCCGTATTTTCAGCTTCTATTTCAAGGAAGTGATAGCCGAGTGCCGTAGCAGGTATCTGTAGGTATCTATAACTGTAGGTCCAACTCATCAATCACCATCATCCAATTCATTACCCACGCACAGGTTTCAGACCTATGTGGGCTTCACCCTCCGAACAAAATTACCGCTCTTTAGGCTGGTACGCAGTGTTGAGTTCTTCAGTTTGAAATTACCTTATCACTAAAAATGTACTATTTATATTATCATCTCACCATTCAATCATGAATAATATGGTGATTCAGTCATAACGAATGATTTTTATACTAGGAAGGGAATTTCATTGATGTTTTCCACATAAATTATCTTCCACCGTCTATAAGATAAATCTCATCTTTTCATTACAGCAAAAGTGGTAAACTTATGTTCATAAATTTGATAATATTTAATGGGCCTCCTAACAAAAACTATTTACTCACCTTAATGATTTACTTTTATATTCATTATTAACAGAGATAGATGATGAAAAAACATTCTTACCACAATAGGAGCTTCAGTAATAGAAAAGGCTATACCCTCAACATTTATAAATACTGACAATATCATATTAGAAACATCACATTACATTAATCGACAAAAGAAGATGTAGATTAATGTTTATCTCTCAATGCTATAATATATTATGTAGAATTTATTGAAGATACGGGGATGTTGAAAATAATAGGTAATCGAATTTAAATGAAGATTTAAAAATATTTAATGTTCTTTTGGTCCATTGATACAGAACAATTTTAAATGAATCTGTGCAGGAGTTTTTCTTTAGTGCTGACGAACTGAAACATGTTGATTGTAGCCAAGCAAGTACCGATTCTCAAATAGGCAGTGGTTGTTGGCCAAGAGCCCAAATTCCTAGTCTTACGTTTTAAAAATCGTCCAGAACGCTCATTCACTCGCAAACACATACAAGCACTCTTTTATTCCATCTCTCAAACGAACTTATTCTCTTTCTCAGCTCGTCAAATTTAGAAGCGTGAATAACTACATGCTGCAGCTTACACTAGAATTTTTTTTTTTTTTGAGGATGAAGCCCACATAGGTCTGAGACCTGTGCGTGGGTAATGAGTTGGATGATGGTGATTTATGAGTAGGACCTACAGTTTCAGGTGGGTTCCGAACCACCGGGAAGTGATTTTCAGCGGAGAACAGTGTCTTTTTTGCTGGCAAATCTAATCGGTCACCGTTACAAACAGGACCTACGAGAACGCAGCTTATCTCTTATATCCATCAGTAAATGTCAAGAATTCATTCGAACTGTTTTTCACATTCTATGACCCGAGTTTTTATTATAAACTACTGATAATATAACATTTTTACTCTTTCACTTATATTTGAAATTGCTGCAAAAAGCCTACTGAATGCTCAAAAGCCTGCATTAGGGGTGATCCCAGAACTTATTTTTAGGGGGATCAACTTAAAAGCCTTCAACGCCTCTGCAAAAAATAAATAAAAAATGTGTAATTTGTTTTTTAGAAATTTTTCACATGCCTTTGTAGGCATTATTATTTATATGAGGAAATTATCACTTCATTTTCTGGACTGTGATTATTTGTTTGAGAAAATTTTGAAGTTACTCGCTGAACTGAAATTCAAATTTCTCCATTCCGATTCAAAAGTTCAAAAAGATCAATACAACAATGCAAATATATCATACAATGGTCAAATATCAAGATAAACAGAAGAATACTGAATAATACGAATACTGAACGAGTATTTACTGAATATATACTGAGTATATACTGAATGAGAACCCCTATCAATTTATTTGTTTCTAATTAATAGTAGTTTGAATAAGAATCAGAATAGAGAATGTAGTCTCTAATTTAAATTAATAATATCGGAAAATCTTTTTAATATATTAGTATAAAAAATAAATATGTATAATAACAATATATTTTGACATGGAACCAAACAATTAGTTGTCCTTTTTTTCGAATGAATAGTTTTTCCCTGTGTAAAAATATATATTGGCTAATATATAATACATAGTATGTAAACAAGTTTCTCCGTGAAACAACTTTTCAAATTGTGAAACCTTTAGGTTCAGTGCTTGAGTTGAGAAAAGACAATTGTGGACTCACGACCTGGAAAATAATGTTAGGCTTATTGAAGGCCTAATTGTGTGTTTCATTTTTGTCGCGGCTAAGAGTGCAGTAGGATGTAGAAATAAAAATATTGACTGTTCTAATAAAGCATGCAGGGATCCAATGGATCACAAAGAGGAGCAGATGCATCAACAAGGGTTCGCAGTCTTCACCACGTCTAGACTTGAACCAGACGCGTGCCCCATGTCACCAATAGAGAACCATCTGGTGCGCACCTCATAAATAACAACCTTTCACACAGAAATAGATTAATACCTAACTAAAACAAGAGTCCTATTCGTTAATTTAGTAAATTGTTCATCTTCATCTAGTATTACAGTTTATTGACTTAAGTAGTTATTTATATTTATTTATTTTAGTAATTATGTATTTACTTCATCCAGCCTAGTTCAATGAGCTCCTTTTTTGTTTCTTTTCAATTTATGGAATCAATTCTTATTGTGTCAAGATTTGATCTGGATACTTTGATTTGAGTACTTGAGATGCATGTGTCACTCATACGCTGCACAATTTTACGAGTATAACAAATGGTAACATTCAAAATGAGTCTCATAACGGTCAAAATAGATCTAAATTTTCAGGAGAATATAAAGGGTATTTAGTCGTTTAATCACTTCAAGGAGTCAAAAGTTATGTTATTAGAATACCGTATTCCATGTAGGAATGTTCATTAGGCAAATGGCCTACATGAAGAATGTCTTTATACTACGAATACTATAAGTATATTAAATATTCAAGTGAATTCAACGACTTGCAGTCAAATTTTTATTTGAATAAAAATTTGACTGCAAGTCGTTGAATTCACTTGAAAAGTTAATATTAACAACGCAGTTTGTCATGGAACAAGAAATCCAGGACTATAAGTTTCATTTAAACGATCCTTCCAGTGATTTTCATATGTTATTTAAGCTAATCGTTGATAACTTTACTTCAAACTGACGTGCGGTATTTTATTCAAAACACTCGGCTCCTCTGCGCTCAGGTTCAAACCCTTGCAGGACCTTCCTCATTATTATTTTTAAGATTGCATATTTTTCTATGTATTTCCTTACATCTATTTATTTTCTTTGTACTTTTTGGGGGATAAATAAACGATTTGACGATTTGAGGAATCATACTCATATCTCAATGATGATCAATCATTGAAATAATTAGTCGAAGATCCTAAAATAATGATCGCTAGGCACCGCCATTGAAGATATCCGCCACCCGAAATTGATTAAGAATTGAATGAAAAGAAGTTTTGGGAAAAATGCGAGTGCAGGCACAAAGGCAAATACAGAATTTCTTCGATGGGGTCAACCTAAAAAATGTCTACCCCATAAAACACAAATACAGATTTTTCTAGTGTTTGTTGAGAATTTCGGGTGGATACATCCTCTTCAACCCTTCCCCCTAGGTTCACGCTTGTGCAGGCATCCATGACCTGTGTACCTGATGAATTTACAACCAACCATCATTTATTCTATCACCTTTCTAAGCCATCAAGAACCATATAGGGAAAATATATTATTTAATTATTCAGAGACAACTCTCTTTACATCCAAACATCATTTTATTCTTACTGATTTTTTAATTTCAGCCAAAATGAAGCTTGAGTATGTTTGCACATACTCGATGATGATCATCATTCTAAAATCAAAAAAATACTGTGAAATGGTGTTGCCGTACTAAATATGTCGGGTGTTACCATACTAAATATGTCGAGATAGATATTCAATCTGTCATACAACGCTCTACAGCATGTGTTTGATTTAGAAATGGTTATTATTATTATTCATTTTGTAGGATGAAGCCCACATAATTATGTCTGAGTCCTGTGCGTGGGTAATGATTTGGATGATGGTGATTGATGAGATGAACCTACAGTTTTTTTAGGTGGGTTCCGAACCACCGGGAAGTGATTTTACAGCAGAGAACAGTGTCTTTTTTCTGGCCAATCTAATCTTTTGTTTTGTATAAGTTTTAGTGCGGTAGTTTATTTTGTAGATTTGAGAGTAAAGTAGAGATTGTAATAATGTTTGGCAAATAAATTCATTCATACATTCAATCGGTCACCCTACAAAGAGTGCCCAGGAGAACGCAACTTACCTCCATCTGATTATTATTATTATCTCTATTATTATCTATTATTATTATCATCGAGCAAAGGAAGTGATAGTCGTGAGCCGTAGCAGACGCTCTCCTGGGCCCTCTCTGTAAGGGTGAACGATTGGATTGGCCAGCAAAAAGACACTGTTCTCTGCTGTAAAATCACTTTCCGGTGGTTCGGAACCCACCTAAAATTGTAGGTCCACCATGTTTCTAATAACGTGGCTCAAGCGGCGAGGTGGAACTACCCGTCTCCCCAACAATAAAAGCCATACGCATTTACTTTTTTATCATCGAGCTTTGGATGCTCCACTGTTCAATCACAATCACCCTAATGAAAGCCAAGTCCAATTTTGAGTGAGTGAGCTATCCCTCAACTCCGATGTAAACTGAGGTAATTTTAAATAAAATGCGGGTTTCAAAATAATTAATAAAAATGGATCAATTATTCAAGAAATTATTTTGACCCGTTTAAGTTCATTACTTATTTAATAATAATTTTGTCAAAAAGTTTCACTCTCTAGTAAATGCTATAATATGCTGAAAGTAATATTGTAAATGTAATAAATGGATGAATTATCATAGAACAGAATTGCTCATCAGCCCCTCCACTTTGACTTACACATCATGATTGTGTCATTGTGTGCTTGTCTGTTTCGTGGCAAGTGTTGCCGGTCACCTGTTGATTAGCTAATAGCCGCAGTGCGCGGGCAGTCGCGCTACCACAGCCATTAGTGTCGCTTCTCCCCAAGTGGCGCCACAAACATGTAAAGCTCATTCGAACGGGTGTTCTTCGATTCTCCGCTCATTGAAAGAGCTCTATCGTATTATTTGGATAAATAGTGTGAATTACAGTGTTAATGTCATATCCAGTGATTGAGTGATATTCTATTAGACTCATAGATGATCTACATTACTCATAGGTTCTTCAATTGACATTCAAATTCTACTTTTAACTTTTAAATCATTCCCTTCTTATTACAAGATTATAGCCCGTATTGTAGCTGAATGCAACTGAGAGTTATAACACACTTTTGAAATATCTTGGAACTTATTTGCTACTCTGAATGTCTCTATAATGTTTGGGAATTATTTTAATTTATGGTTCAAAATCATGAACTACCTTAGTATTTCTTAATACCAAATTCATCCTAATCCAATATTTATTTCTATTCAAACAACTATTTTGTATATCTTCCAGAGCTATTTGATTTTTTCGATTTCAACAGCAGTTTTCCAATGAAGCTTGACTAGTCATTTTAAAAAGTTGTTTAGGTGTTTCAATGAAATTTTAGTACCTTGTAAACTATGCACATTTAGATAATCAAGTCTCTGAGTTTTTCAATATATTTGTCTTATCCATCAATTTCTTTAATTTGATTCAGATTTTCTCCCAATCACTTAGTTATTACTCGCCAGGAATAGAACTTATTTCAAGGGAATTTTTTAAATTCTTGGATTTCTTGTTCCATAACGATCTGCGTTGTTAATATTAAATTTTTGTTGTAAATTTAACGACTTGCAGTCAGTTTGTCACTTTGCAGGAATTTTTTTATTAGTCTCGGTTGAAAGAGGTAGGCTACTGTAATATAGTATACTGTGGCCTAATCTGATTTACAAATTTCTTGTGAATGCAGTATTAGATTCCACCTTGGATCTTAAGAGTTGGAGAGTTTAACACCACTATAGGCGTCAAATCTGCAAGAAAGTCAATCTGTCAAACGAAAACAAATTCAATAGTCACAGACTGTTTGGTACAAGTATTTAGTAATTAAAAAACTGATTAATAAGATAATTGGAATATTATTTTGATTTTCAACATAATTAACGCAACTTGGAATTTTACCAGTGTTGTATTGAAAAAGTTTCTTTTGAGTTGATAACTTCGAAGTAAACTTTTTGATTTCTCTACTCCAAGAAATTCATAGACTAGTCATGTTTCTAATCAATCTATTTTGGCTGTAAGTTACCAACAATAAGAACAGTAGTTTTATTGACAGATACAATGCAGGTCGAATTGAGAGCCTCCTTCTGTTTGGAAGTCGGTTAAAAAGTGAAATAAATTATGTTCAAAATTCATTTAAAATAAATCAATTCAATGCAGAATACTATCTTATTTCAAATTGATAATAATAGTAATAATAATAATAATAATAATAATGCTAAACCAATAGTCATTAGAGGTGAAAGAAAATAGTTGATTGAATTCAACAGTTGCATTCAAGTAAACAATATTATTCAAGTGGATAATATTATTCAAGTGAAATTTTAAAGATATTCGAAGAGGGGTCTTCTAAAAAACAATTAAAATTTGGACAAGCAAGCGTTCTCCTCATATTCCTCCATAATTCGATTTGAGATGCAGCTGTAACAGATTGATCTTCTATTGGAGTAGTCCTCATCTCCGCTCTGATGGGGCACCACTCTTTCTAAGGTGAGTAAGACTGAAAATTAATTTATTACAGTCAATATAAATTCCTGGATTTCTTGTTCCATGACGAACTGCGTTGTTAATATTAACTTTTCATGTGAAATTTAACGACATGCAGTCAAATATTTGACTGCATGTCGTTAAATTTCACATGAAAAGTTAATAAAGTCAATATAAGTTTTATAGACTAATGCTCGGTTTCTGAGTTGTTCATTAAGTTTAATGGATCATTAACCCATTGCTCCAGCATTGAGTTAATGATCCATTAAATTCAATGATAATTAATTGAAGCCTGATAAAAGGGATAATTCCTTTTTGGTTGAATTTACCATGAAAAGTTAGGGATAATTCCATTTGTACCCACGAAAATGAAACCCACATAGGCCTGAGACCTGTACGTGAGTAATGAGTTGGATGATGGATAATTTTAGGTTCGAACCACCGGGAAGTGATTTTACAGCAGAGAATTGTCTTTTAGGACATGATCTTACGCATAAGAGTGAAAGGTAAAGAGCAAAGTAGCCTGTATTTCAATGAGTGATGGGAAAATATTGTAAGGAAAATCAATATTGACCTTTATCTAATGTAAATGTCCTCTCCTTTTCAAAACCCGCCTATCAACCTGTTGTATCCAGATTGATTCCCGATAGTCTGTTATTTTATGGGTAATTCAAGTTATTACAAATAAAACTCTACAATATTTGTAGGATTCACAAAGAGAAATAATCATAATCTCATTCACGTTCTAAAGATCCCCAGATACTGAACACTCCAGCAAGGCAGCTGCTGATTTGTCAATGAGAGAAAGATCTGATGAAATCTTTAGATCATGTAAATAATATCACTGGAGCAAAAATAAACACCTCATTTGTTTATTTCTGTCAAAGATTGGCAACATATAAAAAATTGGTAAAATTCCATCCTGTAAAAACAATAACCACATTGAGATAGCCTATATGAGTCCAATTTTTCTCTAACAGAACAGCTTCTATCTCCATAATGTTCTTGTAATTAGACTCAAATATATTAATTACAGATCTCTATCAGATGAAAACTACCTATACGCTTTTCCACTATGTTTTTCTGCTAAAAAGGATCTTTTATCGCATTGCAAAATAATTCCATCGATTTTAATCACAATTATTCATTATTTTAATTATTTAATAAATTATAGTTTACAAACTTTTAGTTCATAAATATCTACAACAATAATAATGAAGACAAAGGTCGAAAACCCACCAAAACTGATGGAAGGTTTTGTTACACTTATGTACGAAGTGGCTGTAATCTGCGACAAAACGAATCATAAATCTTCCTGATAGATTGAAAAGGAATATTGTCTAGTCGACATTTCCGTGGTTCATTTGAAGGAAGTCTTTCTTCGAAGTTTAATAATAGCTACTCCATTACTGCCAACCTCCAAACTCTATTATATACATGCTGTACAAGTACTTTGAATCAATCCCTTCAAGTAGTTTGAATAATTGTTTCTTAAAACTCCACTTCCAACAAATAACCATGATTATTATCATTATAAATTATTATAACTTGTGAGTGTGATTTATGTCTAGTCATGCATGCTTACAACTAAAGTGACTTAATTGTGAGTTCGTGTCATGAATAAGGAAAAGAAAACCAGTCTAGAAGGGTGAAAAGTTTCAATGATGCTATTCTGTTTGAATTTCATGATAGCCAGCAAAAGTTCTTATCAGCAATGAACAGAGGGGAGTTTTCTCATCGTTACAATCAGCTAAACATGTTAATGGAATGCTTAATTCATGATAGAGATAATGAAGACTTCTAGTGAGAATGGACATTATTTAATTTTGAATGAATCGTAAACTCAATTGAATGCGTTTTTGCATTCAAAGTACCTGATTTGTATTTTGGATATTGAATGAAAATAATGTTAAAACCTCAACATCTATGGATATCATAATTATGTCAAATTAAAATATCCATTATAATGTCTAGCATATCTTTTGCTTCATACAGTGCGAGACTGAGCTCCGTGTCCCTCGGAGGAATGCACTACGTCACTATGTCATCGCAAAAACAATGCAATTGTGCGTCTGTGCGTGCGTCCGCGCTGCCCAGTATACTATTCTTCGTCTCTCCTCTTCAGCCGTCAGGGACACGGAGCTTAGTCTCGCACAGTAATTGATCACAGTTTAAACAGTATTGAGACTTCCAGTATCTATAACAGCTTATAGTGCATTGATTTTCCGTTCCCCATCCACTCAACATCTTATATAATTTATTTGCGTGACGAATTTTCAACACTGAACTTTGATCAGACTTCGATTTAAACTGATCGATAGCCGAAACTGGAACTTAAACAAATTATTGTCAAGTGGAAATTGAATAGCACATTATCGCCACAACAGCGTACACGATACATCATTCAAAGTAATCATTTTCTCCTTCAATATCGCACTATTCCACTGTTGGGCCGAAATTCTTCAGGCTGATAAAACCAACTTAATTAATATAATTATAGTGACGCCTACTCTCAGCAAAATCTTTTTCCTTCTTAAAAAGAGACAGATGCTGACATGTAAGCTACATGTTTAAAAATGAAGATGTCATTTCTCATGAATTTGAAAGTTTTTAGGGGAATTTCAGATGAAGTCATAAACCTAATCAACAATTATCAGATTAATAGGATACTTTAATAATTGTGTTTCTATTTGACAATAGAATGATATTCAGCTCTTCCCAATACTGGTTTGAATCTTTTAGGCACTGTTAGCTGTTATCACTTTTATGCATAATAAGGCATTCATAGAAGCAGCCTCGGTCTATTGTCGGTCCCTTCTTGCAGCCCTACGTTCAGCTATTCCTTGAAATGTCATTGTTTGAGAATAGTTTGTTAAAGTAGAAAAATGGAAACTTCCTTCAAATTATATTATTTTTTAAAAGTTATTCAATAGATAGAAAGTTGGTTACAATTAATGTTGGATTGAAAACGCAAACGCTGGTGATTTATAATTTACTGGAGGATTTCAAGAGAGCAGCTGAAGGAAAAAGCATTCACTTTTTATAGGAACTGGAAATAAGTTGCGCTTATAATTAGAACAAAGCATTGTCAACTGGGAGGGAATGCGGAGGTGGTGGTTGCGTGCTTCTACCGCAAGGCAGTGCAAGGCAACTAGGTCTTACCTAAAATGTGATGTGACAAAGAATGATTTAATTAATGTCAGAGACTTCCGCAGTATAACAGCGATTAAGAGGAATGGAGAAAGGACAAGGAGATGGTGAAGACGAAGATGACTTTATGAGATTTGTGTTGATTGAAGATTTGTTTTGTAGAGAGAGGAGAACGAAGAGGGATTAATAGGCATACCCAATAGGAGACAATAGATGAGGGAGCGTATGTTGTGAAGCGGTCATTTAATTTTAAAATCATGTTTTATTTTTGGCAAAACAGAATATAGTCTCATCATTAGCTCCATGCAACATTGTTAGCCTCCGTGTGAACCTTGTCAATGGTCATGTAACAATAATAAATTAGGTTCGTTGTTTACTTATTTCCTTGTTCTTCTCCTCCTTCTACTTCTCCTTCTCCTTCTCCTTCACCATATCCTCCTCCTTCTCCTTTTCCTTCTCCTTCTCCTTCTGCTTCTCCTTCTTCTCCTCCTTTTTATTCTGCCTCTCCACCTTTTCCTCCTCCTTTTTCTCCTCCTCCTCATCCTCCTCCTCATCCTCTTCCTCCTCCCCCTCTTCCTCATCGTCCTCTTCCTTCTCTTCCTCCTCCTCATCCTCTTTCTTCTCTTCCTCCTCCTCCTCCTCCTCATCCTTTTCCTCCCTTTCCTCATCTTCTTCGTCCTCCTGCTCCTCCTATTCCTCGTCCTCGTCCTCCTCCTCCTGCTCCTCGTTCTCGTCCTCGTCCTTCTCCTCCTCCTCTTCCTCTTCCTCCGTCTCATGAATAAAATAGTATTTTCCTAATATAATAAATGGGTTCTTCCTTGAACAGTGATGAGGATTAGGCAAGGTTCATGTTTTTTTGCATTCCCTCTGACAGTCCTGAAAAATTCAGTCGCAGCTCGGGGCAGCTCGAAACCACTACCTTCTTTGTGGAATCTGGAGTCATATCTCTTATTTTTAAAACAGAACATTTCAATCCAATATTCTTATGGCATCGAAGAGTGAAGCCAAAAGGGTTTCTAGATTTGAGCCTCCATGGAGCTGGAGAATGAAGAATGTGCTTGTAAGTTGGAAGCGCTTATATCTCACAAACTTTTTCAGCTCCCTACAGCGATATTCTGTGTAGAAACTTATCACTAAAAGGGAGTGACTGAAAATGTTCAAGATAGAATAATGAACCAGACAAAGACAGAAATCTATGTAGAATGAAAAGAGAAGGGAAGGAGAAGAAATCGAAGAAAAAAGTTTAAAAGAAGAGATGCAGTGAAAAAGGAAAAGAAGAAAATAAAGAAAAATCTGAAGGATAGCTCTAGTAAACAAAAGAAAAAAGAAGAGCTGGAATGGAAATGAAAATTAGAAGCGAAGAGAGAGAGAGAGAGAGACAGAGAGGGAGGAAGATTGCTGTTCACAAGCCCATGGAAAAATAAAAAAGGCAATACTATAGCCTGGTTTTTCTATTTTAAAATAACTCGAAAGTTTTCAATTCAATTTTTTTCTAATATTAAAACTGACACTGTATTTCACTTTTAAATAATGTTTTACTCACTTATATTGGAGATGCTTGAGGAATGCATTTCACTTCTGAAAAGAAGCTTCGTCAGCCTGCCGCCAGGGGTCATGCTTTGTTGAGGTTGGGATGAGCGGCCATTATGTAGTTAAAAATTGCGTTTGATTTGATTTTTAACTACATAATGGCCGCTCATCCTAACCTCAACAAAGCATGACCCCTGGCGGCAGGATGACGAAGCTACTTTTCAGAAGTGAAATGCATTCCTCAACCATCTCCAATATATGTGAGCAAAACATTATTTAAAAGTGAAATACAGTGTCAGTTTTAATATTAGATTGTTCATTAAGTATTTCGTCATGGAAAACATCACAGATTTCAATGTTTTATTTGTTTGTTTGCTGTAAAAGAGCACTCGGTCACTGAGTGAATCAACAAGGTCCACAAAAGCGGAACAGCGTTCCTAAACATTTTTGCATGGCAATATATTACATTAAAGAGCCAAGAGGTCAGGTATGGTCTCTTCATTAGCTCCATGCAACATTGTTAGCCTCCCTGTGAACCTTGTCAATGGTCATATAACAATAATAAATTAGGTTCGTTGTTTACTTATTTCCTTCTTCTTCTCCTCCTAATCCTTTTTCTCCTTCTCCTCTTCCTCCTTTTTCTTCATATGAGGACAACCTCTTCAATCCTGAGTTTCATAAAATAATTAAAAACAATTTTGTTGTTGCTCATCCTACTTACCTAGTGCATAAAAAATCATAAAACTAGTAAAAATCATCCAGGTCCATTTTTTGGCCTAAAAATTACTGGTCCTCACCTGTTGACTTCAGGTCATCAATTAGTTTGAGGGACAAAAGCGAAATTCATTTAGTTACATAAGATGCAATTACAAACTCACACTGACTGCAACTAAATCTTGTTTATTGCGTTGGAAAAGCGGTGAAATGAAATGGAAAACAAAGTTAGTTGTAAAATTACATGTAATTAAAATTTAATTCACACACATTTTTTTCTGAGAAAAAAGAAAATACTCAAGACTTGGAATAATTACTTGAAACTAAAGTCATGAATGATAGAGTAAATTATTATTCATCGACATTACATTGCAAGATAAGTATTATTTTAAATAATGTTTAAATCTTGACTTCTCTTTGCATTGTAGTATTCATTATGCTTGATTTATCGTAGATATGCAGCAGTCCCAGGCAGAAACAATTTTTATCAATGCAACTAGTTTCATAATTAATTACCTAAGGTTGGTAATGTGCGCCTCGTAAAGCGACTTCTGACAGAGTTGCACGAAATGCCGGTGGATTTTTTGTGTGGGCTCTGTGGCGCAAAGTCAAGATAAAGTTTAAGTTCAGGCCAAAGTTGGTGCTTAGCTACAAGTAACCAGCAGATAGAACGAGGATTGGCACAGATTGCAGATAACGTAAACTATCAAGAAGCTAAGACACAGGACGTGGTTATTGCATGCCACCATGTCTTAAATCACACGCCAAAAGAAGAGTTCTGCCTGCTCACACTCTTAATGGCATCAGCACAGTGCACTGAAATCGATGGTGGGGCCGAGTCACACTCGACACGCCGAATTTCCGTTTCACAGTCGACGCAGTTGGAGCTGCATTGCGCCACATATGCCGCGTGTGACTAACGTCACGTGTGAAACGTCCCAACAAAACCTCCTCAACAATTTTCTCAATGGGGTCTGCTTTCTGTAGCATGCAAAATATATTCAATTTCGACGAGTACTCAGTGGCGTAACTAACGACGCTGCAGGCGCTGCGGTGCAGCGGGGCACAGGGTCCTAGGGGGGCACCAAGCCAATAAAAAATTTTTCGAAAAAGGACGGGTTTTGAATAAAATCAATCTGAGAATATTTATTCTTCATTTAAATGAATGTGTAAAAAGTAAAATAAATAACCTTCTGTATTCCGTTTTTTGTAACTAATAAATAATTATATATTAATCCTCGTATTAAAACTTTATTCTCACTGTAAGCTTTTTTATATTAGAAATCATAATAATGGAAAACTGTATGCCAATAATTTAATCGTACAATAATGCTGAACTTTGGTGAAACCTTGTGGGTGTTTATTATGTAGAAGTTATGGGGGGGGGGGGGGGCACAAGCCCACAGTTTGCAGCGGGGCACCGCCTAGCTTAGTTACGCCACTGCTATTACTCCAGCATCACAGATTCAAATTCTTCTAATTTCACATAATCTGGTCAATTTGTATCAATTGAGAGGCTTGTATGAATATCATCAAAAATTCATGTTATTGAAAGATTCAGATCTAACTAAGCCTGAGATTTTTCAGCCTACTGTTTCTCCTCATAATATACGTGTAAGTCAATTTTCAGGCTCTTAATACCATGAGCCATCTATGATGGATGAAAAGCATTTTTATTCCCCTAAACAAATTGCTGCGATCACGAGCGCATACGTCCTTATTCCTCTGGTTTAAAATCTCAAAGACTATAATTTTTTGAAAAATTAATTTATTTATGGTGCTGTGGCATATCTTCCTTTTTTCAAAACTCAATAAAATCTATTGTATGAATCAGAAAATGTTTATTTGTTTTTTATGATCTGGACGCATACCCAAAGTTTTGTTTCACTTAGTTTTTAAGATAAAATCAGGTAGGTGACACTATCATTCTCCATGCACTGAGAGAACCGATTTTAGACGTTTGTCATGACGTCTGCTAGCATTTCACTATTGTGAGTCACAATAGTAGCTTATTCAAGCAAAAACCTAGTTATATTGGTAGGAAACTCTACAACAAGCTACCGCAGTTTTTAAAAAGTCTTGAAAATATAGAAATATTTAAAAAACAATTGAAAAAATATTTAGTTGATAAAGCTTTTTATAGTGTACAAGAGTTCCTTTCACATCAAAATTAAGCCTCAACTCAACTAATTGATATAGTAATTACGGTATCAAGTGTATAATTGTTGATCTGACTTGTTTTAAACTCCTTAACTGGAGTCTCCAAGACGTAATCTACAAAAAAAAATTGTTGGCAATTTATTCTTCCTGGATGTTGACTTCGAATCTTGTAGGGTCCTTGTATGGTTCCCTACGTTCCCATAAAAACTATATTTCGAAAAAGCAATTGGCTAAAATGGGAGGCCACTAAAAATCGCCCCTTCTTGAGATGCTCCCTCAAAACAGTTTACTGAGAGTATGGAAAATGGTTCTTGATACCTCCTCTATAATCTGTATTTCGTTTCAATTTAGAGGCATACCAAGGTACAGGAAAGTTATAATTTATAATCTATAAATTATAGGCCTTATAAATTATGATAATAAAATGCAATTATTATTATAATTATCAATTATTATAATTATTAATTATTATATTTTGTAATTACTATTTTATAAAAGGCATTTATAAATACCTTTTATAATTTATTATAAAATGGGGCTTCTGCTGCATGAATTTATAAAACCTGTTCTGTGATCATATTTATGTCCTATAAATAATAGTGGGTTTTATTGTAAAGTATTTTATAGTAAAGGGTTTTATTGGGGAATATTGTAAAGTATATTTATAAAAAAGTTCTTCAGTGTTTTCAACATCCCCATTCTGTAACGTTCTGTTATTAAAGTTGGAGATCCAAACATCGATCTCAAAAATAAACACTGTTATCTGCATGAGTAATCAATTTATCTCGTTGAAAGTATTGTAAGATAAGATTCAATTTTCATGTCATGGTTTAATCTTCAAAGAAAAATATTTTGGCTCTTTTAAAGTGGAGGGTTGCAGTCTTTCCCACGAAACAATCGAATGAGAATTTCGATAATCGATATCTGTACTAAACCTGACTGTCGATTCTCTTAGTCAATTGTTTCCTGGGAAACATATGGGAGTGCAGAGATTGCTCAACTACCCCGAAATTGACTACGGTATCGATACTACAACTACAACTCTCTGATCACATTAAAGAAAAAGCCCCTCTTTTATGGTTGGGTGGTATAGAGGATCAAGAGTCCTAGCTCCACCCTTAATAAATTCAATTAATCAATCAATAACAATTGCATTATGCTTGTACCCTCAAAGATCGCAATACTAATTGCAATTTTCAATTATAATAAAATTTTTGAGTTGACAGACTGCTGTTCAATGATTTTTGTTACTCTGTTCTCTCCTATTAGGAGAATAGAATCAGATCCACTTGTTGGATCTAGTTCACCTGTCCTCCACTAGGTGCCACTACGCTGCAGGGCAACCACTTTCAAAGTACAGTTTTCCGACGAGTGAGAGCTCTCCAAGGTTTTCCACTAAAATTGATAGCAGAAATTTGAATGATTTGAGTTACTATTATTGATTGATAATAATTACAAGTTTTTTTTGGTAACTCGTCAACAAAGATGCTTAACTGATCAATAATGATGTCCTTATGAATAGAAAATCAATTTTTCGCCTCCAAGTTGAGGGATGTTTATCATAAGGAATACCGTTTCTTCATATTAGGTGATCTGGTTGCAATCAATACTTGGATTCGCGAGAACTATATTGGGTCATAGAGGAAGTATAAAGCTACCATAGCGTCTTCTAGAATCTAGAATAACATTAGATTAGAAAAGATTATCTCTCTTTATTCATGTAAATTTACAAATTTTGCATATGAGTGTCTAAAAACTAAATTATCAACATCACATAGAAGTAAGCTTGAATGATGCTATATTTTTAATGCAGGAAATTATGTACAATATAATTATATTAATATAAAATACGATATATTTGTATGATCTTTATGATATCAACTACATTAATGACAACCTAAGTGATGCAGTTTCATGAAATGGCGAAGTTTGGACAAAGATTCGTCCATGCTTGACATTTGACCAGTATAGTTTAAGATAGAGTTATTCTATTTTATTTATTTTTGCGATTATCTTTGTTTCAGTTTAGAAATTTATTATAAAAGTAGCATGTCTGTGATTAAATCGGAAAAAGAGATTATAAATAATTATGAATTATGATAATGGTAATGGAGAAAAGAGGAGATAATAAAATAATGAATGATGGATGAAGAAAAAAGGAGATAATTTATGATAGTTGGTTCTGTACAAGTTTTCTTAGATGGATTGTGGTGGGTGATGAAACATTTTTTCAATAAGCTATGCAATACTATTGAAATATTATTTACAAAGTAGGTGAATGTTTTTGTGGGTTCATGCAGTTGCTCTAGGGTTGGACAGATCATTTTCTCCATGAGATATTTCCTTAATGATGGGATAAAGCCCGCTCGACTCTCACTGCACCTGATAGAATTTGAAAGTGCATTACAAGCATGACAAGCACTCAAAAGTCAAATTACTCGCTTTGAAAGAAGAATTAGAAGTCTTTTTTCAACTTAAATTAAGGATTTTATTGAAAATAACGGAATCATTGGAATAGACTAACGGAAGCTCAAAAACTACTGAGAATCCATTATACTTACAACTTCTCTGCTTTCATATCAACCCAACAGGCTATGGATGTCCATGATAATGAACTAATAACGAGCTTTGGTGACAATATGGCCACCAAATAATTCTAGCCACGAACAATGGAAATATGGTGATAATTTACCTTTAGCTTCTTCACATGAACTAAAAGCGTATATAGGACTCATTTAGACACAATCTAAAACTAACTGCAAGTCGTTAAATTTACAGCGGAAGTTAATATTACTTAGTATTACTTATATTACAAAACAAACTTGACCAATTCATTGATGAAAATTCAGCTAATAAAGTCTTATTTGCTACAGTATTTACTACGTATTTTGTTACACACATACAGTGCATAGCCTACTTAAGTTGGTTATAAAAGGAATATCTTATACACAACAATTGATAGATATATTTTATACTGAATAAGAAAAATTAATTTATATAGAACAACATTATTCTAATTTTATAGTTCTGTGAATATACTCTGCAATTATTTTATTCATAAATGATGCTCATTGTACAACCAGTGATATAGATTACTGTATCTTAAAAGCAATAAAATATATCTATCTATAACAATTAAACTTATTTAATGTTAATCAGTTATTTATTATTAGCTAGTTATTTTGGAATTTAAATTTTATTTAATCTGAGGTAAGAGATTTCTCATACTCCATATATATTTGCTTCTTCGATCAGAAGGCCACGATACCAGGCACAGAATGGATCGTGCTAGGCGAGGGTGATTGCGAAGGCATTGTTTTATTTTTGTTTAACAAGCAGTGCACGATCGACCGGAAAGGGTGCTTCCTCTTCCTTATATCGCGCTACTAAACTATTTCCTTTCTAACTGAATTTCCCATTTCCCATTGTGAAAGGGGGAAATATTCCTCTTCCAGCACCACTCCACTATAGTCATGTAGCTCACGCCAGCATGCTTGAGGCAGCTGAAAACATAACCTTCAACTTCTCAAAAAGAATGTTTTATTATTGTACTTCAGTCTTTTTATTCCGATCAGCTTCATATAAATGTCCTTTTTAAAAATAACGTTTACAACGTTTACAATAGAGCTGCTGTGGATGAAACCTCTTCAACCTGGTTGAAACACTCCTCTGTCATCGCTTGAATGAAAAATTTATATTTCAATGTAGATAACAACTCTGACACATGAATAAACTTGGAAAAAATTGAGATCTACATGAAAAATGAGCCTGAAAACATTCAAATGTACCACGGTCCAGAATTTTTTAAGATTCTACAAATGGTGCATTCTATAGGATAAAGATTTAGCTTGAGATTTGAGGATGTAGAGCTTGATGTAAACAAGCAATGAGAATTGAATAAACCTGTGAATGGGATCAAGAAGCAAAAACTCTGCGAATGACCAATGAGTCTAATATTTAAAATATCGAAAGGCAACCAGTTGCGTAGACACGAGGGGGTTTTCCGAGTTGCGAAGTCCCCCCCCCCCCCTACGACTGTAAAAGAGGCCCCAAATACGATTAGGAAGGTCTCAATAACTAAAATTATAATATCGGTTACTGGAGGGTACTTATTACCCCAGTTCAGAACTCTGGAGTCATTCAGAAGCCTAAAAAACCCTAGAGGCCCTCTGGCACCGCGGGGGCCATTTGAGCCCGTTTTTGCTGCCACGGCAGTCATTTGAAGTAAAGGTTCAAGTAGGCTGCACCTTCAATATTTCAAATTTGAACGTTTGTACACCAGGGTTTCCTTATTGCTTCGGCTTCGTGCCTTCAGTGGTCCCTAATTGTCCCAGTTTGAGGTTTTTAGGTGGCTCTTGGAAGCCTAAAAGACCCTGGAGGCCATCTAGAGCCGTATATATTAGAGTATTCCAAGTATTAACGTTACTTCGCTGAAAATATATTCAGTATAAGTTTACGCAAAAACAGGACCACGATGCTGGTGAGTTCCAGTATTTTCGGAGCCCCTTAACATGGGTTTGAAGTGCCCCCAGGCCACTTAATGAAGTTGACACATAAGGCTCCAGCTAAAAGTTTGCCCCGGGCCACAAAAGGACTCCTGCAGCACTGATTGTAATAATAATTTGAAACCACTATGAATTGGCACTATAAAATTAGTATTTTTAAATTTCATAATTATAAAATTTGTTTACAATTAATTAATGCAACTAATTATACAAGAAAAGTGTTTTTACATTCTTATCAAGCAAATGATTCGTGAAGGAAATGAATTATTAGATTCAAGCTTTCGCATAACTAAATTTATAAACTTTTTTTTATATAAAAACTCGTGCAAAATTACTGTTTTTGAGTTTCAAATCAAGTTCCCAACATCAAAAATCCAAAATTGTTTATATAATAAGGGTTAAAATGAATGGATTTTATTTGTTCTAGACATGAGTCTAGAACCTCCTGCAATACGATTTTAGAGGGATTATTTTTGGATTTTCGAGCTGTTTGTGGAAAATTTGTTAAAATAACACAGAAGTTGTGAAGGAATTTTTTTAGTAAAGATCAATAACTCCCATCTTCAATGGTTTTTCTGTTGGCCAGATTTTCTTTTGGTTGACAGTATGCATGTGTAAGTCGATTCGGTGCACGAAAGAAAACATGAGAATTTACTGTTGCATGAGCGCAATTTGTTGGACATTTTATTACTTTGGCAAACGAATTTCAGGCCGCCGAACGCCGCTTTTCAGGGGGGCGAGAGGGTGGGGGGTCGTTGCTTAGCTGGTGGATGAGGGGTTTTGTATTGAATGTAAGCCCAATGTCGGTTTCGATTAAGCTTGGGCTGATGTGCAGTCGTCTGTCTTTGACCTCAGGTGGCGGGGCGGGGAGGTACAAAGTGATTCTATTACTGTCCTTTTTCTTGTATCTGCTCGTCTTTGTCTTCACCGTCGTCCCAGGCATGGGGGTCGTAACTGATCTCGCTCCCTTTTACATAACGTCACATTTTGTTCGTGACCAACCAAAAATGCTTCAGAAAGGTTGCGAGGATTCCCCGACTCACAACCAACAGCTAATTGTCTTAACTGAAAGGTTTTGCCAGCAAAATTGAATAATTCAATCGCGTTCAGTGAGTTGGCTGATATTCGCCAATACCGAATGGTTAATTGTTTCGGTTGATCCTCCAAGCCAGGTGACCGTGGATTAAGATGAACCTGGGCGACGATCATTTTCAAGATGGTGCTCCTGAGCGCCAAAAGACGGCTGAAGAAATGGAGGCTATCAACAAAGTAAGTTGTTTTCTCCAAGAAATGTAGGCTTTTGATAGATTTTGTCCCCAGGGCGTAAGTGAGGTGAATCATTTTCTAATAGTGCAACAAGTTCTGTAAAAAATATATTTATTTCATCTTCATAGGATACACCAGAGATCATATCTTGAATCAGAAATCTTATAGAATTAATAAGAGAAAACAAGTCATAGACCCACACCCTAGACTTATATGGTTGATTAGATTCATTTCTGTTTGTTAACTTATTTAAATATTTTGTTTTGTTTGTATTGTTTTGTTCTCGACGTGGTTAAATGGTAGAGGCTAGAGGGGAAATTACTGTCCAAACTTCGCCACGTCAACAAATAAAAAGTCATTCAATACTAGTATATACTTACCCTTACACTAAGATTTTAAAACAATAATAGTGCCCAAATTGAAATTTGAACATTAATTTTGAAAAGTATGAAAGGAAAAAAAACCGGCTTCGAGGTGCTCTGAATCGAATTTAGAAGAAGCTTTACCAATCCCTACTTAAATGCTATCCCTACTTAAGCTCAACCTTACCCCTACCAAATAAATGAATCTACCCGACATTATAACTGCATTATGTATGTATTACATACAGTTATTCTTCAAAATAAATAAAAGAGTTTTGAAAAAGGTATTTCCCATATAATGCATCGATCAATAAATTTATAAGTGCTACTAATCTTTATTAATAAAAATTTATTTTCAAAATACCATCCACCAATATATCTATAAATTTTATAAACCTTAATTTTTTTAAAAATACTAAAACACAACAAGTAAGATTGTTTGAAATAAAGTAGGTGCCAAATGAGTTGGATACCTGTGGGTGGCACAAGCATATGGGATAGTGCTACAACAAGTTCAATACAATAGAGGCATAATAAATTGAACTAATAATTATATTATAGCAGTAATAAATTGAATACTCAGTGACAGATACAAATATTGTTCAAAGTGGATCGAAAGCAAGTAGTCCTTTTAAAATTTCGTTTTATAGAACTTCAACAATATTATCTTCTATCTCTTCTGCCTAATAGAATTCAATAGCCTATCTATTGTTGACATTCACGATAGATTGATGGACTAAAAGGTTATTAGATAAAAACAACTCATAGATTTATATTTAATGTTCTAAGTCTTGCTATCATTCCTTACCCCTACCAAATAAGGGAACAATTCTTCAAAAGTAATAAAGGAGTTATGAATAAATATTTTTCATAATACATCCATCAATAAATCTATACATTTTAAAACAATAAATCAATGGAACTTAGAACATGATACTAGCAATGAGCTTTTTAGACATGAGCCAAGCAAAATCTTTTAGTTTCTCATCAACATAAGGTGGCAATAATTAGCTGGAGGGAAGTTTTGAGGTATTCTGTGCCAAAAAGATTAATTAGAAAAAGTAGACATGAGTCAAGCAAATCATGGAGAATAATCAGGTTGATTGAGTCAATACTGCTGCTGCTGGTAGCTATAGGAATTAGAATCATCCCATATAGAATTAGAATCATTCCATTTGCTTGTCTCTATGATAATTCATTGAGAGAAAATTCATTATTATTAATTGAACTGATACCCCAATATTGTTTTCTAAGCATAAATCACAGACTTCAGCCGTTAATTAAATGGTTCAGTTCCTTCTGGTTCTCCTGAAGCCCTCAAAAAGAAAAAAACTGTCAGATGAAATATTTTCAAAACACAAACTGATGAGACTAACTATAGAAATAATAAGTAAAATCAATCAAATACATTGAAGAAGTATTTTTCATCATGAATTCGAATTGGGCTATAGTTCATAAGTTGGTTTCACCCTGAAGGTGGTTCCTGAGCTAACCATATCTTTCAAGTATCTTTTGGATATTAAAAACCCCAATTTCAGGGCACCCTTTAAAATGTTACTGTATATAGAAAATGAAGTTCTTTATTAAGTCGATAAAATATGGGAAGTGATAGCCGCGAGCCGTAGCAGGTTTCTGTTCAATCAGAGAGATAAGCTGCGTTCTCGTAGGTCCTGTTTGTAACGGTGACCGATTAGATTGGCCAGCAAAAAGGACACTGTTCTCTGCTGTAAAATCACTTCCCGGTGGTTCGGAACCCACCTAAAACTGTAGGTCCAACTCATCAATCACCATCATCCAACTCATTACCCACGCACAGGTCTAAGATCTATGTGGGCTTCATCCTCAAAAAAAAAAAAAAAAAAAAAAATATCAAATCAATTGCGAGACTATATTTCTACACAGTGACACGTCTTATATTTTTAAATTAAATAATTTTTCAATGAAAATTAATAAATGATAATATAATTTGTAATTAACTATTTTTTCATTGGGTTGTTGTTTATCAAGCTATGGAAATGTTATTTATAGCGCTGGAAATGAATAAAATATGAACCCAAATGAACAAAACGAATCATTTTTATCAAATAATGTACATTATATTGGCAGCAACGTTGGCGTAATCAGTTGGAGCGCTTGTCTCTGAAAAGCATTTGTACCTTTTTATTCTTAATTTTTTCCAGTTTTTTCTTTACAAGTAGACTCAAATTCGTTGTTATTTCTTAAATAATGGGAACATACATAATATATCAAAGACATCCAACATAAATTTAGCTTCCATTCAAGCTATTTTGATTGAATCCATGTAACATTCAAATAATTAACTTCAATTGCAGCCTACTATGTACTGAAATTTAAATTCCTGTTTATTTTCAACATGAAAGCCTGAGTGAGGAGGTAATAAGGAAACAACATATCACAAAAGTACTGCTGTTATTTCATTGAAATATAAAAATTATGGCATTATAATCTGAAATTCGTTCTAATAGTCTAGAAAGTTATCAATAAATGATGAAATGCCCTTAATGCGGAAGCTTGCACAGTTTCAAATCATAAAACTTAGAATTTATGCACTAATTGTATTGCTTTTGAGAAGGAACGTTTTTGATAGCAAGAGATGAAACAGATAATGCACATGCGTCAAGCAGGGATGAGTGAGGTAAAATGAATCTGATAAACTAATGAAAGTTTATTGATATGTTGAAAGGGAGGTATTAACTTTAAGTGATTCTCCATAGTTAAAGCCTTCAAAGATTTCTCAGAATTCACACCCTCCTCGGATAGTTTTAGACTGAATAGAACTAATTTAGTTTATCAGATACCCTGTTGACTCGTGTCGGGAACTATTATTCCCACTTTTAACGAGTATTTGTGTATTAATTGAAATATTTTAAGAAACTCCTCCCTCTACTCCCTCTCCTCCTTCTCCTACTACTCCTCCTTCTCCTCCTTCTTTTCCTTATCTTTTTCCTTCTCCTCCTTCTTTTCCTTCTCCTCCTTCTCCTCCTCCTCCTTCTCCTCCTCCTCCTCCTTCTCCTCCATCTCCTCCTTCTCCTCCTTCTCCTCCCTCTCCTTCTTCTCCTCCTTCTCTTCCTTCTCCCCTTTGTACGGCACGTTTCTAGCTTATTGGAAGCTATCGATCAAACTGTTGGGCTCACTGAATGCACTGGCGTTGGAATGCACCGCACGGTATCACAAAATAGCTGTATAATTCCAGAAAAGGGTAGGTTTTTTGGAATATGTTACAGTATTACAAAGGCAATGAATATGTCATGTTGAAAAAATTAATTTTTAGATGGTGGTTTTTAGAATATTCTCACAACTTCATTAAGATGCAATATAGACCTAATAAGAATAAGTAGACATTGAAAATATAATCTTAAAAATATAGAAATATTTAAAAAAAAATAACAGAAAATATATTTAGATAATAAATGATAATAAATAATAATATATTTAGATAATAATTTGCGTACGTTAGTTTTGTAATGCGGTGGCGCCCCATCTTCCATTAAAATTAATTTTTAGTGCAACAAAAACTCCCAACCTTCACCTTTGTTTTAAAACCATAAGCAATTCTATATAATATAAGCATATTCTATATAATATAAGTGTATATAATATAGTAAAATTTTTAATCTGACTTGTCTTATACTCCTTAACTGGAGTCTCCAAGACGTAATCTACAAAAAAAAAAGTATTTAGTAAATCACTTACTATCAATCTGGCTGTAATACAAATACACATAATCCTATTAACTTTTCATATGAAATTTAACGACTTGCAGTCAAATATTTGTTAAGAATAAGTATAATAACTCACTTAATCTCACATGAAAAGTTAATATTAACAACGCAGTTCGTCATGGAACAAGAAATCCAGGAACACATAACCCATTGAATTGTTATTGCACAATTTCCATATAGCTCATAATTATAATCATGGAAATCGCAGACAAAGTCCAGATTGGAAGATTTTTGAGATTCACTTTTTACTTCAATTATTCAATTCCAGGATTTCCTGTTCCATGACGAACTGCGTTGTTAATATTAACTTTTTAAGTGAATTAAACGACTTGCAGTCAAATGTTATTAAAAATAAGTAGTATTTCACTTACTTTGTAGGCCAAACGTTTTCGAGTTGTTGAAACCCATCTTCAACAACTCGTAAACGTTTGGCCTACAAAGTAAGTGAAATACTACTTATTTTTAATAACATTTGACTGCAAGTCGTTTAATTCACTTAAAAAGTCAATTATTCAATTAAGTTATCTTTTAATTTATTCTTTACATACAGAATACAGGAAGAGGGTTGGTCCAGCTTATATTTAAATAATTTTCTAATCATCCTGGGGCTTCTTACGAGAAACTTCATCAGCCTAATGAAGAGGCTGATGAAGCTTCTTTTTAGAAGTGAAATGCAGTGCTTCCAGTATCTCCAGTATAAGTGAGTGAAAATCATATATTAAATAATGAGGAAAGTGATAATGTGAATAATAATTTAAGAATTCAATTGAAAGTGATAGCCGCGAGCCGTAGCAGGTATCTGTTCAATCAGATAGAGATAAGCTGCGTTCTCGTTGGTCCTGTTTGGAACGGTGACCGATTAGATTGGCTAGCAAAAAAGACACGTTCTCTGCTGTAAAATCACTTCCCGGTGGTTCGGAACCCACCTAAAACTGTAGGTCCACTCATCAATCACCATCATCCAACTCATTACCCACGCACAGGTCTCAGACCTATGTGGGCTTCATTGTCCAAAAAAAAAAAAAATAGAAATACAGTGTCAGTTTTGATATTAGATTGTTCAAGTATTTCGTCATGGACATCATCACAGAGATCATTAATTATTATTCATCAATAATTGTAGCTATAAGTCGGACTATATCCCTCACCCTCTATTTGATATTTGATCAATAAATTATTGAAAATAAATGAAGAATCGTAGCAAAGTGAATCTCGAAAGTCTTCCAAGCTGGATTTTGTATGAAGTTACTATGATTATAAGGTAATTATGCAACTACCTCGAATTTTCTCATTACATTTCCTACTTTAAGATAATATTTTTATTAGTTATATTTCAATTTTATCTTTCTACCATCCTCTAATACCTCTTTATTTTTTTTTGTGTATTCACTTTAACTTTTTTGTGCAACAACATCATTTTTTTAATGAAACTTTGCTGGTTTGAATTTCAGATAATATGATACTCCATTATTTATCAAAATAATTAATAATTTCATGAAATCAAGTTGGCTTCATTACAATTATACAGAATCATCGAAAAAGAATACTCGTATTTTAAAAAATGACTACTCTGACTGGAATGAACATATAAATTGCTTATGGTTTTGAAACAAAGGGGAGTTTGGAGTTTTTTTTACATAACTTAATAAGTTTCGATATGTGCTCCATTACTTGCATGGAAAACATCGAGTCGATAGTCTATTTCGCACCACGTAAGGTTGAGCATTTTTGGAGCTACAGTTGCCATAGCAGCAGTAATACTTTCTTTGAGACTAAGTCATAAACCTTTTCACCATAACCAGTGTTCTTAATGTATCCCCACAAGAAGAAATCCATCGGAGTGAGATCTGGGCTTCTTGGCGGCCAAGAAATTGGGCCATCTCTACCAATCCAACTATTTGGAAACTTGGCATTCAGTGCTTTGCGTACGTTAGTTTTGTAATGCGGTGGCGCCCCATCTTCCATTAAAATTAATTTTTAGTGCAACAAAAACTCCCAACCTTCACCTTTGTTTTAAAACCATAAGCAATTCTATATGTTCATTCTTTTTAAAATACGGGTATTCTTTTTCGATGACTCTGTATATATTTTCCACCTAATACTATATTTAAAAAATGATTTCTCTCAAAAAAGATTATTATTAGAGATGCCTAGCTTTTTTATCACTCTGGATTTCGTGCAGTATCAATGACGGTGAGAGGTGACGAAGAGTGCTAAGTTTCACAGTGCCACACCTGCAGAATAGTCCCAGCCCTAGACCTGCACAATGGCGACGCGTTTGATTCATTAGCAACGGTTGCTAGGGTGTCTTATGTCTGCACTGTCATTCTACGCTAATAATAACTAGTAGCCTTATACCCTGCACCGATCCTAATGATCTATCACCAAATAGTAAGTGCTCATGTTTGTCAATCTGATCTTCTGTAAAGACTCATCTGAAGAGCTGGAGTGTGAGTTCACACCAAAAGTGAAGGTGCCTGAAGATGACGCTGTGAGTAAAATCCTCAGTTGAACTTGATGATGACAACATATTGGTGTCATGCGTTGCCATGACGGTGTACTGTATGTAATCGATAGATGTTTTATGAGATTTTTGTCACGTGAGATGTTTGCTGCCTCCTTTCTTCCATTTTTAGAGCAATCATTACACATAAGTTGAATTTTCTTTTTATGACACTTTAAAATGTCCAAAGTCATTGCTACAAGAATCCCTTCATTGTCACTTTTTCCCTATTGAATGGAATCATTAAATATAGTATTCAACATTTATTTGAATAATAACTATCGTGAAAACTAATATTATTCAAATTAAGAGATCAATAATTTTTATTTAATAGAAAACTTCCATAAAAGAATGGTGGAGTCTTCAATATGATAATAATAGAAAATAATAGAGAATGTCTATTCATCAAAATAGTCGTCTCAAACAGTTTTTATTATCATAAAATAAATTTCTATATGAGCACCATTAGGCCTAGTCGTTCAGCAAATGTCCATTACTACACAAATTCAGTTCAAACATTATATAACATATTTCATTAATGGTTGCAATTACTTCATCAATTCTGTACATTCAAATAGGATGCAAGTCATTAACGTTTTGGCTAAAGACAGTATTTTTGGTAATATACCAACACAACGAAAGTCGCAATGAGTCAGATCTGGACTCCTACCCCACCATTCTTTTATAGAAATCTTGCTTAACGATATTTCAATTGGCAGGCTTTCGATTGATGTTGCGGAGCTCAATAATAAAATTGAACAATGATGAGAGCTGTTTGTTTCCAAAACCGTAGAACTGACAAATCGGAATAATGACAAATTTCAAATAGTGATCATCATTGTTTAATTTTATTAAGACAGGGTCCAATCCTACATTCATAAGTTGTAGCTTGTCTTTCACTCAAAACTCATCCTTAGGATTTTCCAAAAATACCTCTTTCTTAAGACTTTCCAATTTTGTTTCAAAACTTTGTAAAAGCTGAAATTGACTGATGGCAAATACTGAGTTCAGAACTAATTGTTCTTGTGTGTTGGTCTTGAACGTAGGAGAAAATATCATGCAGCACTGCATGATTATTTTGCGAAGCTTCACTGGTGTTGTGAATCATTACATTGAATTTCCTTCTCTAGGGTTATTCATTACCGTACTCTTCTATATTTTTAAGACTGATCCAATCGAAAGTTCACGCTTAATCATGTGAAACTCGGGGATGGCCTGATAAAAATAAACGTAGTAATTTGAATCGTCTCTAAAACATATACAATGATTGGAAAATGTGAGAAAACTATTTTATTGTAATCACATGGAAATGTGTAACTGAAGCATTAGGCTAATATTAACTTTGAGATGATATAAGGTAAAATAATATCACTGGAGCTATAATATTAACTCAGCTGAGTATTGGGTGTCGAACTATCGATTTCGAAAACCTGGGAAGCAGAAATCTTTCACTGAATAAGAATAACTTTTGAACCATCATGAAAAGCGGGCCCAATCATCATGTAATACTACCGTGACATAATTATATCGGGAACCTTGTCATAGTTACTGGAGCTGATAAAGGTGGGACCCTCGGCCACCTAGAAAAAAAATTGTTGCCAAATTTGTAGCCATTAAAACTTTCTACCAACTTCGCCCATATTCGTTTTATTTTGAATTTGCATTGATTTATAATTTGTAAAATACAGAATAATGTTTGCTAAAGTACCGCTAGAGCAAGTTAGCTGAAGCGGTCTTGGGCTCGTTTTTTTGAGATAACTACTCAATCTCTTATTTTATCGCACAATATCACTGGACAAAAGTTGTAGAGCATAAAAGTTACTACAAGTCTGTATCCATCATTATCAATTATTGTTTTCATACATTCTCCCTACCTGAATTCTACAAATTGTGTGCTTGCCGAAAACTGAATCGATAAGCGGTTCTTTATTTTCTACAGTTTTTGACGCTATTTGTTATACAATACACATAAAAATAATACCAACTTGTGCAGAAAAATCACAAAAACGTACCTACTGTACTCAAATTTCGAATTTTCACTCTAGTATGGCATTATGGCATAAGAATCTCATAAGTTTTATAATTTCATCATAATAATCACTTTTATACCATTCAGAGTGGAGTGGGAGTGGAATCTGAAGGGTAATAAAATGAGTCTATGGAAATGTTTCAATCGAGATTCACAATTCAAATTCAATAATTTTAATCAAATTCACATTTAGTTCGGGCAGACCTTTAAGTCTACTCATTTAGTTTGTCTACAATGCGTTTTAATAGGTTAGTGGTTCAATGTCTTCATCGTCGTCACACGATAATAAGTTGATGTTAAAGGGGCTTGTCTATAGTATACACAAAAATTAGGTCAGTCGACCAATTTGCAGTTTTTGCCATCCAACCAATGAATTCCACTTAGGGCGGCCAGACAATGTGTATCTTGAATGGCGATAATTGAGAAATGACATTCAAATACTGGCTAATCTTTTATTAGACATATGGCTACAATTATTATATTTTCACACTTATTGTTATAATTTTATACATTTTACTCTGCTCAGAAGAAACCTAGAAAAACTTTGTTTTGAATGTTATAAATTCAGCATTATTCTTATAATTTAGCATTATTCTTTCTCGAACGCAATAATTGGAGAGATGTTAACAACTTATTTGGGAAAATCTATCGTGTACAAGATATGGAAAGGTATTTTATTGTGTTTTGTTCAGTGTTGTAATTTTTGGTGGATAGTGGTACCACTATCACTGGTACAGTTAGTACCACTAAACACTGAAACGCTGAACTAAACACAATAAAATACCTAGCACAAGAAAACGGCTACAAACACAATCTAATTGACAAACTCAATCATAAAATAACAACCAAAAAACAAAACACCACCGACAAAAAATGCATCACAATGACATACAGTCATTAATCCACAATCAAACAGACTAGCCAAAATCTTCAAAAAAGCCGGCCACACTATCGCATTCAGAACAAAAAACAAAATAAAAAATGCACTTGCACCCAAAACCATACTGAACACAAACAAATACGATCTCCCAGGGATTTACAAACTGAACTGCTCTGATTGTAACAAATTTTACATAGGAGAAACAGGCCGCGCATTCAAACAACGCTACAAAGAACATTTACAAGCCTTACATACAAAACCAGAATCGACAGACCATATCATTCAATCTGGGCACACTTTTACTAGCATCATCACCAACCTACACATTCTACATATAAAATCTAAAGGACACGAACTCAACACCCTGGAACAATTTGAAATTCACAAACACACCACACACAATACCAAAACATCCTCAATGAACAGTTAAATTTTAAATCACACAAAATTTTTGACCACATCATACAAAAACCACAATTCTTCTAACCAACACACCAACATCGCTATCTAGGTTGCCTTGAAGATGAGTTTCAACAACTCGAAAACGTTCAGCCAAGCGTGAGTACATTATTATATATTCACAATCTAAAACAACCTGCAAGTCGTTAAATTTACAACAAAAAGTTAATATTAACATCGCAGATCGTTATGGAACAAGAAATCCAAGAAATATACGCTGTTAATTTTTATAAATGTACCAAATCACCTACACCATAGAATTATAGTGATTTTTTTTTGAAGATGAAGCCCACATAGGTCTGAGACCTGTGCGTGGGTAATGAGTTGGATGATGGTGATTTATGAGTTGGACCTACAATTTTAGGTAGGTTCCGAACCACCGGGAAGTGATTTTCAGCAGAGAACAGTGTCTTTTTTGCTGGCCAATCTAATCGGTCACCGTTACAAACAGGACCTACGAGAATGCAGCTTATCTATCTGATTGAACAGATACCTGCTACGGCTCGCGGCTATCACTTCCCTAATGAAAAATCAATTTTACAACTGAAACAACTTCAAAAGAGAGACTTTATCCGTATGATCTATGTTGACATAGTTTGATTACTATACTTGACCACACAATCGTAGAATTGGCTAATAATTTATAATAATACACAAATATTTACAATAAATTGACTATGAAAAGGCTTCATTATTTTTAAACTCAGTTCATTAGGGCTACAACAGCTTTAGTCCATCATTGATAACAATTTCAAAAGTCCTTCAATGAAAAGTAATGATTCTATAAAACATTCTTGTAATAGATCAAAATTAGAAAGTCAATACAAAACATTAAATTTTATAATAATACAAAAATATTTATAATGAAAACTGAAAATGAGAGCTCTATATACATTATCAATATTTCATAGCTGTTTGTTGTGAATACATTTCAAATCAAAAATAAAATCAAAACAAATTTACTAAACTTTTTCATTATTAATATATGTAAAATACAAAATAATTTAATAAGGTAGGCCACTATAATAATTCAAGTATGATGTTTAAAATCAGCTAATATTCATAAATGATATGTTTCGTAACTAGCATTGTGAAAATTTGTTCTCAATGAAATCTTACTTCACACGCATCTTCCAACATTGCAATTTGGTAGTTGCTGTTTATTACCATACCAGATGTGCATGTAAGCGTGTCACTAGTGAGGACATTGGTTTGGGAATCCATAATAGGCCGCAGACCCAAATACGATGACTTCTTGACCCTTCACTAATTAGCTCAACAGCCATACTGGAATTGAGTCGAGGCTACAACATTGAGCACACATTCGAATCAGGATAACAGATTTTTTCTAGAGCTGATGCTCTATTATCGAGCTTCCTATTGAGCAGTGTCAGTAAAAAATATACTCGAAAAATTACATTTTTAGCAGATAATTTGTTATTTTCTATGCTCAACGCATTCAGAAAGACAGGTTTAAAGGAGGTGATAAATGCAGCAAACTTAAGATAAGATTAGCAAGTTAACTTACTAAGCGAGAATGATTATTTTGTAGTAACAATTATTATGAATTAATATATTATTGTTGAAAAACTTGATTTTCAAATCTGAAATTCTCTCAATTCATCAAGCACTAACAAAAGTTGAACTCAACAAAAATTTGAAATATGTAATCTCATTGAAATACGTTTTCCTATATAAAATATATTTTTCTATTCCTTATACAATTTTGGAAACCGTTGTTCATGAAATCATTGTTCATATATCAAAACTAGTACTAGTTTATTGAAACAAGACGTTTGATACAATGTTCAGATTATTATACTTTTTAGCAACCTTGGTAAGCAACACGATTAGAGCGGTCCAGCTGAACAGTTTGGGATTTTTATATTATTTTTTGGTGATTTCACCCTTCCTTCCAACATTCTCCACTAAAATTCGAATTTTGGTCATGATCTCCATGACAGCCCCCCGAAACCGCCCGTCCAACAGAATTACATAGCAATATTATAACAGGCATTTAAGAAAAGAACAATCTGTTTTTTATAGGGTTTTGTGAAAATCCCACAAATTATATATCCTGCTTGACTATTTGGGTAGTCATCTAAGCAAATAATATTAGATTTTTTCAATTTCCTTTGTAGTTGAGACATTTCATATCAGTTCATGAAGATCTTGAATCAAATACTTTATTTTTCAATAAACTGAAATATGTTTAAAGTAATAAAATTAAACTTAATAGATGTGTGTAAAGTAAAGCTAATCGCGATACAAATTGGTCAAATGGTCAATCAAATCAAACTGGTCAGATATTTTTATTTCAATCTACAGCATTTACTCAAAAATCTTGAAACACTAAACTTTTCAGTAAAAAATAAATATTGTTTTAATTGGTATTGGACATAGTCAGTTCATCAAGACAGCAAGACTTGATTATTACTAGTAACTATCACTATCACTATCACTTGATTTATTTTATGCAAAAATAAATAGTTTCTTCTAGATTTTAATTGCAGTAGACTATTGATATTATTGTTTATTGATTATTACTAGTAACTATCACTTGATTTATTTTATGCAAAAATAAATAGTTTCTTCTAGATTTTTATTGCAGGAGACTATTGGTATTATTGTTGCCAATATATTCAAGCTACATTAAATCATAGACTATTGGTATTATTGTTGCCAATATATTCAAGCTACATTAAATCATAGACTATTGGTATTATTGTTGCCAATATATTCAAGCTACATTAAATCATAGACTATTGGTATTATTGTTGCCAATATATTCAAGCTACATTAAATCATAGACTATTGGTATTATTGTTGCCAATATATTCAAGCTACATTAAATCATAGACTATTGGTATTATTGTTGCCAATATATTCAAGCTACATTAAATCATAGACTATTGGTATTATTGTTGCCAATATATTCAAGCTACATTAAATCATAGACTATTGGTATTATTGTTGCCAATATATTCAAGCTACATTAAATTATAGACTATTGGTATTATTGTTGCCAATATATTCAAGCTACATTAAATCATAGACTATTGGTATTATTGTTGCCAATATATTAAGCTACATTAAATCTTTCCTAATAATTATTCCATTCACAAGTACAAGTAATATAAAACGGTACAATTTATGTGACCGTTTATCATGCATTTGCATACATGTCAGAAAACTATAGCCAAACTACAGGGCACCGATGAAGCTATTGTATGCTTTATTTCTGTGGAAATGTTGGCAGTACTGAAAGACAGCCAGGGGATTTATTTGAGACACGAAACGTCACAGTGAAGAAATGAATCTTTTGAAATGTATTTCTTTTCTTCAACCGATAGACTCTGACTTTCTTTCGCTTCTGTTGTTATTGGTGCAGGGGGGGGGGGATTGATTTGGTAGAAGGGGCGCGTGTGAAAAAGCACCCTCTTGTTAGCCCCCTTGCAGCCCCCCCCCCCACAACCATGCATGCCATTACTTCTCGCTCTCGTGTCTGTCCAAGACGGTATGGTGTCTCAATATTTTTCCCACCTAGCACCAACTTCTCGGCTTTCCAGTGTTAGTTTTGAAACTTGTAGTTCTCAGTCGTTCTTGGTCGAACTGTGAAGAAAGTTCATTATCGAAAGTTCATTTTTTAACGCAGACGTATGTAACTGTGCAAGTCATTGTTTGATAGGCTTTGTTGTCTATAGGTGATAACCAGAAAATTTGTTTAAATACTTCTCAGTGATTTTGAACGGCGATTAAAGTTTTGGAACAGCAAGTTTAGAAATATCTTACATCTCAAATCTAAATTATCATCACCTACGATTTATAATACAAGAATCTAAAAATATGATTTTTAAACTAAACTATAAATTGTTATTTAAGAAACAAAATAATGAATGTCTAAAATAGATCATTGATACACCTCACTTAAATTCTATAGGCTTTATAAATGGGCCTATAGAGTAATCAATTCAGAGAAAAAAATAGCAATACTTCAATAAATGTTTTAAAACCCAGATATAAAATAGGAGAAATAGTAAAAGCTTGAATTGAAATTGGTCCAGAAACGCTCCGTCAAATAATAAAGACAGCTAAAGATTCAAAATATTCAAATAAGTTTCAATTTTTTGAAATGTGTAATACATTCACTGAGGTTGTGAACAAGAAATGTCAAGGATTCAATTAAAATGAGCTTAAAAATAAAATAAATATGTTGCAAGCTTGCAAGTCTAGCTCAACTACAATAGCAATTAAGTTACCCAATTATTATTGAAATATTGCATCAGATTCAAAGTGGATCAACTTATTAATATTGTTTAATATAACAGTAAATTTAAAAAACTGTTTCCAATTCAATTATGAAGATAAATCTTGCAGTTGAGTTGGAAGCATATTATTCAGTCTTGGTGGAATCGTATTTTAGTTTAACATAAGAATATCAAATTGAAAGCTAAGAAATCCAACGTTAACGACCTATTACACAAGCGTAGGTGGTGTATCACTTCGCTTTAGTAAGTGCTACAAATAGCAGGCATTCCCTTCAAACTAATATTTTTCATCGTCACTACATTTTTCACCAAATATTACTATTGGATCTTATAGCTAACACCAAACATGAAAAATATTTTTAATTTTAATATTTGATTCCTTTGCAGTTCACAAAATTTGAGTAACTTACGCCTAGGACTATTATTCGTGGAAATTGAAAAATTCTTACTAAGTTACTGTCGCAAAAAGGTTCAAATTTAAATATATTTTGTAACTTCAAAGCCAAGCTATTGTCCTGGTATTTTGAATTTATAATTGTTTTAAAAGGTCTCTATAAAAGTCGCTGCTGTTTTCTCCAAAGTGCGTTCTTTTATGCTTCCCGCTGAAATCCCACCAAACTTCAGAACCAACTATATCGATTACTGGACTAATATCGATTCTCGATCAGTATGAGGCTGTAAGCTGTCAGCTGTTACTGTTATCATATTAGGTTATGTCTCCACAGTACGTTTTCCACGTGCTATTCCTGCATATTAATAAGTGGAGTGACTTGTTGAAACACGTATTATTAAATTTATTCATACTGCTTGAGCATTTACAATGGTATCATCAATTTACCTTCCATCATTCAAAAAACGCACGAATAATGAGTTATATTATAACTTTCATGTTGAAGAAAAAATAGAGATGGTTTCGAGTTTTCAACTACCTACCGTACCGGTGCACATAGAGTTTTACATCTTCAAAAATTGATCTTTTTCTATTTAAATTCATATCTATTTCCTCGTAATGAGTACTGAAAAAATGAGTTAATGTGAAAATCCAAGTAGTGAATGAAAGATGCTTTCTATTGGTGAGTTTCTACATAAATCGAGTAACACTCATCGATTAATAAGATATTATTTTTCTTGCTTTATCAGAATCAGAATGATTCATAAAATGTACGGTGAAGCTAGTAATAAATTATTAATGCTTATTGGAAACTTTAATTAAATGTTAATAAGTTAATAGGATTTTATCAAGTTATCTGTAGAGACGCCGGTAGGCTTGTTGTTCATCTTGAATTTCAAAATGGTTTTTATAGATGTTTCAGGTTTTTAAGTAATCTAGAGAAATATATTTCAGGCCCTTAGCATTTCATAGGTATGAAAATTCCCTTGTAAACATGATGACGTTCAATACGAATTAGCAAATGATATAGGCATTGAGGTGGTGTTATTCAGTTTCAATGGAGAAGAAGGAAAGAAACTTCATTTAAGGCCTCAAACCCACATGCATTTAGTTCGTAGCATCAATTGCAAAAGGTCTTGTCCTACGCGGGTACACTTGCTTAGGGTTACCACCCGTCCGGGATTACTCCGGACAGTCCGGGAATACAAAAGATAGTCCGGAGGTCCGGGCCAGCCATAAAATGTCCGGGAATTTGATTTAATATTGACTATCAATTGGGTTTTATTGCTGTTTCGCAATATACACTCATATTTCTAGGTTTCTTATTCAAAAAAAGAATAACTGAAATTAAAAATATTGTAATTAGATTATAAAAATAGGTTATTATAAAATGTGGTAGCAGTGGCAGCACTGAACTTGCCAAACAGTTAGCAGGTTTGCCAACAACACACTAAAGTTCTGTAACCCTGCCCACCTGTCAGTCTCAGCTGTTGTCATTGCCTTTATAACAGACTAAAAGCTTGTGAACACGTTTGCTTGTGTTTTGCGTGTTATTTCTCTTCAGTTATATTTAATTTAGTAAGTTTTGTTTGTGTTTTGAGGTAAAATGTTTTCAAAATTAAAGCGAACGTGTCAAAGTGATGAGCCTAAGAAAAAACGACTATGTTCTTACAATGAAGACTGGGAGAAATCTCACAAATGGCTCACTATTGGTGTAAACAGTGAGTATGCCAAGTGTAAGCTGTGTATGAACAGTTTTATGGTGAAGTGGGACGGTTTAAAAGCTGTTAGTGCTCATGAAAAGAGTGACAAACATCAGCTAATGACCCGAGATGCTTCTTCAAGTAAGATATTGGACTCCTTTTTTGTCAAGAAAAACACTGCTGAAGAAGACAAAGTAATAGCTGCTGAATTAGCTTATGTATTTCATCATACTCAGCATCATCATTCTTATCTCTCTATGGACTGTGGAATGCAATTAAGTCGTAAATGTTTTCCTGATTCCAATATTGCTGCCAAATTGTCATGTGGACGCACTAAGTGTGAAGCTCTTGTGTGCAATGTGCTAGCTCCTCACTCAGTACAAATTCTTTGTGAACAGCTTGGGAACTCTTTTTATTCCATTTCGAGTGATGCTTCAAACAGAAAAAATAGGAAACTATTTCCCCTTTGTGTTCACTATTACACACATGAAGGTATGAAGTCAAAAGTTTTAGACTTTTATGAAGACAGCAATGAAACATCTGAAGCTATTGCTGATCGTATTAGGGGACTGTTAGTAAAAAATGGACTGGACATTGAAAGAATAACAGCATATACTGCAGACAATGCAGCAGTAAATTACGGGAAAAATAAGTCTGTTTTTCAGAATTTGAAAAAGAACATTCCTAATTTGATTCCTGCTAGCTGCAACTGCCATATCATTCACAACACTGCCAAACATGCTGGGAAAGCTCTTGGTGACATGGATGTTGAGACTTTGGTGATAAAGATTTACAATGAGTTCTCGATTTCTGCAAAGAATGTTGCACTCCTAAAAGACTTCTACAATTTTGTTGACTTGGAGTGGCAGAGCATTCTGCGTCACGTCCCCACTCGATGGCTCTCTCTGTACCCTGCTGTATTACGTCTTACTGAGAAATGGCCTGCAATAAAATCCTACTTCCTGAGCTTGGGGGAGGATGAGTGTGATCCAATCGTCTGGAAATTTGTTTCAAGTGGCTCAGACAGTGATGCTACAGATGACATACCCACTCCTGAAGAAGCCTACTTGTATTTCTACCACAATGTGTTAGGAATATTCCATAACAGAATTCTACAGCTGGAGAAAACTGATTGCACCTCTCCATTGGTATATGAAATAATGGAAAGTTTGCTAAAAGAACTCAAACAAAGACTTAATGATGGTTTCTATGGTTATAAGGTCTCATTGTGTCTCAAAAACTTGACAGTTCAGAAAAAAGGACAAGTGATTTCCAAACTAAACAACTTTTATGAACGTGCTATACTGTATTTACAGAAATGGTTTGATTTTAGTGAAAACAACCCTTTCCATTACCTGAAAACTTTCAATCTGACAGAAGATTTAAGCTGGAACTGTCTTGAAAATGCAATATCAAAACTTGGCTTGTGTAGTTTTGTAGACATGGATAGTCTGTACTCAGAATATTGCACCATAAAGGACATTCTACCAGAAGTACTTTCAAAAGCAAATACTTGCGAGGGAAGATGGAGCTTCCTCTTTTCCAAAGCTGGAGCCGATTCATTGCCTAATCTTTTTTCAGTTATACAGTATGTACTTTCCATTCCAGTCAGTAATGCATTCACAGAAAGGTGTTTTTCAATAATGGGAAATGTTTGGACTGACAATCGTAACAGGCTTGATGTGGATGTTGTTAAGTCAGAGATTCAGTGTAAGATCAACTTTGAATCAATGAAGTGCTGTGAGTTCTATGACTACATTGTTTCTAAGCCCTTACTCCTAAAAGCAGCTAAATCAAACAAAAAATATACATTCAAGTTTCAATCACAAACAATTTCAAGAACAATGGTAAAGGCTAATTAAAATTTCATTCAAATTTTAATTTACTACTGGCTGCTCATTTAGTAATACTTCAGCTTCTGTACTGTCTGGAGGGTTTCTTGCATTGCATTGTTCAAGAGGTTTAAAATAGTATTTTTTTTTCAACTTAAATTTTCTGAATGGGTTTTTGGTTACATTCATACTCCCTATTTTCTTACTACATAGAACTTTTATGATTTAAAGTTACAATAAGCTTGTAAATGTATTTTTTGCTTGAAATTTAAAGTTCCAGCCAATGAATTGCAATTGATCATAATAAAAGATACGGTATGTCAAGCAATGCTGAAATTTGAATACTTAAAACATTGTTTTTATAAGACAAAAATCAATGGTTTTACTCAAATCTTTTTCAGCCATCACTTATAAAATCATTAATTATTTTAATACATGATTTGGGTTGATGGTTTTCTTTCCTTTTTTCCATCAACATCAATTGTCCGGGAATTCAAAGATTAAAAGGTGGTAACCCTACACTTGCTACTTTCGTAATTTTTAATATTTTGAAATATTAGTGAACAGTAGCAGCCTAAATGAGGACCTGAACCTATTCGATTCTGTGCTGAATAAGATGAATCCTATAACTCGATTTATTATTATCATTTCCTGCTAGAGGGAAATGTTGAAGAATCCGTGATGCTAGATATTTTTCATGTGGACTTTTTCAACTGGAGGTGAACTGAAGTAAATTCATAAAGAAAGATAATGGACATGATTTTGTGAAATCATTGGGAGAATAAATTAGATAAGATTGATTGAAAAAGTGAAATTTGACGTGCGTCTCAGACAAATGTCTATAGAAAATGGAAACATGTCACGCAATCATATCTTTTCTCATAGAACCCACAAAATCGAATTATTTCGGCATTTTTTCGAAGACTGAAGCCCACATAGGTCTGAGACCTGTGTGTGAGTAATGAGCTCCATGGTTATGATTGATGAGTTGGACCTACAGATTTAAGTGGGTTCCGAACCACCTGGAAGTTATTTTACAGCAGAGAACAGAGCTCAAGCCAAATGGTTTCCCTTTCAGAAAGAGGACAAGGGCTCGTGTCTTACCTTATCTGATTGAACAGATACCTGGCACGGCTTGCAGCTAACCACTTCCACTTTGTTTAGAAAAGAGCTGATTGTCAAAGATAATATATAATTCCTGGATTTCTTGTTCCATGACGAATTGCGTTGTTAATATTAACTTTTAAGTGAATTCAGCGACTTGCAGTCAAATTTTTATTAAGAATAAGTAGTATTTTACTTACTCTGTTGGCCGAACGTTTTCGAGTTGTTGAACCCCATCTTCAAGGCCTTGAACATTTGGTTCAAGGACCATTCAAATCCAAAGGCATTCAAGGCCTTGAAGATGGGTTTCAACAACTCGAAAACGTTCGGCCAACAGAGTAAGTAAAGTACTACTTATTCGTAATAAAAATTTGACTGCAAGTCGTTGAATTCACTTAAAAATTGATAATATATATTTTATTTCTTGGCAGTACTTAATGGATTTTACTCACATAATCTAAACAAGAAAAATTCTATATTTTGGTAAACTGTGCCATACTTATTCAACATGACATCGTCAATGTAATTCAATTTCACCAATGCTAACATTCCATTACAAATAGTTACTATTAGTCACATTATAAACTAGCATAAAACAGAATAAAAAATGTCCTACCTAATTCCAAAATTCAATAGAGAATTTTAAATCTAAAAACATTCTATCAATTATAAATTATAAAACTTCGAATTCATTATTCAGTTTCATATTATAAATGTAATGGTGCTAAATAAAATTTAAAAAATAGCAATAAAAACTTTAGTTCAAGTTTATATAAGGTTCAATGATGAACGTCATGTCACTTCTGTAAAAATACCACTGGTTCTATATTGAATCGTCTCAGTTTGAATAAAATTTTGCTGTTGAGCTGAATAAAAAATGTTTGTACACGGTCCACGTCAAATGGGGTCTGATGATTCAAGCGGAAGCGATGGAGAGGAAGATGATGCAGGAGATCTTCTTCAGGTATTCCTTCATAGATATTTAATGAGAATTGTTATTTTTCTCTTGTATTATTTTACACAATCATTATTCATTGTATACCGTTTCTCATTGGAAAACCTACTCTTTCTTCATAGCTTTCTTAGTGACAAAGATTATTCAAAAATAAATAATTTTTTGCATCAAACACCGCCTTCAGCCTTTCCAATGTGCACTTTCATCAGCAGCAATAATCAATTTCTCTTTAAAGGCCGAGCTAGGTGGAGTAGCTCCATACAAGAGTTGCGAGAGCAGGTTCACCAGAGATTACATTAATTGTAGTATTCAGATTTGAAGTGTAGATTGAGTTTTAAAGAACACATATTTTATCAGAAACTTTAATTATCTGATCTATATGCTCGAGTTTCATAACAGTAAGTGTTACTGTCTAGAACAGCCTTTAAATTCATCAGCATTTAAGAATGCTACTATTAGAGGGTTGCTGAATGCCAGGTTTCTTAGTCGTTCAGTGAATTATTCAGTAGCTATTGATTCAATAGCGGCCCTAAGGCTTGTTTCACACTTAACTGGCAGTCGGGTAACTGGTGCTGTTATGCAGCTGTAGGGACATTGTATCATATGTAGCACTTCGCACTTACCCAATTTTTGAAATCATATTGTAATGAACTTACCATATTGTTCTACAACAGCTCATTGACAGTTAAAAATTTAAGTTAAGAAGCTGATTTGTCATATTTCGACCACATTTGGCAGCGTAATATTTCCATGGAAGGACATAATGGTTAAAAGAAGGTGGTACAACAAATAGAAAATTGAAGAATGGATAAGAAAAGTGTCAAAATTTCTAATGGCGGTATCAAAATGCTGCTGGTGGCCGCAACGTCCACTCTTGTGTTGTGTTGAGATGTGAATAGTCAACAAGCCACTTAGAGTGACCATGGCAGTACGCATTAGTGAACAACAAGTATAGAGTGCTTTGTGGCAGTTCCAGTAACAGCAACAACTATTTTTGCTTGGTAATACAAAGACTGTGAATTCGTGATAATAATTCGTCTTTGTGAGTGTGATTGCATTTAATCTACAACTTGTGAGTTACTAAGGACTGTGTAAATAGTGAGTGCTGACAATTTTGAGAGTAAGTGAACTGTTATTATTCGATTATTTCAGTTATATGCATCAGAATATTTGACAGTTATTATCATTATTGACAAATTGTTAGGCCTGTAACTGATATTATACATTTTGATCTACTAAATCTGTACATATTTGTGTTACTTCTTGTGTGATAAATATGTGAAGTACTGTATGTTATTGTGTAAATAAAGTTCTAGTTCTAATCTTACATTTGGCTAGCATTATTTTTTAGTGATAGAACCCCTAACAATATGATACAATGTAATGTGGTTGCCTGACTACCGGGTATGTGCGAAACAAACCTTAGGGCCGCTACTAAATCAACAGTCTTTAAATAATTCACTGAACGACTGAGAAACCGGGCATCAATCTGTGACAGAATAAACTTGTTCTATCAATCAAAAATCACAAAGGAAATTACAATTATTTTAATTGCATTGGTTCCTAAAAAAAATACCAAAAACTCTTAAAAAAGAGAGTAATTAAACTGACAGAATAAGAATTAGCGAGAAAAATAGTAACAAATAGAGAGTGAAAGATAGGACAGAAAGACAGATTAAATAGTGTGTTATAAGAAGTCAGGAGACTTCTTGAGAGTGGTGTCTCACAAGATGTCAAATTCGCGTACCTCTAGGTTAAACACAAAACTTCAATAAGAAGAAGAGTTATTTATTTAAAAAAATAAATGAAGAAGAAAGACAAAATCGTGTTCTTTATGAGAACATGTTTTACCGTAAAATTTTAGCTACTACGTGCCTTTCCAACTTGTGCGTCGGTAATGGGATGAATTATGTCAGACCATCAGTAAGCAATCGCTATTGAGTGACATTTTATTTTCAGGTTATTATTGATCAAGTTGAAGTATTATCATCCATAGCACCTTCAAATTACTTACTTGCTCAATTTTTTTTGCAGAGAAGGAGAGAGGAATGCGAGCGAAAAGCTCGGAGAGGAGAAATGGATCCAAGGCTGGAATTCACGTTCCAGCTCTTGATAGATGGAACCGGCCTCCATCGCACCGACATCATGGACCACGTGTTCGATGGAAATATGGTAATTAACTCTTTATTAATTTTCAATCTGTGATGTTTTCCATAACTAAATACTTAATGAATAATCTATTGTCAAAACTTATACTGTATTTCTATTTAAATTGTGATTTTTACTCACTTCTATGGGAGGGACGCATTTTACGTTTAAAGAAAAGCAGGCTGATGAAGGTTCTCTTTAGAAGTGAAATGCATCCCTTTTATATAACTGAGTAAAAATCATAATTTAAATAGATATACAGTGTCAGCTTTTATATTAGATTTATTTTCAATCAATGAAAAAATTAACTGGATTCTTCTGAGACCATCGAAGCTGAGAATGTTTAATTCTACTTTTAGTCACAATTAGTCAAACAAATCTTCAATAGAACGCTTTTTCGCACCTTAGAAAATATGTTCTTTGTCGTAGACAGCTATCAGAACCATATACCGTATTTCAGTTCTACATATCTGTGATGTTTTCCATGACGAAATACTTGATGAACAATTTAATATCAAACCTGACACTGTATTTCTATTTCAATATTATTTTCACTAACTTGTTGGAGGGAAGTGGAATGCATCCCTCAAGCATCTCCATTATAAGTGAGTGAAAAGAATATTTTAATATAAATACAGTGTCAGCTTTGATATTAGATTCTACATATCTCACTACAACCTCTATAAGTTACATCTTTAAGTTTTTTCCAAGTTATTAAAGTCTTATATCCCTTCTCCTTTTTCTGATTTCCGACATCGTGCTAAATCACAAATAAATATAAGTTCATGCTAGTAAACCAACATTCTGCAGACATAATTGAACTCTTCTGAGACCATTGTGAATGAGAATGTTTTAGTTTCACAATCAGTCACACAAACCTTCAATAGCAAGCAAGGAAATTATATTTACTCAGTTTGCTTCTTATTGATTGAAGGTGTTTCAAGAGTGAAATAATTCTTGTGCAAACTTTGCCATTTTATGTAAATGCATAATTGAGATTCTTATCACTTGATATCATTAGATTTACCGTTAAGATAACTGTTCATATTTCCAACTCCATGAAAATAGCATCGTCTAAGACTACAATGTATGTGATGTTAATGATATTTTTTCTTCATCGCTCGCATGCATAACTTGTGAATTTGCATGAATAAAGTGGTCTAACCTAATTTAAAAAAAGTCAACATATAGATTACTCTTTAACAGGGCAATAATGCTCTTGTATGATTTTTAAAACTATAACTTTAAGACTCATAAAAATATACTAATCTTGTAAATTTAGTCTTAATTATTTTCTTTAACATATTATATGTATTGAATTCCAGATTTGAACAGTCTGACAGAATTCTTCAGAAAAAGTAGGCTACTGATCAGAAGTCAGTCTATCAAAAACTAAGACAAAGTTGATCTAAACTGTACTAGTTACATCTGAAAGTAATTCTGTGCAATTTTTTTTTTTTTTTTTTTTTTTGAGGATGAAGCCCACATAGGTCTGAGACCTGTGCGTGGGTAATGAATTGGATGATGGTGAATGATGAGTATTTTCTTTTTTCACAATGCAAAATTCAAATTATACTTCCAATATCAATTCTATTGAGTTATTATTTGTATTTTTTTATGTTTCTAGCTGGACGAGATCAATCAGCTTTTCCTACCGCACATGCGCAACAAGCTTCTGTGGTTTTACCAGGAGGTTGACGAGCCTGATCCTGCTCCTCCTGTGGAAACGGTCAGTGATTATTTAATAGATATAAGAAAATTATTATCGCTCCAATAAAAGCAAGTTCCGCTATGTTGACGTTTTATATTGAAATTAACGATTCGCAGGTATTATTTAATTTGTGACAGTTATAAATTTACTCAATTGATTGCAGCAAGCTTTTAAATTACTTTGAAAATATTAATATGGCTGTTTCAAAGTTATTAAAAAACATTCTTCAATTGAGTAAGTAAATTCATAATTTTCTCATTAATTTGATCAATGTTTGCAAGTCTTCAATTTCAAAATAAGAAAATACTTTTTTCTATAAGTAATCATACAAATTGTGCAAATAATTAGTAAACAGTAATTAGAAAGCATGACAGGATAAGTGAGTAAATTTATAATCTTCTCATCTGACTTCCATATAAAAATCATTGCACTAGTATGACCTCCTCAATTACTCCTACCATGTGCATTTATATTTACCATTTCAACTTGTTTATGATTATTGTAACATCAATATTTTTAATGAGCCAATGTCCGTCATATTTATTTATTTATCTTGTTTATGTAATCCTTTTGTAGAAATATGATGTTGTTGTTGTCGATATTCGTATTTGCATCTAGGTAAAGGCGACCGGGCTTCGAGCAGTGGCTGCTGCTTTGCCAAAGGCGCAGGCTGGTCCAAGTGGATCACACAAGAAAAAGAAGCTATTTTTGACAGACGGATGGCAAGTACCTCTCACTGGCATCTGCATCTACATGTTCAGGCTCAATACCGGCAAACAGCTGCCCGAAGAAGGATTCCATAAGGTCAGCTATATTCAGCCACTACATAATTGAATTCCAAATTTTTTATAAATGTACAATATACCATATTATGCAACCCAAAATAAAAATCTCTAATCGCATAAATCGATGCAATGAATATTCTCAAAACTACTAATAAATTTAAATATGAAGTATGTTCATAAAAAATGTCAGTTATAGTTGGGTACAATATTTTTGACTGTCAGTAACGTACTTTAATGTGGATAAAAAGAAAAAAGCATCACCTGGACTTGCCTGTGTGAGATGTAAGGTAGTATCAGTCTTTTTTCAAGACGAGAACTGAAAAGAGAAGCTGAAGACACAAACGTTATCATAATACAGTGTTACTTTTGTAAATCTTCTTAAACATAATCAGAAAATTATATTTTTTTCTGGATGAGAACATTGTGCTTGTCAATAGTGATTTGTTAGACCTTTTAATCGGATGAATAATTGTTAGTAAATATATTTAATGATGCCAGTACGAGTAGTACGGTAGTGAATATTTTAACAGATAGGCTACCGTTTATTATGTTTGTTCATCATTTTTCAATGTTACCTAATTCTAATGAGTGCTTGGTTTTTCAATTGTGTTTTTAAGTGAAGAATGAAATGGAAAAATTCTTTGTTAGGCGTAGTAGGAACTATATTATAGGCGTATAGTCTTTTCTTCTGCTTACACTGGTTCATGTGGATTTTATCACAGTTTGCAGTTAATCACTTCTCAATTTTTAAGTACCGTGATTTGTTGTTCCATGACGAACTGCGTTACTAATATTAATTTGTTAAGTGAATTCAACGACTTGCAGTCAAATTGTTAAGTAATTTGAATCTAATCTCTTGTAAATATGTAAATGAGGAAAATATAAGAGCTATTCAATATCCTCGTTTTGAAAGACAGCAATTATTGTTTCTAGAACCATTTGTATCGGATTGAGCTGATTGGAGGATTCCGATCTCACTAGGCATCAAATCTGCAAGAAAGTAGAAATCAATCTATCAGAACAAAACAATTCACTTTGAATATTATAGAAAATAAAAGGACAGTGAAATAGCTTAAAATCTACAAAGCTTTGGAGGCCCAAGATTTTATGAAGTTAATTTTTTTTGTTTATAAAGTGCATTGATTTGGTTGGTTTTGATTTTAGTTATCTTTTTTAATGAAATGTACTCTTTGGTTGATTTTAGTTTGTATTGACTTTAGAGAAAGGTGGGTTTGAATGTTTGTTTTATAATTATTATTATTTTTTATCATGTATAATTTTTTCCTGAGTATTTTTTGCTTGTTTGTATTTGCGGAAATAAAGATTATTATTATTATTATTTTTAAAAATAGACATGGCTAGACAAACTGCCAAAGCTCTCAAGTTATCATTCTTCTCTTTAAAATATCATTTTACATATTATGCACTCAATAAGTTCAAATCTGTTCAATAGGATCTTTTCTCTGGAATAATCGATGCAACGAAAATTGGTCTTGTAACATCAGTGCAACGGGTCATGGAACATGTTTTCATGGAAGCGTTGGCTCATCCCTCTCCGGAAAGTGAAGAAGAAGAGGGAAATTGTTTCATGGTGAAGAATCAACTACTACCAGGCCTGCGTTCTTTCTGCAGTGCATTAAAAGGTAAATCTTTATCTTTCTCCCAATAGTAAAATGTCATAACATTCAGTATTCATGGATCAACTAATGTGTATCTATGATTCGTTGGCACAATTATGAATTATAATTTATTAATTTATTTCCAGTGTACAATTTAAATGAAAAAAAAAATATTGCAATGGACAGAGAATTATATAAATATAAAATAGAAGAATGCACTACTACCAGGTCTGCGTTATTTCTGCAGTGCATTAAAATGTAAATATTTTTCTTTCTCTTAATACTGTAGTAAAATGTCATAAAATTCAGTATTCATGTATCCACTAATCTGTCTTATGATTCGTTGGCACAATTATGAATTATAATTTATTAATTTATTTCCAGTGTACAATTTAAATGAAAAAATTATTAAAAATATTGCAGTGTACAGGGAATTATATAAATATAAAATGTGCTTTTACTGATGCACATCTATTTATCTCTCAGCAAAAAGTACGTTCTTGATTTTATCCATTAGAATTTATCATTTTGTTTATTATTATTGAAAGGTACTGTTGTTGATGCCCAGTAATAATATTAATTATTTTATGTTAATTGATAAATATCTTTGTCTCTCCAATCACATTCATTTAATTTTTAAATTACATTTCAGTGTGTGAAGAAGTATGCGATGAGCCAAATTTCTTCCTTGACAACATAATCATACTACAAAATATAAGCAATGCTTCTGAAGCAAAAGAGCTCATAAGAAACCCTATAAATGTGCAGACACTTGAAGAAAGAGTCAAACAATGGATCAAGCATGTACAAGAGGTACGATTTCTCATTTCATCCTGGTTTGAAATACTGTAGTTACAATTAGAAAATATATATAAACTATTCTTGATAGCATTATTTATGGTCTAAAAAAATCAAACAATACATTTTTCATGTTTTTTAGAGTTTTCCTTTCATAGTGCGATGAAAGGTTTCCTCTATGAATTGATTTCAAACGCGAATAGACATGCATATCATGAAACTGATGAAAAAGTTAATATCATTGATCTACATGAAATTCTATGTGCATGTTGAAGGTAGAATACAGTGAGGATGAAAAATGATGGAGACTAGGATAAATAAGTACTATCATGGAGTGTTTGCCAAGCGTGGAGTAGGTTTGACGATTTAAATAAATGGTTGTCATTGACTAAGCAGTCACAGTCAATGACACTCAGCCATTTATTTTGAGCATAGGGTCGATTCTATGCTCTGCAAACGTGTACTTATCTTACTTATCCATTCTCAACTCGCGATGTATTTTATGGAATTGGTATGTTTATGTTACTTTCCTACTATGTTCTGCTACTGGAAAATTTTAAAACACAGAAACCATATCACAAAAATTGTAAATCAAGTATGAATGAGTAAAATTGATAACTTACTTTTTAATTTTATTCCACTACGTTAACAAGTTCATATTTTTTTTTTGACTTCCCAGCACTTGTAATCTTCCTTGTAATTTCAATTTAGATCAAAGGATATAAATTGTAGAAAAACAACTCACAGCTTCTTCAGAAATGATCAAGATCATGTAGAGAAGCAGAAAAACTAATTAAACAAACATATCTTCAAGAGACATAAATTCTCATAGATTAGAATGTTCCTTTCCCAGTTAAGGGCTCATGGTTATAATACTGTGTTACAGCTCTATAATATTCAACTGTATAAACACTTCGATTTTCACAAATATTAGCCAACTGATTCGAAAAAAATGTATTTAGTTTTTACAAAGATATTAAGATTTTCCATTTTTCATTCTAGCAAGTGTTGATGGAGAGTGAACAGCTTAGGAAAGAAAACGACTCTAGTGGGCCTCAAGATGAGCTCGAGTATTGGAAGAAACGTGGAGCGCAATTCTCGCAAATAGTCTCTCAGCTCAAGAGTTCTGAGGTGAGTTGCAACAATCATTCGAATAGCTCATAATGTAAAAATGATTTATTCTTTAATACACTTCCTTCCCCAAGTGTGTATCTCAACCAAAAAACAATCTGTGTTTGCCCCTTGATAAGCATGAATATGCTGACATGTTGATATGCTGATATGTTGACCTAATAATCCTTAAAAAACTGAGTTAAATGAGACTTAATATAGTACAGTGGTATTTTAAACGTTTTCACTGTAATAGCTTTTTCTACATTCAAATTTGAATTCTATCTCTTAGAACGCGTTTGAAAAACGTGAACAATTCCTTACAAGTTATGAATAGTTTGCGAAATAACTATGTTGTGTCTTGTATCATAGGTCTTGATCATTAGTGTTAATTACATTTCAGGGGTGGCGTTGGTTACATTGAATTTATTCACATGCTCTCCTCTTAATGAGCAATTTTAACGACAAAGTCTCACTCACATCACCAGAGCTACCAACGAGCATGTGGCATAAGTAGAAAAATCGTTTTCAAGCAATGAATGTCATTGTACTTATTAACTGGTCTATTTTAATATATGTTTCTTATTCTTATATGTCTGATAACATTTTATCTCTTATTAGAAAAATAAATAATCAGTTTATTTGCTTACAGCAGTACTATGCAATCTCTTATTAGAATATTTCAAATATTCTTAGTCCTACAAAGTGAGTAAACCTTTTCTGTAACTGATGCCTGAGGTAGAAAGGCCAAGAAAATATTGAAAGGCTCACTTATTTTTATTATAATCAGTTTTTTTAGTCAAGCCTACAATTTATGTGCGTGCTACTAACTCACCAGAGAAAAGCAAGGCTTAATTGTTTTTAAATTTTGGTTTCAGGTCCAATTGACAATTCAGTGTCTATTACTTGCACGCAGCAAAACTGTGAGACAGTGGAAGGAAACTGATTATAAAATCACTTATTGCTACAACGAGGCCAGGGATAATGCCAAGTTTATACAGGCGATGGAGAAATGCTGTCATGCGCTGTACTTGCATGATCCAGTCAGTAGTCTCTATACATTTGCTTTTATGTATAAATGTAATTATAATTGTAATATTGACTATATCAACCAATGAGCTGAGAATTATAATGATATGATAGTTTTTAATCTATGATTCTTGGTTCCTGGCATCTGATTGCAAATTATTGCAAAATCATCTGTCATCATACACAAGTAAACATACATCATGAACAGAGTTAATTTCTATGTTCGCAAATGTTATGAACTGTGAAAGGTTGTGGTCCTCAATTCCTCATTTTGTTGAATCAACCACTCGCCACACTCCACTTGAGATCAATGATGGTTTATATGAGCCCAGTCTTTTGAATTTGGAATTGAAATATACCTTCCAATCAATTGAATTCAATTGAAAATATAGGTTTTATCATATTATTCTACTCTCAGATAGTTAAAATTATTGTGACTACTCTGTATAAAGTCACTGTATTAAAACCTCCAAAAAAATACGAATTAACTGAAACCGAATAACTAAATCACATTACAAAAATTTATTTTTCATTTTGTATAATAATATTCTAGAATTAGAATTATCTATTCAATAATCAACAGAAATCGACAATTTTGTTTAACTTGCAGGTCCGAATGAAAGACTCAATACTCAGTCTTCTTCAGACAGTCAGACTCATTCATAGCGTTTCTCAATTTTACAACACTTCTGAGCGTACGTCTTCTCTAATGGTGAAAGTAAGTATGAAGAGCCTCTTTCATTTAAAAGTATACAATGAGAGATAAATGAAAATTTTCACAATAAAATGTTTGCATTAATTACAAAACTTTATTATTTTGTAACTTTATTATTTTTATCTTTTTTATTTTGTAACTTTTATTTTGTAACTTTATTATTTTCCAAGTTAGTTTGAAGTAACTTATAATTTAACAAATATGCAGAAACAGAATTTATTAATTTTGAATTCCTCAAATTGCTATTAATTGGTACTGAAGACTTCCGCAATGGCAGATACTGACAACATATCTCATATTTTCCTTCAACTTTTTGTTGTAAATTCAACGACTTGCAGTGAGTTTTAGATTCTACATTTATTATATTTTCACAATCTAAAACTGACTGCAAGTCGTTAAATTTACAACAAAAAGTTAATATTAACAACGCAGATCGTTATGGAACAAGAAATCCAAGAATCATATTTTCCATTAAGATTTTTATTTCGTAATCAATAGTTGAGTTCATGGTAGCCTTATCATTTACCAGTAAATGTTACCACTTGCATCTGATTGGTCTATTCAAATTTTTTAACGTCTATAAATTTGAATGGACCAATCAGATGCCATCGGTAACATTTACCTGTTACCAGTAAAGCTCCCAGGAACTCAACCATGATTTATCCGTTATTTCAAAGAATTCTTTTATCATGAAACTGGTAGTCTAATAGATGATTGAATGACTTATGTAGCAGAGATTTTAAGATACTTTCTGAAGAAAGATCTCTCACCAATGTTGGAAAGCTATTGAAGATTTCAATTATTCCCAAAAACAAAGCGTGAATTCACTTGTAATCCATAATATGAAATATCTTTTTTTATATTTTGAATTTGATCCCATGTAAAGTCATACCACGTTAATTGCAGATCACCAATCAAATGATTGAACAGTGCAAACAGTATGTCACGTGCCGTGGGAAAGAGACGATTTGGTCCCAAGAAAGAAGTGACGTCCGGGAAAAATTACTGAACTGTATTCGCCTCAACAGGGTCTATCACAACACATACACTCTGGTCAAGAGACAGCCCTTTCTGCCAAACCAAACACCGTTCAGCTTCTCTGAAAATTATGTTTTTGGAAAATTTGATGGATTCTGCGATCGCTTGGGGAAAATTATTTCTGTATTTGATCTTCTGGATGATTATAATAGTTTGTTTGAACGAAGAATGGAAGGTAAATACAATTGATCTTTTCATAACAAATTATTGAAATCTATATGATTCCAATTATGTCTTATATAGTAGTATTCTGCAATCCATACAGGATAGAAATTAATCAAAAAATTTAAATTCAATGGAATTTGACAATAAATAATTTCTGCATTCTATTGTCTGCATAAAAGTTGAAAAAATACTGTAAATTTATTCATCAAATATTAATTTTACATTAAGAGATTATTGTTTAAGTTCACCAAAGCTCTGCAGAAAAAAATATTTGATTTTGATTACAATATAGTTCTCACGAAGCTCTATTGATAGAAATCGAGCTCTTCATCCATAGGCTGTAACTAGATTGCTTATTATATGAAAATTTCTTACTCTTGTTTGAATTTAATAACGTAAATATTCTACACTCATCTCCACATTTTTTTCCAAAAAATAAATGATACATTACCGATTAATTAATTGTGTCCAATGGTTGCCTTTTGTAGTTTGTAAGTAATAGCCCTTTTGATGTTTATATGATGGAATTTATTATGAAATTTTTACTATTTTGTCCTTTCTTTTATTTTGCAGGGCTTCTTCTTGGAGAAGGTAATTAAATAATTCTTTACACTTTTCAGGATATTTTCCTATATATTAAGTTATTTGAAATAACACGTCCAGAGAAAGAGGGACTCATACAGGAAAAATGATAAAAAATACATTTTTTATGAAGTATGATTAAAAAACTTTAGAAGTAATAATATTTTGGTTTAAAACATTCTTTTTTGGAAGCCTTGTTGGAATAGAATAGAAAAGTCTTTATCAAATATTAAGTTACGGTTAAAGTCTTTTCCTCTGACTTGACATTAATTTACTTTTTTTAAGATTATTCTATGTCCATAAAATGATGATCAATCATAATATAAATGATTTTTCTATTGCACATTGTACAAATTATAACATTTATAAAATCTAATATTAAAACTGACACTGTATTTCACTTTTATATATTGTTTTACTCACTTATATTGGAGATGCTTGAGGGATGCATTTCACTTCTGAAAAAACAGCTTCGTCAGCCTCGTCATGGAAAACATCACAGATTTATAAAATTGATTCCTGAAAAAATGAGTAATACGTTTTCATTTGCAGCCCTAGACGAATCTATGAAAATTTTCGAAGTGGCCAAAAATGGAGTGATGAGCAAGGATTATGATTACCTTGACCAACGAAATAATGAATTTGATACTGATTTCGATATTTTCATCCAACGAACAACTGATCTCAGAGAGCACGTTGGCAATTTGATCGAGGAGAATTTCGCCAGCGTTTGGGAAAGCCCTCAAGGCATTCGCTTTCTTACACGTTTTGAGAAGGTAAGACACTATTCAAGTTAACTAGCAAATGTGAGACACCCGTCATCCATTGGGATTCATTCTTCCATTTTTCTTCTTATTTTCTTGGAGATTCTCATCCTTTTTCATTTCTTGATATTTCCTCCATTTTACAGTCGTCCCACAAATCCATAGCTCATATGCTACAACTTCTATTCTGTTTTATGTTTTTTCCACTCAGATTTTTTCATCCAATCATTTATTCCATTGATTTATATTTTCATTGAGTGCAACCTGTTTCCATCTCCTTTATTCTGTCTTCTCAAATCAGTAGTCCACTATTATATAGTAGGTCTTATTTATCAATATGCGTATGAAAGGTCTCTAGTAATATTGGAGAGCTGAAGAATGAAATTGAAAGCAGAAGTTCATTTTTAAACTAACTTACAACACAACAAAAACAAAGTATACTTCTAAACTTTTATCAGTCATTCAATAATTCTGCATGATACAAATCGTTTGTTACAGAAGCATGTTACAAATTGTATACTCATAAACATGTATCATAATTTTTTTTCGGAGGATGAAGCCCACATAGGTCTGAGACCTGTGCGTGAGTAATGAATTTGGATGATGGTGGTTGATGAGTTGGACCTACAGTTTTAGGTGGGTTCCCAACCACCGGGAAGTGATTTTACAGATTCTCTGAATGTAATTAAATACCTTTGATTGATTTGATTAATCTTACATTTAGTGCAAGTGTCGCATATTGGTAATTTTAAATAGAAGGCTGTTACTCACTTTCTAGCTAATCTCTTTCAACAGATTCCAGACGATTTGTACATCAGAAAAAATAAAGGAGTAAATGTTTGGATTGTTTCAATCCGTTTCAACTCCCACTTGAATATAGTCACCTATATATTTTTGTATTGTTTCAGGTGAGTGAAAAAATCCCATTGACACGTATGGATGAAAAGTACAGTCGGATACTGAAATATTGTGAACAAGAAGTTGAAAGGATTTTGAAGTTATTTCGCAAGCAAAAAGATGATCCTCCATTGTCACGTAATTTCCCACCAATTGCAGGTACTGTATTTAAACTTGACTTCTATGTTATTCAATTGCAAAATAATCTAAATGTATTGCATTACAGTTGCCAAACAATTTTTACCCAACTAAATTGATAAAATTACTAATCATATTCATAAAATTGTTTTGCGTTACAGGTCGTATAAAATGGTCGCGGTCACTGCATTGTCATCTTGACGATTTGGTGAGCAGTGCTTCGGCACATCCAGTCCTAAAGGTGATGCCAACCACTATTGAACTGGTTAGGAAGTACAATTATGTTGCCAACACCCTAATCAACTACGAAGAAGAATTGAAGAACATGTGGATGAATCATAATGTTAGTAAAACTAATGATCTCAAATTTTAAAATGTTGCATTATCTTGATAATTATTTCGAACTGTTGTTGATCTAACTACATCTATTCTGTACTGTACTCTAAATAGTGTTACTAATACTTTTATTGTGCGGTATTATTGGGTTCACCAGGTTTATTGTCTCTCAAAAGTGATAAAAGTTCATACAAACATAGACCTATATATACACCATTTCAGAATTGAAATGTGTGGAAGATTAAAGCTATCCCGATCAATTAATTCATTTATATATTTGTAGTGTCTTCCGCCTTCATTTGGGCTGCAAATTGGTTGGATCACAAATAAAATGAGCTGAAAATCGAATAAAACATTCAAAAAGTATCTAGGCTAATTACTGAAAGTATTGAATAAAACAGGCAGAAATTACCTGAAAAGTTCGTTTTTATTGAGAAAAGTTGATTATTGTATAAACCAATCGAAGCTTATAGAGAATCTCACTTTTAAGTAAAATTTTAAATAGCCTAATAGTCTAAGACAAACCAAACTTAACAAATTTTGGTTTTATTGAATCAGAACACACTAATTGTGTTCGGTTGATGGTTGCATTCAATTTATTGTGTGATTGTGTATTGTGTGCATATTCAATACAATCCTCATTTAATATAATCCCCAAACTCAAATTTCTAGGAGACTGATTTTGAAGAAAAATCTTCTGCAGATTTACTCTAATAGGAAATACTCTATTTAGTTTTTTTTTAAATTCTGTTTTGGAGTTTATTGCTATTAATAATAAATTCCTCCAACCCCCTTTTAGCAATTAAAAATATCTCACGCATTTAGCATAATATATTCATCATTTTTATATTTCTATTGGTTTTCAGTTCAGATCAAGTGTTTTGTAGTTACAAAAATCACAAATTTTTAAATACTTGACTGGTCAATTTGTAATCAAATGTCAAATTCATGGTAAATTGTCTCTTTTTTTAGGTGTGGGTAGTTGATGAGTGTCTGAATAAGAGTCTACTCACAATTTCCGAGGATAGCGGGAAGTTCAAAGTGAATCTGGATGATCGCATCGTTTTATTAATTCGAGAGTCAGAGTGCCTGAATAAGATGGGACTACCAGTGCCGGTTGTTACCAAGACTTTACTCACCAAAGCCGATTACTTCACTCATGTCAATGACTCTCTTCAGGTAAGCTCCTCATGTCAGGTGCAAATAGGAACGCAGTCTGCTCTGTGCTACTTTTTGAGGAACACAGAAATCAGTAATACTCCGCAAATAGAAGTGAGGTGAGGTCTTATTCATTGAATGAATAAATGAATCTCTCTTCGATCTTCTCTTCATGCGTTATATTCTATTGCTATTCATTACTGTGTTTCATAGAAGGAAGCCTTTCTATTTGTGCATGACCTTGATATCATTGCGCAATAATTTACAAATTGAAATCACAATCTACAAATGAAACCTTTTGAAATTTTTGCATTCAATTTTATTTATTATTCTGCATTTGTAAAAATAATTGAAGATTTGATTGATTCTGTTCCAATAACAAAAAACATTTTTAAATATTGTTGTAGACAAGACAAAGGAGAAAGAAGTATAATTATCTGCCTGTGTCAATAAGTAAAGTGATAATTGCAGTATATTGTGACAGATTACAATATTCAGGGTTACTTAACAGTTTATACAGTGACTCGTAAGTGCTTGTAGTGTTTAAACTGTTATGTATCAGACGCTTCTCCTTGAATTATTGAACAGTTATTATTTAATATTTGATCAGCCTTTTTTAACAGTTTTTGATCGATTTTTGTACAGTAATATTGCAAATTCTTTATTAGCTGAACATTAACGATTTATCTGTTCCTGGTTGATTTCTTTTGTGTAAGAAATAACTGATTAGTGCGAGTTGTGATAATTTGTGTTAATTTAAAGTGTTGCCAGCGTTATTTTAGAGATAGAACCCGTTACAATATTGTTATCATTCACAGACAGACCAGTCTTTCGGCAACCGAGTCGTTCTAAATGAATGACTGATTCGTCCTAGCCAATTTCTCTGTAATTTTTTGTTTGTAAATTAATAAATCAATCTACTGTACGATGATTCGCATGCCAAACGGCCCATGTTTTACAAACAACTGCCTGTCTTACAAAATCTTGAAAATTCTTATTAATTATCTCTGTTTTGTGACTAGCATCTATCAGTGTGACCAATAATACAAATTATGAATGATATTTTCACCATTTTTTCTGTTTGATTACTGGAATCAGTTTCTTCCTTCAATAAATGAAATCTTGTAAATTTAATTTTTAAGTATTCTTATTTATTTAGAATGTTTTTTTTTAATAATTCAATTTTATCGTGTCGATAGTTCCTATTGAACCGGTTCCTGGGCACAGTGAGGCGTGTCAAGTTGGATGTGCGCCCCTTATTTCTGCCGCAGCTTGTGCGTTTGGCTAGCATGCTATCACCTGCTTTGAACAGCATCAATTGGACTGATCCATCGTGGAAAACATTTCTAAAGAACACCACTGACGCTATAGAAGACTTTGATGTGCTTGTAACCAGGTAAGACTTCATTAGTGGTTGTTAGTATCGCATCCAGAGTTAAATTGAGATCAAATTATTCCATTATTATTATTATTAAATTAATCTTAGGGATATTGATAAGACTAATATAGTTAAGACTAAGACTCATATTGATAAGCGCCTAAGCCTAAGACTTCATAGCAAGTCAAATAAAATTTCAACTATAATTTAATTTCTAAGTAGCCTACTTGAAATTCCTTATCAGAACTTCATTGAATCAAGAGAATGATCATTGCTCAACATCATTTTACTAGATAAGATTGGATAAAATAAATATTTATTTTCTAAGTAGAGCTTTTGCTATAAAATAGGATTGAACTAAAAATTATGAGTTCCGTTTTCTAGCTAACTTGCATCAAAATGTAAATGGTAGCAAGAATGAACGTTCATTAAACGTTTATAATAAACACTTTTAAAAACGTTGCTTGAAAAGGACTTGTTATTTGCATTCAGTGCTAAATGCTCCATTTTATTGAATATGCATGGTTATTTTGATATTCAATGAATGTTTTTGCAACTGGGCAAGAACGGTAAACAAATATGATATTTCTTAATATTGTTCACTTGACAAGTTGAAGAAAATTGCGGTTTATTTTTAACATTACCCCTTTAAAATTACCTCCATTACCTTTTTAACACTCCAATTTCAATAGAATTTTTTAATTGGTAAAAAGTAACATTTCGTTATGATAAAAACTAATAATTGTTTTTTGCAGAGTTCATGATATTTATTCGAATAGAATTCTTCAAGTTTTGTCAAGCATGCAGACGGTGACTCTGTTGGTAACGCCGACTGAAGAGCCATGGGTTGTTGATGAATTCATGGAAAAAGTTGAGGATTGCTGTAGGCAAGCAGCTGTGGTCAGTTAATTGTTTTCTAAAGTAGGTCTATCTAAGTTCATTGATTCAAATATGTATATTCAGCTAAACAAACGTGGGCTGTAACCCAGATTCTAGCAATCATTAACATCTTTATCAATTTAAATACTGATAATATATAATATACTGGAATCCTGCAGTATTTTTGAGCCTGTTCACTACTTAATTCATATGAATTGCAAAACTAAGCAATGCTATTTCTCAATCGTAAAATTCTCAAAAAATAGCAAATTGTAAATTCTCAATGTAGAAGCCAATTATCCAACTCTGCCGCACTTATTCAGCATTGAGTTGCTTTATTCATGTATTCATTGTTTTTCACGTCATAATTTATTAATTTGACTAACAATATATATTTTAGGAATTGAATCGAAAGAGTCTTATGGTTGAAGAAGCTGTAGAAGAAGTTCTTGAACTTGTAAGGAAAGCTGCTGAAGACATGAAAGCTAATCAAGATGGAGATTTCGATTTCCTAGAAGGTAAGAGAGGTTTGTTGTAAACTACTAGTAAAAATCTCCAATAAATTGTACCGGTATAGCACCAAGGTGATTTCGACTGTGACTCTTCAGATCTCAACATTATGTTTCAGTCCAAAAATATGAATAGATAGATAATTGTCTTTATGTTTTATCATTCTACAATACAAAGTGCTGTGAGTGAAATTTAGGTACAAGAAATATCTCTTCCACTAGAACCACAAGCGTACTGTGCAAAATATTATTAGCTAATATATGTATATCAGTATATCAAGTCCATCGAAATTAATTCTAAAGCTCTATGCTTAACAGGCTACTCACACCGCTACTCACGATCTGGCTGCATAGGTGAGTGCGAATACTATTCAGCACACATCTGATCTACATCCTGCATCCAAGTCATCATTTTTGGCAGAGACGTTTGGAAAGCAACATAATTGATGCAGCCTCTATTGTATCTGATATTAACAAAACTCAATTCACCTTAAGTCACAATGAGGCAAAATTTTGATTGTACATAGTTGTACAATTTTGTTTCAATTGATTAAAATTTCGTTGCCAGGGATTGGAGACGCGGGCGATAGCCAATCAGGGGGCGCAATCACACCATCCAATCAGCAGCAACAGCAACAGCAGGACTGGAGCGACATCTGGGAGTGCTTTGAGAACCCTCAGAATTTGCTGGTGAATGGCGGCGGTCTGTCCAAGGTCATGCAGGAGATGGTGCGCAATGCTGTTTCCGAGATGAGGCGATACTATAGTCGCAAGGTCGTCGATGTCCTTATCAAGGTCACGCGTCATTCCCTTGATTGCCTAAGACGTAGTTTTCTCAACTGTGCAGGTGAACTTTATTATTATCTCTTCATTATATTTTATCCCTTTATTTAACTATCCCTATATTTGTCTTTATTTTAAAGTATGATTGCATATTAGTCAAAAGAAGGGTTCCCCATAAAATAAGTGAATATAAACAATAATGATAACTTCAACCCTATGCGTCTGCCTGCTATAAAATCAAGATTTTATAGAGCAGGCTGACGCATAGGGTGTTGAGGTTAGCATCATCCTCATCTCTAATGTAGTTTTGCACAAACTCTCTTATATCTAAATTTATTAACTTCATATATTATTGTTTTTCTTCTATCTGTTTTCCTCTTCATACAGTTCTCATATTTCTACTCTTCCCCCTCTTCCATTCCTTTCTGAGCTTTCAGCTTTCCCTGTTCTTCCAGCACTCCATACTGCTCTGATCGATTTTTCAATTTTTTTTAATCAATATTTCAAATTTTTATTCTCTTTAAACGCCAGCATTTAATGCACATCCTGAATTGTGCACGTAAACTAGGTGTTGATTTTCACAAAGCTGGGTAGCATCAGTCATTTTCCACATTCATTTGGACTCAATTTTTTTCAATTATGTGTGATTTTCTTCTACTTTTCCTCTTTTATTTTCTTCTTAATCATCCTTTTCTTTCTGCTCTTCTCCCTTTTTTATTCCCTTGTTAATTTATTTTTTCTCGCTTTATTTCTCCACCTCTGATCGATTTTTTAAATTTCTTAAATATGAGGATTATTCTTATTAATATTTCAACTTGCCACAACTTTGAACGCCATCACTTGAATTTATGTTTTAGTCGTTTATTCACCTACTCACTTTGGACATAACAAAATTTGTAAGTTTATAACTTAATATTAAAAATTAGTAGATACTCCATTATTTACTATGAATGGAATAGAAATATAGTTTATTGGTAATGATTTCATTACATAACATTATAACTAATATTATCAGAATATATATAAATATGACATGACCATGTGGTCGTCTGCCAAGAACTTATTTACTATGATTCCAGCAAGTTTTTTCTTTTTAGAAATCAGTCATTTTTCTTACATTTTCCTGTGTTTTATAGTATTTGAGTTTTTCTTATTTAATTCTATACTTTGTGGATAGATAAATGTTAAATTATTTTCATTGATAGTAGAGCAATTTCAATTTACCTCGAGTAATTTTAAAGATGCTACAATTTCATTAAACTGTTCACAGCATGATTAATTTTATTCAATGCTATAAATAAGCCAAAGACCTTTGCTACAACGGACATTTACAACTGCATTAAATAGCTAATGGAAATCGACAAATGTCACCAAACAAAAATATTCTGTACACGCCGGGAATCGAACAATGGATCTCCCAATTTTAGGTCTGGCATTCTAACCACTAGATTATACAGCTGTCAATGTCCGCAATAGAGGAAATCTGTGGATTAATTTTTATAGCATTAAGAAGAATTTCGAAACTGATTAGTGAAAAATTCCAATTTCGAAAGCAAATTACTGAAATTACTGGAAAGCAGAGTCTGAGTGCAGGTATTGTGTAGTTGCATGTTATATATAATAGAATAGAAATTTAACTCATACTATGTAGATGATGAAAATAGTAGAAATTGCGTAGTTCTTTGTAGTTTTATCAAGTTTTATCTTGAAATCAATCTTTGCACAGATGGCACTCCGATTTTTGTGTTAAACGCCATCCTCATGATTCCAAACGTTGTGATTCGTCCGAGTTTGGAAGACGTGCAGGAAGCATTAATGACAGCCGGCAAAAGTATGACTGGAGTCTCCAAGGGCGTCGCGCAATGGACAGGAGGAAAGGTGTCTCAGGTATCATGTGTCGTTTGAATATCATCAAAATAAATTCAAATTTCCCGGTATAAAAATCGATATAAACACAATTTACTCTCGAACAATGATTCTCTGTTGGTATTCCTGATAGACCAGATGTCAAAGACATGAAGTACTCCCATTAACCAAGAATTTCTTTTGAAAATTCATCAGACAACAATATAGGTTACGGTAATTACCGTATATTTTTTAGATTTCAGTATGGTCACTTGATTCTTTTATTTCTGGTGTCGTAGACACGGAGGACTCCTATGAACCAACATTCCCATACAACATTTATTTGAAAATTTATTGTCAACTATCGCAGTAAATTTTTTGTTTTCAAATTGCAATAAAGATTCTATTCAATCATAATTGATGCAATAAGCATGTTCATGCTTGAAAATCTTCCAGAAAATAATTTTGTACCAATTTTTATATAACGTACCAACTTTTTTGTGAAGTGTAGGCTACATAAACCTAGATCACAAATTATTTAAGCTAGGGAAAAGCCCAATATTCAATATTTTCTTGAGAAAGATTTTATTATCAACCTCACTAACAAAATGAGGGAGATTTTTCATGTAGATCTCGTCTAGTTGGATATATAAAGATTATTGTCGCATATTTTATTTTACAGGGTTCTGAAATCATAATCAATTCTATTCTTATTTTCTATAACACAAGATGTGGTTTCAAACTTTCTCTCAAAATTGAAATTTGTCATACAGCAATCCATAAAGTTTTGCTTGTTCTTCAAGGACTATTTCAATGCTCATCTAGTTTTTGGAATAGAAGTATTTATCTTTTATGTTCCACAAGCATTGAAACTCATGCGAAGCTAAGGCTGTATTGCTAAACAATATTTTCCTATTCAAACAGATAATAAGACGTCTACTTTCTTAGAATAGTTAACAACTTTATTCAATGACTATCTCAGACTCATTCAAATGCTAACAACATATATTAGATACATTATACAATTTTTACTGTTTCTGAAATAGTTATGCCACGACTTCTGTGATAAGCGCCATTTCATTCAATTGTCTGTGATATTACCCAGAGTTTGTAACAAGTGAATATGTAATGGACTCCCCCATTCATAGTAATGGACTCTGGCCATAAGTTACAGACATTTGGATGGAATTTTGAATGACTGATTGCTTTCATTTTGTTTTAAAAGATTGTCATCAATTAATTTTTTAGCTCATATTCGAGTATTTGAATAACAGGCTTTTAAAAATGCCAATTTCAATGCTCCGTCTAAGTTGCGTTATTTAAATGGATTTATTTATCATTTTAAGAGAAAACAATGATAGTGAATTCCAATTGAACTTTTGGATACAATCATTATTTCCATCATACACTTATAAGAACATAAACACTTTACAAATTTTATGATAGTTTATTAAACAATAATAATATTCATTCATTAATCACCATCATCCAACTCATTACCCACGCACAGGTCTCAGACCTATGTGGGCTTCATCCTCAAAAAAAAAAAAAAAAAAAAAAAAAAAAATTAAGACAAAATTACAATAAAATGTCACGATACAACTGGCCAAAAGCCCAAAACAAAATTCTCCACATTTTTTGACTAGGCTACATTTCCCAAAACTTTGTAGGTCAGTTCACAAGAAGAATTGAAGTTCATTGGAATAATAAAATTAATAAGAAGATTTGGAACAATTAACATCAAAATACATAATATTTGATAGTCTGCTCTGTAAAATTAACATCCACTCGCATTATTTAGTCAATGTACATTTCTATAAAAAATACAATTCCATAGCAATTACTTTAATTGAATTATTGATCTAGTATTGATGAAAAAATATTTGAATTTAAAGCTAAATTGAGATAGAATAAAAATGAAAATTCCTAAAAGGCAGTCAAACGAAAGCTGGTTCAGTTTTAAAATAGATCAAGGAATTCCCTAAAAATATTAAACTTTAATTCAGTAGAAATTTGACATGCAATATTGAATCTCAGTTTTTTTAATTAATTGAATATGGACAATTCTTAGTTGTTTCCAATCATGAGAACGTACCACAATTATTTCAACATTAATTTTATGGAATTTATTAATAATTATTATTAATTAGAACACAAGTTGGAAGTATCTGCAACAGTCTACCCAGCAATAAAAGTCATACGCTATAATTATTTATTAGAAGATCTGATTGCAGATGAACAATAGATTTTTGAAGTAATTAATAGTAATGAGCGTTATAATGTTCTACGGTCAATTCCATAAAATGGTTGTTCAGTTAGATTTCAAATAAATTGTAAAATCCAGCTTTCATTTGACTGCCTCTTTATTAATAATTTGTTGAATCTACTTCATTGGATATGTACCTGCATTGTTAAATTCTTTACTCTTGGACGCTACAATATCGCAATGATTAGAATTTGTCATAAATCCCACTTGAAAGCTCAACATTAACTCACAGAATCCACGAATGTTCTTGGCTGTTGAATGTTTCCAATCTTACACGTGTGCATTTTGAACATGTCTTAGTTAATTAATATTGGAACTCCTAACTCATTATTCAACTAATAACTTCAGCTACAGGCTAAATCTTTTGAGAATTTTTAAACTCTTGCTGCACTCTATGCCTGTCAATAAAACAACCCAATTGAATAAACATTAAATTTTAAAATGCAATCTAAATAAAACATTAAAACACAATAATTATTTTGTTCAAAGCTTAGTTGAAATATCGAGCACAATAGAAATGATTGTTTTTGGGAAACCCCAAATAGAGTGAATGCTCTTCTTGTATAAGAATTTTTCTTGTCATTCAATAATATAGGCTACAATTTACACTCATTGCACAAAAGATCTATCACATTTGATAGTTCTAACCTATGAATGTTTCGTTGAAAATAGATCTCCAGTGATTATACTCTTCCCAACCAACTCGCATGGTATTGATAGAAAGCATTTCTAATATCAATAATTTTAAATTAACACTGTCTTGTCCTTTAAACAGTTTTATAATAATAGAAAACTTCTCAAAATGTGCATCATGATTTCATAGCATTCTACTTAAGTCTATCACTACCTTTTTCTTCTCAATAATTTAATCTGATACTAAGATTCTTGGGAATGCCACTGTTACAAACCACTAATATCTTTCTTCTTTCTCTGTCCGTGTTGCTTTTCAATGTTATTTTACTATTTATTTTCTGATTACAATATTTTCCGCTTTCGTGTCCCTGTGATTTATTTCTGGTTTGTTTTCTTCATACTTCATTTGTCGCTTCATTCTTCATACTTAATTTCATATTTTATTTATTTGATAAAATTTTTCTATTTTAAAACTATATTTATAATTTCTCATATTTGAATTATCGGTTTTCAATGCATTGAATGATCTGCTTGAATGTCCTTGTATTTAATATTTGTTTTCCTTTCTATTTACATTACTTTTCATTTCTCTTATTTTTGCTTCCCCACATTCCTTATTGGTGTTTCATACAACATGATCTGCTTGATTATTCTTGCATTTTTCATTTACTTCTTTCCAAATCTTCAAATCATTTTCCCAAATTTCTTATCGTTTTTATGCATAACTTGCCCAAATGACCTTAATTCTATCTTCGTTTTCATTTATAATTATCTGATTTTCTTTCTCATTTTTTTTTTGTCGTTTCTTAACAAATTTTTGTCTTATTTTGTTCTCTTTCCTTCAATTAATTTCATTTTTTCATGTCTCATCTTTGATTTTCTTTCTATCCACATTACCTTTTATCTCTTTTATTTGTTTCTCCACATTTATTATCATTTTTTCATACATTATGATCTGCCTGAATGTCCTTATTATATTTTGTATTCGTTTCCTTCACAATTATTTCATCTGGTTCCTCATAATTTTCTCTTGTTTCCAATACTACATTATACGATCTGCTTCAATGTCTTGTCATGGGTTTTGTTCTCTCATATTTTTAATACTAATATTAAATATTTTGTTCTCATATTTCTTAATATTATGATCTGCTTGAATATATTTATATTTCATCTTCGTTCCTCTTTCTAATTATTTGACTTGGTTTCTCATATTGATCTATTTTTTAAATAAATTTTACCATTTTCTCTGATCTTTGTTCTTTAACTTGCTTTATTTTGTCATATTTTCTATGTTTTTTCGTACATTATAATCTTTTCTGCTTTCATGTCCTCGACTTGTTTTGTGTTTTTCGCTTTTACTTCAATTTACTCCATTTTATCATATTTTTATTGTTGTTTATACATTCTATGGTCTGCTTGAATGTCCTTGTCTTGTTCTGCGTTCCCTTTTTAATTTATTTTACTATTGTTCTTTCATGCATTCTGTTATCTGCTTAAATGTTCTCAATGATCCGATTGAATGCCCTTGTCATATTTTATTCTACTTTTCTCCATCCTCTCATACTCTTATGATCGGTTTTTATATATTATGATCTGCTTGAATTTCCTCATATTTTGTACTATTTTTTTCCAATTTCTTACATTTTTTCATACTTTTGATTGGTTTTTTATCCATTATGATCCGTTTAATTGTCCTTGTCATGTTTTGTGTTATCTTCTCTTTTACAATATTATTTTTTCAATTCGATTTTCTTTTTCGTTGTTTTTCTTGTGTTGTGTGTGTGCCTGTCTGTGCCTGTGCCTGTGTTTGTGCGTGTGCCTGTTGCGCTTTAGTCGTCGGCATGGAATCGCTTAGGCGGGGGGCTTGGTGGTCGCATGCAGGGTACCAGAGCACTGGCTGACGTGGTGTCGCGCCTGGAACAGGGCCCCTCCATTCAGCAGTCGGAGGACTTGCGCACGCGTCGGCGCAAACTCTACCGGCTCGCCTCCGAGCAGAAGCCCGCCTTTCCCTTCCAGCATCGCAACTTCTACAGTCACGTGATGGAGAACAAGGAGGTGGTCAAGATGCTCGCGCTACTCTCCACCTGTACACAGGACGTCAAGCCGGTGAGTCATTAGTGACTTTAACAATCGAAATACACAAACGATCCGTAATCGTCCGTTAACGACTTTGAATTATCTTTATTTTTGGAAAGATGGTCGGCATTTAGATTTCTATGTAGCCTAGGCAATGAATGCAAAATTTAGCCATTGTCGTAACACATTAGGGGAAAGCTGAATTTTGGCAGGATGTTAGTACATCTCGAAAGTACATCTCAAAGTACTTACTCGAAAAATTAGGCTATCTACATTTAAAATGTGAGACTTTTTTTTTTAAAATAATAATTTCAGGTATTAAATGGGATGAAAATCACAGCAATACCTTGATTAGTTTTCGAGTCTTTAACTGGAACCCTGCTCTGCCATATTGAAGAGTGGGTGGAGGGGAAGCAAGCGGTTTGGGAGTCAAAACCTTGTTTTTTTAAATGAGTACTTTGTATGCTAGCATTCTGCCAAAATTCAGCATTCCCCTAATTTGTTCCATTCTTTGCCTGGGCTGTATGCGAGTACAAAAAAGATACTCAGAGTGTGAATGCCTTCTATCCATAACTTGATTCTACAAAAAAAGTGTAACAAATTATGCAGAACCTTTCAGAATAGTATTCAGAGTTGTTACAAGTAATGTAAAAGCAATGACTTGTTTTACTTATAAACTTGAAATTTACAAATAGCTGCTCAAACTTTTCCTCACCAAACAGTAGGCCTAGTACAAGTGGGCTTGTACATGTGTGTACTATGGGCTGAGAATGGGAAACTCTGGTAGGCTAAACTACTCTAACACCGTTTCCCCATTTAAGGTAATCTGCTCTGCAGAATTAGCGAAAAGCTGCTCCAGAAAGTGAGAATAGTCTGAACGAGCCTTTAGTTGGGGATTGGCTGATGGCTCAGACTAGACACACCCAATAGTAACTGAACAAACAAATCACTGAGAAATACGAAATACGACTGGCATTATGCTCTACTTGTTCTTGATACAAGAATTATTCAATGGAATCGACTCTTTCTTTCATCTCCAATTTGCGAATAACTCTAGCAATAGCCACAATTACTTGTAATTAGAGTGAAAAATTTATCTGTTCTAGGAATTAACTTTATTTTTGGAAAGATGGTCGCCATTTAGATTCCTATGGGAGAATGAGAGTACCAAAAAAGATATTCAGAGTGTGAATCTTCTTGAGTCGGAATCGTCACTACGTAGACACAAAGAACTGGAAGCACAACTTGCCATTGAACCAGAGTATTTTCTTTTCACTGCGAGCTTAACCATTTCTGTCGGTGAGTCAAGTTTTTTCCAAAGAAATACATTTTCTTTTTTTTTAAACATTCTACAGTAACGTATATGATAATATTATATTGAAAATTTTTCCTGCTATGTAGAGAACACACACTTTTTTGCACCCTGAGTCCAAAAAAGCACACATTTTTTGGTAAGTTATTGAGTCTAATTGAATGTCAACAGCACTTCTTATAAAATAGAAAAAACACACTTACTAAATGATAACTTCCATTAACATGTTGTAGCTAAACATAACCTACGAATATTTGGACTAGTTTAAACTAAGTAGTTATATAAGCAGAATTGGAATTAAATCCTGTTGTTTCTTTACATCTACATAGTTATATTTAGCCTCTACGAATAAATAAGTTCTTCTACTCAGAGGTTTTTATGTTCTTTCCTCCCTGTAAGTAAAATGTAAGTAATTTATAAATCTATAGTATAAGTATTTTATGAATCTTTTATCCTACATGGGTATTATGCATTTCCAATATCAGTTTTATTTCTAATCCAGTTATTTTTCATCATTATTCTCCAATTTGTTGCAGAGCGTTTGAAATTTGGCCTAGTAACTGAGTTGAAATCTTGTACACACAAAATTGGTACAATGCTGAAGAAGAAGTACAGAAGAGAAATGGACTATGTGTATGCTGTTATGAGTGAAATGGACCGGAAACTTGATCGACCAATCAGAGACCTCGACGATGTGCGACTGGTGATGGAAACGCTGAAGAAGATCAGAGAACAAGAAGTGGACATGGAACTTAGAATAGAACCAATTGAGGTGCGACTTAACATAAAGTAGTATCCTTTTATCGATTAAGTAGTATATTCATTCAAGTTACTCATTATTTAACTCAGTACAATTACTTATTACTTATTTAATCAAGTTACTCATTAATTTATAATAATTATTGTACAGGCTACCGGTACTTACCCTCAATTTCATTATGGTTTCATATCAACTTGTAAATTCTTGGAAATATTTATTACCATGGCTATTGTATTGTGTTTCTATTGAACTGTTTTATATTGTCAGGATGGTCTCAACACACTCATTGTCAGGATGTTAACAAACTCAGAATCCCTGGCATAAACGATATGCACATTAAATGACAATCACATAGTCTCAATGACAATTAAAAATTAACTTTTCATGTGAAATTTAACACAAACACACCATACACAATAAACAAAACATTCTCAATGAACAACTAAATTTTAAATCACACAAACTTTTTGATCACATTTTACAAAAACCACAACACTTCTAACCAAAAAACCGACATGATAATCTAGGAACCCACGCCTCTGAAGATGGATCTCAAAGATTCGAAAGCGCTCGGCCTACAGATTAAGTAAGTTATACTTATTCTTAATAAATATTTGACTGTAAGTCGTTGAAAAGTTAATATTAACAACGCAGTTCGTCATGGAACAAGAAATCCAGGAAATTAAAAATTATTTGCCATTTCATCATTTTCAAAGAACTGATATGATAGAAAAAATATTTCCGTTTCTTTAGCAGTTATAATTAAATTTCTATTGTATAGCGTGATAACTTTGGATGGACTCTGTTGAGCATAACATTTTGAATAGCACTTGAAATCTGGTGAAATGCTTCTATCGCTAACATTAATTTTAATGTGCCTTAACAGTGAATTCGCGTTTGCTTAATTTCTTGAACATCTATTAATCATGTATGCATTATTCTCCTCTTGACATCTTTATTATTATTTTTTTAGGAGGCATTCAATTGCGTTACTCGGTTTGATATACCTGTAGACAGAGAGGACCTCGAAAGTGTGAGTATATAGTTAATATTAGAGACTTCATTTAAGCAACTTGTTCTTGGAACTTTTTCAACTTGAGGAAAATGATACATTTTAATGTAGATATTATGAGTAGTAAATCCACAGCAAGCTTTGAAAATTTTTGGTTTAAAAGTCAAAGGTACTCATCAATAACATTTGAATAGCGATTGTACTACTGTAGTAAAACATTGCATTACATAACCAAAACTTACTGAAGGTGAAACTGTTCACCACTTTTCAAGCATTGGGCCTGTCGAGGTCGTAATGTTAAAAAACATGCCAAAAAGTAGAAAACTCAAAAGTTGTTGACTAATGCCCTAAAACGTTGCTCAATTCAAATACCGGGTTTTGTATTCCAAAACTAATTTACTTGAAAAATTGTGCCACATTAATCTTCAATTACAACTGTATTTAGTGGAATAATCCTTGGATTATTAACCAATGTTTAATCAGGTCAAGGTTTTAGCATTGGCTAAGAATTTCAATATCTAAGGATTATTCCACTGTTAATACTGTATATTGGCCAGCCGCCTCTAATATGGAATGAATGTTGTCAGTCAGAGAATCTACCATGGCTCAATTGGTTAGAGCATTCTCCACCAAAGAGAAGGTCCCGGGATCGTACTCCGGCGGTGGCATGATCTTTTTGGCTATCAGCATTCATCGAGTTTTCGAGCAACCATGTATTATTGTTGTCAATATTCGTAAACCGAAAGTCTTCAGTAAATTTTATGGAATTAAAAATGAGGACCGAAATTTATTTTCATCAATATTTAAATACAAATTTATTTCGTTTTCTAATTTGGCTTTCTTTATTAAGCATGCATGTGCTTCAAGGCAAGTATTAGGTGCAGTAATAAAGACAATTATTTTCTTGACACTCTTTTAACTCATACTGAGAACAAAGAATTTAGATAAGAACATTTGTATCATGGTTGATTGTTGATTTTTGCTTATCAGGTTGACAGTTTGCGCTACTCTTGGCAAAGAATGTTGGGTCGTGCAATGGACGTGAATGTGCTGCTGCTCACAATGCAGCCACACTTCCAGGAAGATCTGCGCAACAACTTGGAGCGATTCCGGCTGGACAACATCGAATACTGTCACGAGTACCGCACATCGGGACCAATGATGCCCGGACTCACTCCGAGAGAAGCTTCCGATCGACTCATTCTGTTCCAAGTGAGATATTCATGGGCGCCCACAGGGGGGTGCACTTGCACCCCCCTGGCTAAAAAAATATGGAATAAATTGAATAGCTAAAATTTTCTGTAATTACTTTTATTAATTAGAAATTTATAAAAGTACATTATGTAATGCTCATTACAATGAAATAATGTTGCAAGTGGGTACTTTTCCCTGATCAGATCTTGAACTCCACCTATGTGTCCTGCCATTGTGGAGCAACCATCATAACCCTGTCCAACAAGTTTTTTCAAGTCCAAACCACATGAATTTAAAAATTGAAGAATGGTATCTGAAATTGTAGCAGTGTCAACTTCTTCCAACAGTGGTGCATATCCTAGAAACTCTTCACAAATCAACAGACTGTCATTTCCTTCTTCAAAGCATACATACTGAACTCCAATGGACAGTTGCTCAACCCCAGATATATCAGCAGTTCTGTCAGCTAGTACAGATAAAATGATGCTTTATTCACTTCTTGAAGAATATCCAGCACAGGTATCAATCAATTAATTTTGTATTTGATGGGATACATACAAAACGATTTTGGCTCCTGACTCTATATGCCTTTTCAAAACAGTGTCACCAGATTCTACTCTGAATTGAAGCAAATCTGTAAAAACAGAACCCTTGTCATTTTTTCCACAAATTGGAAGATCATGTGTTCCACAAAACAAAACTGTTGATACAATTGATCGAAGTTTTACCTTGTTTGCTTCAACTTCTTTGTGATAAGCAGCATTTATAGCTTCATGCACGCTCAAGTTTTGTCTATCCATTGCTTTCTTAAATTCTACAAATGCATCACAATGCCATTTTGACTGCATATGAGTCTGAGCAGCTTTATAAAACTTGTTGTATCTAAGACAAGGATAAATAATAAACTGGCCTTGTAAACCTCAATGGATTGGAGGTGGGAAAAGGTCACATAAGTGGCATACAGGTCCGAAGGCTCTTTCCACTTAGCATCAGAAGTAACATCTTTTTTGAAATCATAAGTTAGAGGGGGGCCCAAGGATTTATCAATAACTTGAGACAAACTTCATTGGTAACATGAGTGTTTGAGTTCAATAACAAACCAATATCAAACTGATTAGCAGTATTTTTCTCATGGCATAGCTTTTCGGGGTAATTCCAGCGAAGTAGGTCAAATCTTTAAATTGCAAAAATGGGCAATAAGAGTTCTGGTGGGTGAGTCTATTCGGACGAGCTGTCGACCATATTTCAAACAGTTAAAAATTCTGCCTGTACCTAGTTTATATATATTTCAAACAGTCAATTTAATAAAGAAAAATGAATTAATGTTTAATAGGGGTTCCATGGTTCATTCTCATAACACTAGGTACAGGGATGAACTTAGAAATGAAACTCATCGCACTGCTCTCTATGCAAATGGTTAGAAATTCAGGAGTTCAACTTTTTAATGTTTTACCAGCCAGGCTTAAGAGACTTCCTTTCAAAAAATTTAAAGAGGTTTTCAAGAGAGAGCTAGAGGACTGTGGTTTCTATTCAAGCCAAGAATATAGAGAGTATTATAAAAATCCTTATTAATATAGCCTGAATGGAAATAGTAAATTTAAATTTAACATTGGACAAATCCAGATGCCCCCATGATGGGAGGCCAGTGGATGCTTGAATATCTATCTATCTATCTATCTATCTATCTATCTATCTATCATACTCAGCTCTGAGCTCAGTTTTATCAAATAAATCTGAACTGCTCGGTCTTTGTGAAGCCAAACTTGATGAAGAGCTTCCAGCTTCTAGTAAGTCTGTGTTTGAAGATAATGCAGCCACAGCCAAATCAGAAGAGCAGGGTGCAGATGACAAGCCGATGATGGTGGATATGTATCACTGACAGCTACATCACATTGTCAATTTTCCGCTTCACAATTTTCCTTGATGCACAATATACTATTTTTATTTAGTAGCTTCTATTAGTTACCAAATAGCATAAAAATTAGTTTTAAACCACCATATTTTCAAAAATTTCATGGGTGGGGTGGGGGGCCCCGGATCCCCTTTTGTGGGGGGGTATTCTATACCCCCCAGACGTTCGTTATCTATTGCACCCCCCTGTTCCAAATCCTGCGGGCGCCCATGGAGATATTATATTTCTCTCTGTTCAAAGTATAATTATATGGTGTTCCAAACAGGATTCCATTTCCAAAATATCAGATCAAGAAGTTTTTTTTGTAGAATGAAATTCATAATATACTCATCTAGCTTTCCGATTTCCAGTAAATAAACTATTTCAGTTATAAATTATGGTCTCCAATGAGGTGTCGGCTCTGATATATCAAATTGAGAGGATTTTTTCACATAATCAATTGATATAGTTTTCTAACTTTCCAATTTACGGTTGAAAATTCATTTCTGTTATAAGTTATGACGTCCAAAGCAAGTTTTTATTTGATTTTGTCCATTTTGATTTCATCTTTCTTTAGAGCATACTTTTGATAGCCCCATTTATCAATAAAATCTTAATCATTTTATGAATGAAATTTATAAAATAGTATAAATACTACAATGTGGATGACTGACTAATATTTCTGTAAATGGTAAGGTCTTCAAGGTGGAACATCTCTGAGAATCAAAATCGGAAAATCTTTGGGGTGAAATTAAGAAGCAGAATGTATGTATATGCCAGAAAAAGAACATTTTGTGACGATCTTTGAGGCAATAGTGATAGTTCAATGCATAGATTTAAAAAGGTTGTTACATGGATTATTAAATGTAACAAGTATGAGACTAACCATTTTCAAAAATGCTAGAGGGGGTATACCAATCAATAAAGCAGGACCAATTATTTAGGCTACATTATTAACTCTCTGTACATGAGTAACTTAATGGGAAGTGATAGCCGTGAGCCGTAGCAGGTATCTGTTCAATCAGATATAGATAAGCTGCGTCTTCCTAGGTCCTCTTTGTAACGGTGACCGATTAGATTGGCCATCAAAAAGACCTGTGCGTGTGTAATGAGCTGGATGATGGCGATTGATGAGTTGGACCTACAGTTTTAGGTGGGTTCCGAACCACCGGGAAGTGGTTCTAATTTTTTTTCACTTTTATTTAATGCATTGTAATTATTCACTTTTAAAACTTACACACTAATATCTTGAGTAATACAGAAAACATTTGAAGTAGAAAAACCCCAACACATAGTATTATAGTGGGGTATATTAATTTATTAATTACATCTTTATATTTAAAAAGACTTGAGGCATGAAATTATTATCGTTGTATTATATATAATATTATATTATCCATTCATTGTATTGTAAAATGTTTTTGATAAATAATTTTGAAATTTTGAAATTTTTTTGAAATTTTTTGAAGTGATTTTACAGCAGAGAATAGAATCTTTGTCTTGCCATCTAATTGGTCACCTTTACAAAGAGGGTCCAGGAGTTCGTCGCTTATCTGATTGAACAGATACTTGCTACGGCTCGCGGCTATCACTTCAATGGAGCTCTCCAAATACGGAATAGCCCAGCTTCCTGCAATCGTTATTGGTCAAACAAAAAATCATATGAATGATTTTAGCATAGAAATATCACCTCTACTACAGAAAATAGAATTAACCCTTCTAAGCCTCTACTTATATGAGTGCTCATTACTACCGTACTAACTAAATCTAAATGGCAATTTCTAAATTCTAACTCTACTTATGAGTGCTCATTACTACTGACTAAATCTCAATTCTAATTCTGAATTTTAATGTTCACTAGTCAACTAATTACTTGATATTATTGCCAACAGAACCGATTTGATGGCATGTGGCGCAAACTGCAAACTTATCAGAACGGCGAGGAGTTGTTTGGTCTGCCACAAACTGATTATCCAGAGCTGGCGCAGATTCGCAAGGAGCTCAATTTGCTGCAGAAGCTGTACAAACTTTATAATGACGTCATCGACCGAGTCAGCAGCTACTATGACATTCCATGGGGAGAAGTCAACATTGAGGAGATTAACAACGAGCTCATGGAGTTCCAGAACCGCTGCAGAAAATTGCCCAAGGGTCTCAAGGTACTTTTATCTCTTAGAAATGCATTCAACTGAAATATGATTCTTGTGATGGGATTATTAATCTTTATTTCACAGCAAAAATATTTACAATCATAACTGAGCAGGTAAAATTTATAAAAAAGTAATTTTTAAAATAATAGTTCCTAAATGCTTATTATGAATTATCATGATAGTGGATTAGTTAAGTAATAGTAGTTTAAGCAACGATTGTATTATGACTGCCTTTAAGCAACAAATGAAATGTAAGCTAGGTCATGAGTAAAGTGAGCGTTCTAAACACCTCACGTATGGCTTAAAGGCTGAATACAATCATTGCATACACTTCTCATTTTATCTACAGCTACTAATAACTTGCTTTTATTTACCGATCACTTGGACAACTTTCTTAAACTATCATAAACTAGAATGCTAAATTGTTGACGTTCGGTTGTGGGTTTGAAATCAAATTCAAAATCAATTTAATTTCGACGTGTTTAAATCAGCTGATGTAACCATTGATTATTATTCATTCTAATACTGAATTGTAGGAATCCAGAACTCTGATTGGTCTAGAGCAGTGGTTCCAACCTCGCCCCCAAGTGGTCGATTTGGGTTATCATGGGGGCAATAAATAAGTGGAGGGTGATTGGGGGGCGATGAGTATTCAAATTGGGGGAAAATTAAAGTATTACTGTACAATAGAAGTCGCCGGGTAGAACGAGTCACTGGCTATTCTCAGCCAGCGAGTTCACTGTCATGTAGATCCATTCTCGTTTGAAGCTTGATAGTTGCTCTTTGCAGATGGAGTTTCTTGATCTGAAGTATGGCTGTGAGGCGAAAATCATTTTCAGGCAGAGTGGTAACGAGTTAGACTGGGTGAAGCTTATGGACATTTTTATCCACAACTGTGGGAAAAACTGAACCTCTTCTCATCTCGTTCCTGTCAATATATTTAGTTGAAAAATACTTTAGTTCTGTTGTCCATCTCCTCACAAAACAAAAAGAAATAAGTTGGACATTTGCCTCGAAGAAGACTTGCGCCTGAACTAGACGAACAAAAGCCGGATATTCAAGCTTTAACTAAAATCCACCAAACACAAAAGACAGCCATTGAAAAGCTACAATAAAACAATAACAAAGTTTACAAACTTTCATTTATTTTTTTCAATTTTTATCTATCAACTTCCTTAATTTTTCCAGATTCCAATTAAAAAATGAAAACATATACTCCTGTTTTTTAATGTATGTCAATGCTCCTCTTAGTTAATTAGTTATCTTATGATCTTAGTTAATTCTCTCTTCTTAAAAAATTACATTTTTTCTATTATATTTAAGAGTGGCCGAATAAAACTGTTTTGGTTGTTTTTATATATGGTAATAAAATTGATTAAAATAAAAAAACTGCTTTATTATTTACACTTTATTTCAAATTAAAATTAGACACAATGAAAATGAAAAGGGGGCGATAGGTGTTAGTCAACCTCTAGAAAGGGGGATGGGTCACAAAAGGTTGGGATCACTCGTCTAGAGCCTGTATCGAAATGTTACAGGAGTTTCACAGTAGCTGCATTGTGGAACGGGTTTGATCAGGCATGAATTGCCAGCTGTCATTGCATTACATTCTAGCATTTAATGACTACTTTATAACGTAGTCACAAATAAAATTGACATAATAAAATGGTAATTTTTTAAAGGAGGCAGATTTGAGAAAACCTCTTGCTCTACATTGAAATTCAAAATATAAAATTAAAAAAACAGACATATTGTACAATGTAATAATTGTAAATTAGTTCAAAAGATTCTCTTACATTATATCATGTTTTAGGAATGGCCAGCTTTCCATGCGTTGAAACGCACTATAGACGACTTCAACGACATGTGTCCACTGCTAGAGCTCATGGCCAATAAGGCAATGAAGCCGCGCCATTGGCAGAAAATTATGGAAGTTACCAAATACAACTTTGAACTGGACAGCGAAGGATTCTGTCTAAAGAACATTCTGGAAGCACCATTGCTCAAGAACAAAGAAGACATTGAAGTGAGTTTATTTTTATAGTTCACTTTTATCTCTAAAATTTCATGAACTATATCATTGATAATAGGGCAGTTAGTGTGAACAAAAGAGTTGTAATACGTTTGTGAATACTATGTTGTTATCTTTTGAATGTGATTTCGAATTTTTAAATGAAAGTTGTGATTTTTTTACCTGTTTATCTGATAACTAACTTTTGCACATATTATGATTTTCAGTTTTTCAGGAAATATAAAAGAATCTTCAATACTCACAAATTTTTTGTAGTACAGTATTTTTCTATCAAACTCACATGCAGTAACATTTTCTTCCCAGTGGAACCACGTTCCTCTTCAAGAATGTCCTGTTCAAGTGCCGACTATTTTACATAAGACTTAAGTAGAGCTGAGGGCTGAGAGCTTAGGAAGTTCTTATGCTTGTTCTTGTATACGTTTTTATTTATTTATATAGCCAAAGTAACAATAAATGCAGATTCAACAGACCAGAGTCCAAAACTGCTCTCTTCACAAATTTACGATACATCGTGTATTTTTTTATTGCGAATGGTGCCCACATGAGTCCGGAGACTTGTGCGTGGGTAATGAGGTGAATGGGTGAATGATGAGAAGCATCCATGGCTGAATGAGATTCGAACCCAAGGCTGCAGGAAACGAAGCCAGCCAGAGCCTTATCTTATCACAGACAAGCGCCCCAACCAACTGCGCTACCAGAGCCATGTCATGTACAATAACTTGATACGATAGCTAAATTTGATAATAGGACAGTTAGTGTGGGCAAAAGAGTTGTAACACGTAAAATACAAATAAATTTGCACTTTATAAATATTTTCAAATTTGTGGTTTTTATTTAATGTGATAGCAATATCACTGTCATCGTTCTTTGGCGGCCGTGATAGCACTATCGGTTGGATCGCTTGTCTCTGATTAGATAAGACTTTGGTTGGCTGCTGTTCCTGCTGTCTTGAGTTCGAATCTCGTTCAGCCATGGATGTTACTTATCATTCAACCATTCATCTCATTACACACGCACAAGTCTCCGGACTCATGTGGGCACCATTCGCAATAAAAAAAATACACGATGTATCGTAAATTTGTGAAGGGAGCAGTTTTGGACTCTGGTCTGTTGCATCTGCATTTATTGTTACTTTGGGTATATAAATAAATAAAAACGTATACAAGAACAAGCATAAGAACTTCCTAAGCTCTCAGCCCTCAGCTGTACTCAAGTCTTATGTAAAATAGTACGGCACTTGAACCGGACATTCTTGAAGCGGAAATTGGTTCCACTGAGGAAAAAATGTTCCTGCCTTGGATATTTTCTGTGATCATTCACCTCATTACCCACAGGTCTCAAGACTCATGTAGGCACATCCGAAAAAATATAGTGACTTTTAATTCCAATCTATTATCATATTACCTTTTTTACTCAAATAGCAGAATATTTGAACAGTCTTGACTTTTGTGATTAGAAGTACACTTTAGGCTGGAAGGCAGTTTTGGGCAATAACCTGTTGTATTCACATTGACTGTATTTTAGTTAAATGACTGAATAAGTAAATAAATAGATGCAATTGAAGTTTCAAATTTGATAAGCACTATTTACCAAGCACAAATATTTTATCAAACATTTTTCAAAACAACGAAAATAGTGTTGTCTTAGCTGGAAGGTGAGCACCAGTCTAATAAATGAAGCACTATTTACCAAGCACAACTCGTATTTTATCAAGCAGCATTTTCCAAAACAACCAAAATAGTATTGTCTTAGATATAATTCTTCACTAAATTTTATTCACATTTCCACTTCTATTTATAATCTATCTTAAATTGGAATTGTCTGTAATTTTTTTATCAGGATATTTGCATCTCGGCTATGAAAGAGAAGGATATTGAAGGTAAACTGAGACAAGTGACTAATGAGTGGTCAGTGCATGAGCTGACATTCATGACATTCAACAACCGTGGAGAGTTGCTGCTAAGAGGAGACACCACCGCTGAAACCATCGGACAGCTGGAGGACAGTCTCATGGTTCTTGGTTCACTTCTTTCCAACAGGTGAATATTGATTGATTGGCACTGTTAATGATTGAGATATTGATTTTATACTTTTCATTATAATACTTGTTTTATACTTCTAATAATGCATACATTGTAATGCATAGGCTACTTATTTTCCAACATCTAAAATTCTTTTTTCACAAAATAATAATAAATTTGTTTAATATTGATTCGAGCCTCTTAAATAAATGATAGAAATATTTGATTTTTTATTTCATTCAATTCATTTGTGTTGAAAGCCATTAAAATTCTTCAAGCTTTTAAAAAAAACTATTCAATATTGCTCCAGAATGGGCTTCATTACAAGCTAGACTAAAAATTTCCAGAATGAAGAAAGTAATCAGTAAAAAATTTTGCCAGTACCAATTATCTTGCAAATTTATGAAATGCCTGATCATGATAATATTTCAACTTTTTATTGTAAATTTAATGACTTTCATCAATTTTAATTGTGAATAAATAATACTTGTACTCACTTTTGGCCAAACGTTTTCGAGTCATGGAGACTTATCTTCAAGATAAATCTTGAAGATAAATCTTGAAGATAAGTCTCCATGACTCGGCCAAAAGTGAGTACAAGTATTATTTATTCACAATAAAAATTGACTGCAAGTCTTTAAATTTACAATAAAAAGTTTATGTTAACAACGCAGATCGTTACGAAACAAGAAATCCAAGATTCTATTCTACTTGTGTTGAAAGCCGTCAAAACTGAATTGATTGCTTATTTACATACTTAGATACTCAGTTACAAAGCATACAATGAAGCATAATGCAATAGCATTGTGTACAACATTGAATATGAATATTGATTGAATAGATGTTCACTCGATTTATAGATACAATGCGCCGTTCCGTAAGCAGATCCAGCAATGGGTTTATGATTTGGGAAATACAAATGAGATCTTGGAGCGTTGGCTACTTGTGCAGAACATGTGGGTCTATTTAGAGGCAGTATTTGTCGGAGGAGATATCGCAAAACAACTTCCAAAAGAAGCTAAAAGGTATTTCATCCACCATAAACAACCATTAATTAATTTTATAATACATGTTCGCTGCATGTAAGAGAGGAGCATGTAATGATGACCATGGATCATGATAGACATATAAGATGTGTGATGAATATGTACTGCATAACATTTTATTTTATGCTACTCTCGTTCCTCAAATATAATAATTATTCAGCAAGTATTATATACATTACAAACATCATCATTACATATCACAACAATATATCTACAAATAGTATATAAAACTGCCTAAGTGAGAGCCCCCTGTTCGGGGTCCTTCCAAATTAATAATTATAAAATATATGAAAGGGAAAAAATGTTCTCACCAACAAAGTTAGTTGCAAAGTAATAATGTAAATTTAAAAAAAAATAATATTGATACAAATAAAAAATAAAAATACAATAATTCTAAACTAATGTAAATGTAGCTACTGTAATCATTCAAATAAATAATAATAAATAACATGTGAAGCTTTCCTGTGCAAACGGCAATTTTCAATTGTAAATATTTTTTAAATTTCTAAGTTTTCAAGTGATCATTATATTGGTGTGCTACAAAAACTTATATGAAAATTTGTTTTTTATCTTTTTACCTTTAATGGCCTCCTCTTATCAAAAGCACTGTATGCAGATTCCACTCTTCTGCAGATTCAGCAAAATAGACAAGTCTTGGCAGAAGATTATGCAGCGTGCTCATGAGACTCCCGGAGTTGTATCTTGTTGTGTGGGCGATGATATGCTGAAACAGCTCCTACCCCATCTTCAGGAACAGCTGGAGCTTTGCCAGAAGTCACTAAGCGGGTGAGATTGTCGTTAATTGGTTGGTTTCGTCTTATACTCAAAGTGGAATAGTATTCCCTATTTTAGAAAGTATCTTGTGGACTCTCAAATGAATTTAGGGACTAGCTCTGATGAAAAATTAAAACAGGAATATTATAGGAATGTGGAAGTCGAAAATTGGTAGCCAAAATCAATTCCAAATTCCAAACTAAGGACCTTCTGAGTTGGGCTATATTTTTGTTCTGATAAATTGTAATTTCAACTTATTACTCCATTATTTCGATTATCTAGTTTTAATGAAGAACGTTTCACATCTTTACTGTAGGATAATAAAATCTAACTGTCCTCATTATTACTTTTAATTTAGATCTTTTTAGTATTGAATGCTTAAAAATATACTCAGAGACATTGGACCTGATTAAAAGCTGTTATTTTATATTAAGTCCGTTAAACACATCCCTAACATATTTGCATTATAGTAAGTAGAACTCAATATTTCAAATTAAGATATATTTTATGGATATTGAAAGTTTTGAATGCTATTTTTCAGCTACTTGGAGAAGAAACGAATGATGTTCCCAAGGTTCTTCTTTGTGTCCGATCCTGCTTTGCTTGAAATCTTGGGACAGGCATCAGATTCTCATACAATTCAGAACCATCTCCTTTCAATATTTGATAATACAAGATCTGTTAAATTCCATGATATAGAATACAATAAGATGACTGCGATAATCTCTTCAGAAGGAGAAGTAATCCAGGTAAATTCTTGAGAGACTATATCAATTCTATGCTTTACAGTAACTTTCAAATCCAAAACAAACAACCAACGTTCTAGAATCACTAATCACTTTCCTACATATACTTTGTGGCTGACGATGCTTCCACTTGAGTATTTTTTTGGGGGGGGGGGGGAGGATGAAGCCCACATAGGTATGAGACCTGTACGTGGGTGATGAATTGAATGATGGTGATTGATGAGTTGGACCTACAGTTTTAGGTGGGTTCCGAGCCACCGGGAAGTGGTTTTACAGCAGAGAACAGAGTTTTTTCGCTAGCCAATCCAATCGGTCACCCTTGCAAAGATGGCACAAGAGTTTCGTAGCTTATCTCTGATTGAACGGCACTCGGCTATCACTTCCCCATATACTTTGATCTCTGTTATCAAATCTATCATAGATATTTTTCGTATTTCATTATATTTTTGCTGATAATGCTCACATGCTTCTGAGATTCGTGAGGTGGGTAATGAGTGAATTATGATGGTGTTGGTGATGATAGTGATGACGGTGTTGGAGATGTTGATGATGGCGATGGTGGTTGTGTTGATTATGTTGGTGGTGGTTGTGTTGATGATGTTGGTGGTGGTGGTGGTCATGATGATGATGTTGATGATATAAAAATGCCCAGCTGATCGAGAATCAAACCTACAACCGCTGAAGTGATAGCTACTAAACTAACACTATCACCAACTAAACCGCGGCCACTATTATATATTCGTGTACTTTTATATATATACTTATATATTCTAACTTTTATTTTCATATTTGCAGTACAGTATTTTCACAAACCATTGATTTTTCTTAGTGCTTAAATCGAATCCAACCAAATAATAATATTGATGTTATTCAATTGTTGTAAGTTTTTTTTAATACTTATTTAAACTAGTCTCCTGGACGAACCATTAATTTTATTCTATGTTCTTATAAACTAAATAAATTGTTTTCAGTGACAATTTCTATATAATATTGAAGTATTCGATATTGAAATGGATTTTTTGTATTTCAACAGCTGGAGAGAGCCGTGAGGGCTGAGGGAAGTGTAGAAACGTGGCTCACTTGTCTACTGCAGACATCCCAGATGTCGCTGCACTCCATTATCCGCAGCTCGCACACAGTTATCAACGATCCCAACTTTAATCTTCTTGCTTTTCTTGACAAAATGCCTGCTCAGGTACATAGTATTCATCTAACTTCATCTAAATCCAATATATTTAACTACATCAACTATAGATTTTAACTAAAGAATCAACTAGATTTCAACTTAATCCAATGTATTGGATGTCATCATTGATTGATTTTGTGGAGCTCCATAATAAAAGTAAACGTAATAAAAGTAATTAAAACGTAATAAAAGTAATAAAACGTAATAGTAGGCTAATAGTAATAAAACTATTATAAACTATTATAATAGTAATAGTAATAGTAATTAAACGTAATAAAAGTAAAAGTAATAGTGAGTTAATTTTTTTCAATATCAAGTGTTTATTGATGTTTAATTTCCAGTGCTTAATAAACACGTGGAATTTCCAAAAAGTAACACTGTTAACTTTTATATTGAATGTTGATTCTAAAGAGAAGTTTTCAATTCTGAACTCATTTTCAATAGATCGTGTATATTTCAAATATAGGCTAATCATTTTATTTCGGTGTTATTTTTATTGTAGATGGTAGATAGTAATTATTAGCAATTAATAATTGTAATATCTGAGGATAATTTCTAACATTATTTTCGTTGTAGTTGAGTGTTATTTTCATTCTTGTACCTCAATGTTGTTTTTATTATTGTATATCAGTCCTTTATATGTCTTTTAGCGTTTTAAAATTTCAAATGTGCCGCTCATCTTCCGGGCTCATGTATTCGTTAGGAAAATATGGATTTTTACCCTCAATTTAGTGATTTTTATATTATTTTTCAGATTGGCATACTTGGTATACAAATGATCTGGACTAGAGATTCCGAACTAGCTCTAATGCAGGCGAGGTCTGACAAGAAATTAATGCCAGAGACAAATAATAAATTCCTGGAGCTGCTCAATACTCTAATTGATCAGACCACACGTGACCTGAATCGGTTGGAGAGAACAAAGTTTGAAACTCTTATTACTATCCACGTTCATCAGAGAGATATATTTGATATACTGGTGAGTGCTTTAAGCCTTAGAACCTATTACAGTAATAGCTGTGCATTAATACCTCAACTATCAGCTATTTGGGTGATACTTATAAATTTAAATTCTTAAGTTGGAGGAACACAAAGTTTAATTGATATATTACTCCAAAGAGTTGTTTATTTTAAATTCTTCTGATTATTTAAATTGAGCCTTCCAAAAAATCGTACTACTCCTTTAAAACAGCAATCTTCAAAATATTTGTTAAATATATAAGTATTTTATTTTGTGTTGTATAAAATGAATAATACCAACAGAAAACTAATGAACACTATGCAAGTAATCATCAAAATCTATCCTCATTGTTCTCATCATCGAAAGTTTCTGATTAATCATTTCCGAAATTCATTAGTTCCATATTTTGTTCCAGTGTCGACTGTGTGTGCGTTCAGTCAACGATTTTGAATGGCTGAAACAGTGTCGATTTTATTTCAAAGAAGACTTGGATAAGACATGGATCTCCATCACTGACGTAACGTTCTGTTATCAAAACGAATACCTGGGCTGCACTGAAAGACTGGTCATCACACCTCTCACTGACAGGTAGAAATATAGCTCATAGATGGTCTTGAGTTCTTAGAGAATTGCTTCCCTGACAGTTGAAACTTCAAGATAGTTGACATTTCAAGAACGCTATATGAGAACGTCTCTGTTGGAAATGAAAAACAACTTGCTATTATTTATTATCCAATAGCTTATTTATCTAATTCATGCAAAATGCTCTAAATTTTACTACAGCATTTTCAAATTTTGAATAATTTTATACATTATGTGCTTATTTATTTATTATTTATACCGTACATTATGAGCTTATTTTTTAGTGTAAATGTATTTTTTTCTTCTCAGTTTTGTCAGCTCTGTATGGTTTCATTGAAAGAATTAATTGATTGATTTTATTTAGTCTGAATACTATATGGTACACTCTGTGAAGCTCTGAATGAATTATATTAGCAATTATAATTGTCAATGTTCAGAGAATCCAAAGGCCCTCTCAAATTCTTGGATTTCTTGTCTCAAGCTTATAACAGTATATAATACTATATACGGTATATAATACCATTATAGACTATTATATTATATACTATTTATACTATTACTATTATATTATATAATACTATTAAGTTGAGCAATAAAACTATTGAGTCTCTTTTTGCGACTTGATGTTATACATGAAGCACAATTTCAGTTGTTTATGATCGTGTTTTTTTTTTTTTTGTAGATGTTACATTACTCTGGCACAAGCTCTAGCCATGAGTATGGGAGGTTCACCCTGTGGGCCTGCGGGAACTGGCAAGACAGAAACCGTGAAAGACATGGGAAAAACTCTGGCGAAATATGTGGTCGTATTTAATTGCTCTGATCAGATGGATTATAGAGGTCTTGGACGAATTTACAAAGGTGAAATCAACTATCTCTTATATTTGCTTTACACAAAAAAATATTGAATTTTTTCTTGTTCCCGATTGGTGCTTACACAGTAGAGCGTCGATACTAGAGCCTAGAGCATGTTCAAGAAATCAAAAAATCTGTGGAGTGAGCTTAAACGCAGTGGAGTAGAGAGTAAGAAGTGCGTCAAAGTTTATTGATCAAATTTTTTTACTATTGTCTGTAGTATAACTCTGTACTTTGATATTGAAGCTCCACTTTGCCAGCACCCTTATAAATAAATAAATAAATAATAATTTTATTTCCATTTTTCAATATACAATACAAAGAATTTTAAGCAAGTGGTTCAATAATTATATTCAGGTAATAAGGTACATATAATAAATAAAACATATATTTTGGAAATCATCCTACCCCACTATGGCATGCCATGTTCTAGAGTAGGTGTTAGTAGAATAAAAAGGAGGTTTAGTTAAAAATAGGATATAGGATTAAGGATTGGTAAGTTTTCAAAATTACAAGTTTCCATCATAATAATTGTATGAAAAAATCCTCTCTATATGCTGTCTGTCAATATTTATTAGCCAGCTATGAAGCTGTTGCTTGAATTTTTTGATATGTCCTATTGCTTTAATGTTTTCAGGAATTAAGTTGTAGATTTTTGGTGCAAGATGGTTGTAGTGTCTTTGATAGAGAGCCTTTTTTGCCCTGTTTGATATGAGGAGATGCCTGTATCTGGTGTTGTGGTGGTGATTCCTATTCTGGAAGGCAGATTTGTCTTTGTGCAATCTAGATGCTACTTCCTTTGCATACAGCTGTCTGGGATCCAATACTTTGAAATCACTAAACAGAAGCTCAGAAGGGTAGCAGGTTGGCTTCTTTGTGATGATCTTTATTATAAGCTTCTGCACTGTTTTTAGGGGGTTGATATGTACAGTACAGGCTCCACCCCATCCAACAATTCCATACATGAGCAGTGACTGCACAATGAAACAATAAACCATCCGCATACATTCCAAGTTGACAACTGGTCTCAGCATCCTGAATTTATAGATGGTTCTTCGCAGTTTTTTGCAGAGTCCATCAATATGCTTATCCCAGCGCAGAAATGCATCAATTGTCACTCCCAGATACTTTTGTATCTGCTTCCTGAGGATCATACTTGGTGCTCTACCTGGGCCATGTTGTATTTCTAGACTGTCCTTACTGGGTTGACCATGTTGCGTAGCTGAGAAACATAGGAATTTCGTTTTCTGATAATTCATTGTGAGTAGGTTCCTGTTGAGCCAATGTGCCACATTTTGCATACCAAACTCAGCTCTTTCCCAGCAAATCTCCCATGTTGCCCCTGAAAACAGTAGGACTGTGTCATCAGCAAACGTGGTGACCGTTCCATCAATCTGCAAATCACATAAAGGGTTGATGTACAATAGAAACAATATTGGGCCCAATACTGTGCCTTGAGGCACTCCATACTCCACCACCAGTCTGCTACTCAAGTGCCCATTTACTCTTACACACTGAGTTCTGTTTGTTAGGTAGCTTTTGAATAAATTCCAAGCTACTCCTCATATGCCATACTTCCTCAGTCCACCCAACAGCACATCATGTGATACAGTATCAAAAGCCTTCTTCAAATCCAAAAATACTGCCATCGGTTTTTCCTTTGCATTGATTTTTTCTATTATTTCTGAAGTAATGTGTTGAATAGCATCATTAGTGCTGTAGTTGTCTCTAAATCCATATTAGTTTGGTGACAGAATGTTGTGCTTCTCCAGGAAACTAACCAGTCTGACCTTGATACACTTTTCCATTATTTTTGATAGAATGTTCAAAAGTGATATTGGCCTGTAGCAGTTTATATCTTTCCTATCCCCTGTCTTGAAGACTGGACAAATTACTGCCTCTTTTAATTGCTGGGGAAAAATCCCATCCTGAAACATTCTATTTGCAATGTATGTAAGTGGTTTGGAAAGAATTACACTATTTCTTTTGAAGAGCTCTGGCTGGAAGTCATCTGGCCCTGGTGCACTATCTCCTTTAAGACTGCTAACTATTTTCATCATTTCCTCCTCTATTACTGGTGTGAAAAAAAGAGATTGACATATCCTATTTCCAGTTGCTTGAGGTTCCTCTTCCTATATCCTCTTCTTATATCTTAGAAATGTGTTTCAATTTTAACATTTCCATTTCTCCAACCTTGTTGAGGTGCCAAATGTTTCTCATTTTCTGATTGTTGGATATTATTTATATGCTGAAAGAGAAGTCTATAAGCATTATTGGGTCTTGAAATTTTTACTCTTAAGCCTACATTTAGCTTAGTTCATGAACTTTATAAAGCTGTAAGTTCTATTGCATGTGAATGTGTATATATTGAATAAATAAACTCAGTTTTATCATTCCAGTTGAAATTCTCAGATTGATTAACTTCAAACCTCGAATATTTTCAAACGTGTGAACGTCTATGCTCAAGCCATTGTCTTGATAAATGGATTGTTGTTGTAGTTAATTGTACTCGATTTTTTTACATTATGACTCTTAAATCATTCACCATTTTCTCAATTATTTCTAACAGGGTTACTGAATTATTTTTAGTAGTAGAACCCTTTTCCTCATGACCACTTTGTGAATCACTTTGTGATTTTTTTACATTATGACTCTTAAATCATTCACCATTTTCTCAATTATTTCTAACAGGGTTACTGAATTATTTTTAGTAGTAGAACCCTTTTCCTCATGACCACTTTGTGAATCACTTTGTGATTTTTTTACATTATGACTCTTAAATCATTCACCATTTTCTCAATTATTTCTAACAGGGTTACTGAATTATTTTTAGTAGTAGAACCCTTTTCCTCATGACCACTTTGTGAATCACTTTGTGATTTTTTTACATTATGACTCTTAAATCATTCACCATTTTCTCAATTATTTCTAACAGGGTTACTGAATTATTTTTAGAAGTAGAACCTTTTCCTCATGACAGTTGTGAATCCCACACCAAGTGGAATGTCCCACAACCGTCTGGTGCCTTTGAGATTTGGGGTTGGGATTTTCCAACCACGGAAAGAAACAAATTCATCCCGCTTTTGTTTTTCATGTATTATGAACAACTCACTCAACTAGAAAAAGCTATAATTTAGAGCTTGTTATGTTTTGGAAGCCTAGAAGAAGTTAGTATGAGTGTAAGCCTGTATGAATGGTTACAGTACACTTGAATATGGTAAAGCTTTAATTTAGAGCTTGTCATGTTTTGGAATTCCATGAGCAATTTTTGTAAGCCTAGAAGAAGTTAGTATGAATGTAAGCCTGTATGAATGGTTACAGTAACTTACACTTGAATATGGTAAAGCTTTAATTTAGAGCTTGTCATGTTTTGGAATACCATGAGCAATTTTTGGAAGCCTAGAAGAATTTAATATGATTTTGATCCTGTATGATTAGTTACAGTACGCTTCAATATGGTAAAGTTAGTTCTATAGCAGCTGGAAGTCTGGTTACTAGAAGCTTGTATCCATACTTTTTTCTACAAAAATCTAATAATTTGCTACATGTTTTAAAATGCGGATGGGATAAGTTATAGTTTTGCGTCGATTTTTGTTGGTTCAGGTCTTGCCCAGTCTGGCTCGTGGGGCTGCTTTGATGAGTTCAACCGTATCGAATTGCCCGTACTGTCAGTCGCCGCTCAACAGGTGGCTGTTGTTCAGGCTGCTAAAAAAGAAAAGAAAAAGCAATTTGTATTCACCGACGGTGACGTCATTGATATGTGTCCTGAGTTCGGAATATTTATTACTATGGTAAGTATCAATACAAGACAGATAATACAATTGAGGTGATTTAATACTAGATCTATGTTTATCATCAAATAACATGTTTCAAAAGGCAAGGTTTTTTTACCAATAAAAGTCTTACTTTACGGTTATATTCATTTGAAGTTATTTTTATGGTATCACTTCAAAATATGACACCCCCCCCCCCCCCCACCAATATATTGTGGTACCTTCTAAAATAATAAGAATAAGAATGTTACTTGACATTCTGACTTTTATTTAAAAATGGTGCTGTAGTTCCATTTCCACTTTTACACTGTAGAATTAAGAGTATACTATTCACTCAAATTTTTATAAAATTTAGTTTAATTTTAAAAGGGATTGAAAGTCTTCACAGAATTCAAGAAACAGTTAAATTTCTTCTTTAATAGAAGAATAATTCAAAAATGAATATTGTGGGACTTGCAATGTTAAATATTTAATCATCGCATCAATTTCATTGCCTATAGTTTATCTTAAATTTATGGCATTTGTTCTTTAGACAATTGCTATCCACAACTATTTATTTTTGTTGCATTATTATAATGAAATAATTGAAATGATCTCAAAAGAGTCTGTGCCAATGAAGGATGAACTTGAAGAGTCATCTAGCTCTATAGTAAAATTAATTTTGTATATAAATCAATTCAAAAAAGGTATGAAAGTATTTATTCTAATTCCATTTTGATCTTATTGAATAATCATTCTAAATTTTTGTTTTTTTGATGAAAAATCATATTTTTAGAATCCCTTAATTATTTTTACACCTCAATTATTATTTTTTGTATCTTATATTTTTGTGTCTGATTTTCATACTTTTCTTCCTCTCACAGAATCCAGGATATGCCGGCCGTAAGGAGCTGCCTGAGAATTTGAAGATCCAATTCCGAACAGTGGCAATGATGGTTCCTGACAGGCAAATTATTATAAGAGTGAAACTGGCTAGCTGCGGTTTCCTAGAGAATATCACTCTTGCAAGGAAGTTCTACACATTGTATAAACTTTGTGAAGAACAACTGACAAAACAGGTACCGTATGTACGGTATTTTTGTGGTTGTAATTTTTAAAACTCTTATTCTTGTTATTCAAATCTATTGCTGTCCTAAATTGAATGTTCAAGAGTCATAAATTTCAATCAAACTTAGAAATAGTACTTTGAAGTGGGAATAAAAAATCACGTTTCTTTGCTTGATGATCGTTTCACTCTGATGCTAGTGTCACTCATCAGACACTGTTAGTACCTGACAGTGAACTCAGGTATTTCAAGTTCACTGTCTGGTACCAGCAGTAACTACTGATGCTTTAGCAGCAGAGTAAAACTATCATCACACATAAATGTGAGTGTTTCTTCCCACTTCAAAGTAGTTCTTCTCCATTTCATTTGTTCGTGAGAGAAGGAACCACATAAACACATGAAACTGAAATATTTATTTATCTCTTCACTCTCATCTCCTATCACTTTGTCATTGTTTGTTGTGATAATCTAATTTCCCACATACAGCATAAGGAGGATGCTTTCCGATACATAATAGTCATAAATTTATGCAACGAAATCTCTATCTATAAAAGGATGATACCCTGACTCACTCATCAACGCAGAGCCAAAACTACTAGGCCTATGAACTTGAAATTTCGTATGAACAATCCTTATAGGATTTCACCGTACAATAAGAAAGGATTTTTCAAAATTCGCAATTTTAGGGGTGTTTTTAGGGGGTTAAAGTTTTTGCCTATGCAAAGCACGGGTACATGGCTAGCTAGCTTACTGGGATCTTTTAATCATATGGAAAATAATTTGAAATTTTTCGATCTGCTGCACACGCTGTTTCGATGGACAAGCTGTTTGTGTGTTTTGCAAATCATCATTCACCTAACCTACTGAACTTGCCGGCCAAACAGCTTAAAGCTGATTGTAGTCAACAGTTTTTAATCATATGACAGGCCCCTTAGCGGCGTTATTTACGCTGTGTGGAACGCAAAAACTTTGCATATGTAGGATACCGTGCAGTCAGAGCCTTGCAGTAGCCTATGTAGGAAACATATGACTGGGTATGATGAAATGTAATTATGCCGGGTTGATGACATCTGTTAACCAATGCAGCTAGAAATTCGAAATGTATTCTCAGTAGGAGGTGGCGAATAATAAAATAAAAAACCTAGCTTCTACCCCTAATAGTCATGGAAGGTTTAAATTTGAAATGTTCATTGAGAGGTGGTGAGTAAGGTCTTACTGTGTAAGAAAACAACGAAGGATCAGCTGGAAGAGCCTAGGACTAACTTCTTCCCTAATAGTCCTAGAAGGTTGAAATTTGAAATGTAACCTCAGTGGGAGGTGACAAATAATAAAATCAAGAATTTTTTATGAGAACGCAGCAACGCGCGTCGGGCCAGCTAGTAATTCAATAAAAAACTCAAATGTCACTAATGTTATAATGCGCATCCCCTCTCTAAACTGCTGAGCGTAACCTTTGCTTCTCCAAGCCACAAAAGGAATGCATACTAGTATCTTAAATTTATTCTCACTTCAATACTCAACCTCCAAATGAAAAAACTAAACGCTATGCCTGTGCTCTATTGCTTTATTTTACTGATTTGCCTGATAAAATTTATTGTTTGTATTGTTTAAAATTACATTATTTTTGTACTATTGACAAATAATGTTCTCTTAGAATGTACATCAGAGCATTAATATCACTATAACGTCTTTTCTATAGGTGCATTACGATTTTGGTCTGCGTAACATTTTGTCTGTGTTGAGAACGCTAGGAGCAGCCAAGCGAGTCAATTCAAAAGATTCTGAGAGCACAATTGTTATGCGAGTACTCAGGGACATGAATCTCTCCAAACTAATTGGTAATATCAACTTCTTCTCATAATCGTTTGCATCCTAGAATCTCTATTGTTATATATTCTACTGTCAAGATATTCTTTTGTGAAAGATCTATTTGATAATTCTATGTTGTTTTCTGTCTATAAATACAAATTTGTAATCCAATATGTTTCGTGTTTTTTTTTCAAAACTATTACAGGGAGGATAAATTAGAGAAAGACTATAAAAACATGTATGACGTACCATCACTTCTTCTCTGTAGTGTGACATTCATCTTCCTTGATTCCTTGATCAAAACCTTTTTGGTTTGTTGGAATAATTAGGCTATCAGATTGTATGTAAGAAATTTTTAGAGTTTTCTTGAATTTACTCCATTAGAGTAAACAGTATTTGTGGCGTTATAACTTCCATCAGTATTTGAATCATATGATGACATATTCAACAATGTGTTACGTATTTGAAACTGATAGAGCATTCAGTTATGATGTTTATACCGTGTATTAAGCATCTTAATATATAAGAACGGGATAACATTGGCACATCTATATATAAACAAGTTGAATGAACACTGCCAAAAGCGGTCAATTTCGTTACTTGTTTTTTTTTTAATTAAATCATGAAACAATTTTGAAAATTTGAATTAATTTTATGTTTTTTTTCTACTCAGATGAGGATGAGCCTCTTTTCATATCGTTGGTTGCCGATCTATTCCCCAACCAAGTACTAGAGAAAACAGCATACCCTCAACTAGAGTCTGCTATTCTTGGTCAAGTAGAGGAAGCCGGTTTGATTTACCATCCGCCATGGGTTCTCAAGCTTATACAAGTAATTTAAAACTAAATTATCTACTGAGTTTTCATTTTTGTATTAAAATCATATTACAGTACTGTATTCAAATTTCATATAATATTTTATAACATAATAGTCCAGTCAGCATTTTTCTGTCATTCTTACCATCTAAAACACAGTTTTTAATTTTATTTATCAGTGTTTTCATTCAATATCTCTCCTGTTTCCTGTTTTCGTTTCTCTTTCATAACTTCAATCTCCTACATTCACCTTGATCTTATTTTTTTCCGGAGGATGAAGCCCACATAGGTCTGAGACTTGTGCGTTGGTAATGAATTGGACCTACAGTTTTAGGTGGTTTCCGAACCACCGGGAAGTTATTTTACAGCAGAGAACAGCGTGTTTTTTGCTGGCCAATTCAATCGGTCACCCTTACAAAGGTGGTCCAGGAGTTTCGTATCTTATCTCTGATTGAACAGATACCTGCTACGGTACTCGGCTATCACTTTCAATTCAATTCTTAAATTATTCACATTCCCTTAGATTGCAATACTTTATTTTTATTCATTTTAGAAAAATTGTTCAATTACATACTGCAATCTTATTTCGATTATTTTGTCATTAGTATTGAAAGCCTTTATTTATTTGGCTAGAAGTATTTCATGGATTCATATACAAACTCTTATTGTAAGAGGTGATTCAATTTCATATTTTATTTAAAAAAATACTTCTCCATTTATTGACTCGCCTGTTTGTGTATTGTTATTGCAGTTATATGAAACTCAAAGAGTCCGCCATGGTATAATGACCTTGGGACCAGCAGGCGCTGGGAAAACATCTTGTATACACACTCTCATGAAAGCCCTCACAGTCTGTGGCGAACCTCACAGGTCGGTACATTTTTATTAAAAAGTATAGAAATGAGGAGATATATTTTATTTTTTATTAATATTGTTCTCAACTGTGTGAATCATAGACGTGTCTACTGTTCATCAATAATTACGATACATTGATTATCAAATTGTGTAGAACATGCAAAGAAATTAAATTGTGAAAAAGAAGTTCTATTTCATATATTTTAAAAATATTATTAATTCAAGTGGCAGTGATCCAATGTTATGAACAGGGAACTCTCAACATAATTATTATAAGAAACACCATTGAGCCAGGTATATGTTAGATAGAAATAGAATTATGCCTTATGCTATAATAATTGCACATTACATTATTTTTTCAACTGTTTAACGAAGCAACCAATCAATTCATCAGTTCGTTAAGCAGTAGTCAGTTAACCAATTTATTTTATTCCAAATATTCACATTCCTAATGTATATTAATATATTCACACATTCATACAAAAAGGTATTGATTTAAAGCTTTAACTAATTGTATTGAAATTTTTTCAAGCTAGAAGAATTAAATTAAAAATTATTTTTTTGAAAATGTATAATTTAATTTTCTATTAAATTAAAAGTTCAACTATACTTGATTTATCCACAGTAGGTGGGCATAATTTATCAATAGTTAAGCTATGACTAATTTTTATGATTGATTTCATCATTTGCAATTGATTTTTCAGAGAAATGAGAATGAATCCCAAAGCAATCACAGCTTCTCAAATGTTTGGAAGGTTGGATGTGGCTACTAATGATTGGACAGACGGAATATTTGCCGCGCTCTGGAGAAAGACGTTGAAGATAAAGAAAGGTGAGAAATACTAGTCTCAAATATACTGTGATTGTAAAATTTCAAATTTCCTCCAGCACTAAAACATTTTTCCCATTACAATTAATATTGATTATTGAATAATAATACTGTCAATCCACCCTATAAAATATTTTTTGATCGCTTCATTCAAACTCACTAATTTTATGAACTGAAGTCTAGTTAATACACTTCAACCCTGTGCATACTAGCATAAATATCAGGTGTCCTATCCAGAGTAATCAAGGATTCTAACCGTGAATTTAGTATCTGAACATTTTCACATGCTTTAGCATGTTGTGATCTACCCCTCACTTTTTCTATTCTTGGAGAAGCGTTTGCTATTCCAATATTCTAATATTCTTATCTTGCAAATATCTATATATCTCTTGTCAATGTTGCGTTTCGATTAAGAACATTCTTACTCCTATAAAAACCATTTCAAGCATCTATAGAAACAGAATTTATTTACAGTATTTAGAATTCCTTTAAGTGTGTAAAGGAATTCGAAATTAATACATTTATTATTATTTATAGAATTTATTTATTTAGAATTCCTTTAAGTGTCTAAAGGAATTCGAAATTAATAAATTCTTTTTCAGTATATTTGTCAGTTTGTTAAATTGTCAGTTACTTCATCTATAGAATTTATAAAATTAATTTCTTGTTATTTTTTCGATTGTATCAATTCATTTGCACGAACTGTTTCCAGGCGATCACGTGTGGCTTGTACTGGATGGGCCAGTTGACAGCATTTGGATTGAGAACTTAAACTCTGTGCTTGACGACAACAAAACACTGACTCTGGCCAATGGTGACCGACTGAGCATGGCTCCCACCTGCAAAATTATATTCGAGCCTCACAACATTGACAACGCCTCCCCAGCCACTGTATCCCGAAATGGAATGGTAAGTTACGATTTTAATCTGTATTACATTTTATATGGTGTAATAATAATTTTATCCCTTGATTGTGGTTTTTTCTCTCATTTTCCACTCTCTTTTCGTTTCTAGACATAACATTGAATCTTTTCTGTTGTCAACGTGAACTGTTGGTTATTATAGATAGTAAAAATACATGTACATTAACAACAAAACTTACTTTGGTTAGTAGTATCTATCGGTCGCGTTCAAGGGTCCCATCTATACTGGGTTATCTTTATCTGACTGAATAAATACCTGCTATGGCTCCCGACTATTACTTCTCCAAAGAGGGAAGGAAATATGTTCAGGCGACTCCTCTGAGCCTATTGGTTACTATGGAAAAAAAACATGCCGAATCAATAATTATCAATAATTAAGCTATTGTATATTTTTTATGACTGATTTCATGATTTTCAATTGAACTTTGAGAGAAATGAGAATGAATTCCAAAGCAGTCACAGCTTCTCAAATGTTTGGAAGGATGGATGTGGCTACTAATTATTGAGCAGATGGAATATCTGTTAAGTAAATTGATATTCTTTGTAATTTATCAATTATTGAATTGAATAGTTAATAATTTAAAATTCTGTAACACCATTCGTAGGATTTGATTGAGTGTTCTTTTATTGTTTCTCTACAACCCAGTGTAGTTAACAGTCTCCATCAACTGCCTCCTCCAAACTTTTCTCCTTGAAGCTGAAATTCTCCATCTTAGAAATAAATTAATAATTTATTATCATTTATTATTATGGATCATAGTGTAGATCCATATAGTAATAAATTTCATTTACTTTTTGAAATTTCACAGTAGTTGCATCAAAAATAATTTATTTACATGATAAGAAAATTTAAAAGTATAGTCAATTAAATTTGATGTTTATTGAATACGAAGATAAGGAAATTTACTCCACTAAAAGGATTGTTACAGCTCCATATATTACCATATAAAATTGGTTAATACTTGAGTAGGTTTGAAAGTTAATAACTAAGTAGGTAAGAAAGCAAAAGAAAATATAGCAAGAAAACAAGTGGAGGAGGAAACCCGTCTTGAATCTATAAAAGTGTAGATCCATATAAGAAAATATTATAAACTTTTTATTGTAAATTTAACGACTTGCAGTCAATTTTTAATTGTGAATAAATAATAATCGTACTCACTCTTGGCCGAACGTTTTTGAGCTATGGAAACTCATCTTCAAGAAATCCAAGAAAATATTATTCTGTTCATTTCATAATATAGTGTATTCAATCTAATTTAATAATCAAATCTACTGATGCTAATAAATACAGAGCTAGTTTTCTTTATATAGAAGTACCATGTTATGTTATGTTATGTTATGAAGGGACGGATTCAAAGATTCAAAGATCCTCACACGTCAACCGAAGCTTATTGTGTGTCCCTTAGAAGTACCATACTTGAAGTATGTAAAAAATTGAGTAGAACTTTCAATTAGCTATTGCATACTAATTTATTCGATTACTCTTGTCCTTTTTGTACTGTTGAAGTTGGTACATGACTTTCAATTAATTTAGAATAGATTATTATCAATAAATAAATTAATAAATAGATTGTGGATAAATTTTTGTAGGTATATGATTCCTACTATGAAATATAATATGCATTGGATAATGATGTAACAAATTTATTTCCCATTTTCACCTCTGTTATTAGGTATACATGAGCTCTTCAGGCCTCGATTGGAAGCCAGTTCTTGATGCTTGGCTGAAGACACGAACCTCGAAGGAGGTTGGAGTGTTCCAGCAACTATTTGATGAGTCATTCGCCGTCATGTACTCATGGGGCACCCAGAACCTCAACCTCACCATGAAAGTTCTCCAGTGCAATATTGTGCAACAAGTAATAACTTAATAATCAAACTCTTTCTATTACCATTTTGCTTTGAAGTGTACGTCATGCATTGCAAACTAATTTAAACTTTGTATACTACATTTAATTACATTAATTTAGTATTAACTTTTTAAGTGAATTCAACGACTTGCAGTCAAATTTTCATTAAGAATATGTAGAATTTACTCACGTTGTAGGCCGAGCGTTTTCGAATCTTTGAGGTCCATTTTCAGAGGCGTCCTCCTTGATCATCGATGTCAGTTTTTTGGTTAGAAGATTGTGGTTTAGTGTGTGGTTTAGTACAAGTTAATATTAACAACGCAGTTCGTCATGGAACAAGAAATCAAGGAAATTAATTAAGTATTGATTAGCGACATTAAATAAATTTATAAACAGATAAGCATGAATCATGAAATAAATCAAGGAGAATTTTCTATCAATGGAACTATAAATCACATACTTGAAATTCAATTATGAAAATATTACTTAAAACTGAATTATTTCTTATTGGTTTGTTTTTAATTCATTTAAAAATGGAAGAATGAATTCTGCTTCTAAGATAGAGATAACTGCCAAGTTCAGCCATCTTTATTTACGTAATGAAGCGTTTCCGGACGAATGTTTATGTAATCATTTTTCTTTATTTTGATGAGAGGATTGAGTTGGCGCAGTATGATCGATTCCTTCTGAAACACTCTGTATAACAGTTGTGCAAATAATTTATTTTGATGATAATAATTGATAATTCTATGCCAGTAGTTCAAGAATAATTATAATATTTAATAATTATAATTTTTACTCCTCTTCAGATGCTTTATATGCTGCAAGGTCTTGTCCCTACTGAAATAGAAGTGGAAGAACCTGAGCCAAAAGCTCCAGAAATTGAAGAAGGAGATGACAAAGAGCCTAAAGAAGTGAAAGAAGCTGTTGTCAAGTTAGTATAATTCCTATTCAGTTCATAGTATTTTATATTTAATGTATGGAATTTGCTTCTCAATAATTATATTATTTAAGAGAATAGAAATAGGAAACTCACGCTAACATGATTTTAGATGCTAGAAATTGCATCGCAGCATCAATAATTATACTGCCTAAATTGGCTAAAAATAAACGTGAAATTTGTTCACATAAATATAATATAGTATCAATTTATTGGCCTGACCTTAGCTTTGGGATAAGCATCAGCGTTTTAAAAGAAATCTTTGTAAAACAATATTTTGCATAGATAAGTCATTTTTCAACGCTTTCTCAATTGAAATCATCAAGGAGCACTGGTTTTATTTTACTTTGTGACTTTCATGTGAATCAAAAAATATCTAGTTTTTCTGATTTAAAAAATCTGACTTCCTTTTTCAAATTAGGATGCTTATTCTATACAAGCAAGCAGGAGAGAAACTATTTACATCAAAAAATATGAAAAAAAGTAAAATTGATTACTCGTAGAGTGGTAGAGTGTATTACACAATAGAAAGGTAGATTTATTTCCTATGATCTGGTATGATTTAGGTATTATTCTCATGGCTGTTTACTATTTTGATAATAATTTCACATTTGTAACAGGAATTCAGACCTCTACCAATCCACAAAAGCATTCAATTTTCTGTGTTCGAAATCAACTGTAAATTGTAATTGATTTTTTCACTGCATTATTTCTAATCCATATTTTAACATTTACTAGTCAATGTTTGATTATTACAATTTATTGAAATGTTTGAGAGATTTTGATGACAGTCAGTTAAGTTTCAAATTTCAGTTTTGTACTAAATTACAATCAAATCCTGTTGTCAAATACTAACTAAAATGATTCCAAAAATTATGAATGAACAAAATATATCTTCAACATAGTTAATTTCGAACTCCTTTTAATGCTTTAGTGGAGACCAAATTCACAAAAATTTCCATTTTCTGTGTTCGAAATCAACTGTACATTGTAATTAATGTTTTACTACTTTGAACATTGGCAACTGCATTAAATAGCTTATGGAAACTGATGAATTCCACTGCACATAAATATTCAGTCAGCGCAGGGAATCGAACCATGTGTATAAATTGTAACATCATCCAGAATGGCTCCAGCTAGTTGGTTTTTTCAAATCATTTGTTCATGTGATATTTAACAAAACTGTGAACTGTGTATTCTTTGGAAAATCTCTTGGCATATCCATTCTTTGTAACAAAAAGCAAGGTTCATTGCAAATTACTTTTACAGACGGAAGACGGTACCAATCATGTAAGTAATAACCAAATTCGGTAAAATGCAAGGTTTGAAATTGTAAGTGAATGACTATAGGGGAATGTGTATTGATTGTTTTTAACTCTCTATGTATGTCCAGGTGCAAGTTGTGACGACACTTGGTGCTTATTCCCATTTATACTCACCAGCAGACCTTCGTTTTAGAAATAAATCTGATACCCCCTTTTTTCTGATTTTCAGCAATATAGAATAATTTCAACTGCATAATTTATCTATTTGCAAAAATACCAACATTCAACTTGATATTTCAAAAGCAAAGCTATCTTAATCAAATATCAAGATATGTGCATTAAAATTTAACTACATGACAGTGTGTATTATTAGTCCAATGTATTTTTATTTTGTTGCTTCTAAACCTTACTTCCTGTATATTCTACACATTTGACTCTATACCAGTATTTGAATGTGCACTTTACATCTGCTAAGCAAGTAGCATTCAAATTTATTTTTCATGCGTTGTAAACAAACGTACAAAAATTATTTACAATGATTTGAAAAAATATATACTGAAAATTGGATTTCAATAAATTTACTGGAGTATTAACTTATTATAAAGCACTGCTGAAAATAATGAATAAACCTTTTTAGATGAATTAAGGCTTTATTAAACAAGAACTACGCTGAGATTTCTGAGATAAACTGAAACTAGACTCACTAAATAGCAACACCTTTATTAGGCTCTCTGTAGCAGTTAGTTAAACTGTTATTTATTTCATCATACCTTTTTGTTACATCAAAATTGGCCTAATATACCAGATTTAGGCAATAATCAGTAACCATTCATTGCCTTTGTTTTATCAACTGTATAATTGAATAATGCTATTTTTATTTAAGCTAGATCGAATTTAAACCATCTTCAACGAGCATTGAAAATCGCTCTTTTATTTTCCAAATCGTTATCAATATTATTGCCATATGACTAATATATTGTTTCGTTGCCTGATTTTGTACATTACCTGAAACTATGAAACATAAAAATTGCATCATGTTTCGCATGTTTTTGTGATTGTGGTGGAAAATCATGTTCATGATTTTAAATTTTGTCCATCAGTATCTATTTTTGAAACTTATACACTTTACAAAATTAATTTATTTAAAAGTAATCTTATCTCTTTTTGCGTGTAGTAAATCGATCACCAATGTAGAAACATATCAAACCTCTTATTCTCAATAAACTGATGAAAACAAAGTTTAAAAAATTTTAATTAGTTTTTTTTTAGTGTTTGAATACTATTTTTATGAAATTTTCATGTAAGAGATAGAATTTTTGTGTGTTACTAACTTAGGTCTGAGAATGTGTAATGCATCTTGTTCTTCTAGGTACAATATCTAGAAATGTTGAAGTGAACTCATATAATAACAACTACTTTTAGATCGTCTTTAACTTATCTTGATGTTAATATTGATAATTGATAGACGTTTATCATGAAATTTGAATACTAACATTTTCTATTCACTCCTCCATACAAGATTTTCTATCATTTGAAACTATTCTTTTTAGTAAATGTAGGCTTTATTATATTTTATCAATATCACTTGATTTAAAAAAAAAATTCCCTCACATTATGTTGGCTAATCTTATATTATATTATTTGTTATTCAATAAGAAACACTAGCAATTCGCATCAGTAAAGTAATAATTTAATAAGTGTTTTTTAAAACAATTCGAAAACACAATATAATAATTCGGATTTACAGAAAATCACATTTCATTACCGAGACTCCACGTTTAGAAATACTGTATCTCATTCTTAGAGGCATATAATATCCCATTCTGATTTATTCCGAATTTATTCTTAATACTTCAATAACTTCATTTGAACTCTGTAGTTTTTGTAACAAATACCATTTTGATATTAAACTATTGTATGCGTCTTGAGTAGACCTACACACTATCAAAGTGATACATGAAGTTCAATCATTTTCCTCTATGTACTTTTACATTAACTGTGATTTTTTTCAATGGCGTTTCTGCTTCTTGTATTGAAATATACTACTTAACATGATATTTTTATTATAGTAATTTATTATAGTATTTTATTCTATTCCATTTTAATGTTTTTTATTTTATTTTGTACTGTTTTATTTTATTTATTTTAGCTAGTAATAATAATGATAATAAATAAAAAAAATTTTAGGGTATCAATTTGAGTAGAATCCATTACACTGAAAAGCAACATTGTGAAACAATGAAAAAGTTGACAATTTTCTCAGTTTGAATCAATTATTAATCTTCTTGGTCAAGTCATAACAATATTGAACATTGTAGAAAATTCAAAAAATGTATACAGCATAATTGATTTTATATCCAGGAATTTTTACAGCTTAATTACTATAATTCAAAAGAATATTACTATTTGAAATGTGCTCATTCAATAAATAAATAAATAAATTTACCGCAGATTGAGCGCTGAACACCTGAAACGGCTGTATGTGTTTTCGTTGATATGGGGAATGGGCGCGTTCTTGGATAATGCAGATCGAGCCAAATTTGATGCATTCTTGAGAGAGAAGCTGCTCCATTTGGATTTGCCAAAGTCGAATATCAGACCTGGAGCTACAGTTTTTGATTTTGTAGTCGGTAAAGAAGGTAACGAATAACTCCATCCATTGCAATTTTCCTAGTTCGTAGCAATATTGTTCAACTACAACAAAAATAAAGATAATTGCAAATATTAATAACTTTCTCAACATATTGTTCCATTTAAAATTGATAGAATTATTTTCTCTCTTTTCATTTTAATAACAACTATACTCCACCCCGTGAAATTGGGCGTTGGGAAAGATTTCTGTGTAGCAAAAAAATAACTGGCTGCGTTGATAAACCAAATGACTGCTAGCATTAGACTTGTAGACTAGGCAACATAGCACGGTTGGTGTTGTCAATTCGTACGTTGATGTTGGCGATTCTCTACTATCAGCTACTGGCTTGGTTCCATATCTGGCAACACCGCAATTTTTTACAGTCGCCCAATTTGACGTCATAAAGTAATACCGTACTGTTTCATATAATAACACCTATGAATAATAGATCAAGCTCGTACAGGCCCTGTATAAAAACGGACAGTATACGTTTTGAAAGTGGTTGAGTTTAAGTTATGCACTTTTACAAATACATCAGAAATACATTTTCGCTTCTAACGAGGATCATGATCAGCTGATAAAGATCACTCTTCTGAGAAGCGAAAATGAAGAGCTGATGTACAAATGAGAAAGATCAAGCTGTATATCAACAAATGCATTATTAATTTTCATAGAAAAACGTTTTTAATAAGTGTTTTGCCATGGAAGACAGCAAACTATTCTACATTATATCCTATCATTTTCAGTACAAATGAATATTCTGCTCCTCTAAAATCATTTTTTATCATGAAAGTGAATTTACAAAATGTTGAATCAATTTTAAATCTATTGAGATTAGGTGATAGCAGGAGCTTCAAATGGTTTATCGCTCTGTCATGCATTGCAGGTAAATGGGAGCTATGGGATTCTATGCTATCAAACTACACCTACCCTGAAAACTCTACTCCGGATTATAGCAGTATACTTGTACCGATAAGTGACAATGTGCGTATTGACTACCTGATCAACTGTATTGCCAAGCAGGTAAGAATTTCACATGCAATTGAACAATAGTAGTTTATGCAACGATTTTATTTTGACCCTTATTAAAGCACGAGTTAGATGTAAGTTATAACACGAGCGAATGCGAGTGTTATAAATATCTCACGAGTGCTTTAATGGCCGAATAAAATCGTTGCATACACTATTTTATCTACGACCACTAGTATACATTTAATTAAAACAATTTCATTTTACCTGTGACTGTCAGAGATACCTATAACCTCTCATCTCAAATACGAAAAGTTATAGTAGATTGTTAGGTTAGCAGCTTAGTTAGCAATTTGATCAAATCAGCTGATAGTTTCACAATATTGAATTACGATATTGATTCCATCAAAAATGCTTCTGATTGGTCCAGAACCCGTGTTATAATGTAGAACCTGTACTATAATGAGCTCTTTATACAACGGGTTTCAAAAAGCATTTCGAAAAGACAGCTGTTTTGGCATCAATTGTGAAACTGTAATGAATACATTATGACATGGTCGTAGATAAATAGTATTTTTATTAATGATGGAAGCATTGGTGTGGTTTATTTAAATAATTATAAGAAGTTTAAGAAGATTTAGTACAGCTCAGATACTCCGAGAAGCTCTACTGACAGTGGCTGATAGAGCTACATTGGAGTGACTTTGGAAGGCGCGCTAAATAACACAACATATTTTTTTTCGAAGGATGAAGCCCACATAGGTAAATTGGATCATGTTTTTTTGTAGATTACGTCTTGGAGACTCCAGTTAAGGAGTATAAGACAAGTCAGATCAATATGTTGTGCTATTTTAATTGATGAGTTAGACCTACAGTTTTAGGTGGGTTCCAAACCACCGGGAAGTTATTTTACAGCAGAGAACAGAGTCATTTTGCTGGCCAATCCAATCGGTCACCCTTACAAAGAGCGCACAGGACTTTCGTAGCTTATCTCCAATTGAACAGATACCTGCTACGGCACTCGGCTATCACTTCCTTACATGTGTCCCAAAAGTGGACCTCTTGGATAATTGGCATTTTATTAATGATTTCTTTGTGACTGCGAGGCAAAAACAGCAAACCTTAAAAGTTTGCCCAACTAGATGAAACTGATGTTTTTAATAAATAGCACAACATACATTTACTTATTAAAGTTTATTTAAGTAACTTATAATTATTCTCAATTTGTAAAGAAAGCAGTAGTGGGCTGTGCCTGTTGTATCTTTACTTGACTATGCATTGTCTTTTTTTAAAGAAGAAAATAAATAAATAATTTATTTATTTAATAAATAGATAAATGAATAAATTGAACACGTTCTAAGACAAGAAACACCAGAACCCTCTCATTAGTTGGTACATTGCTGCCAACTCAATTACATTATTTTGGTGATAACAATAATACAAGAATTCACTATAATAGTTATAATCTTGAATAAATAATCATTTTTATACTGCCACTAACCATCTACCTAGTGGACTCTAAAATAAAGGAAGTTATGCTTCTGCTCTCTGTTAATGAAACTTGATTATGCTTCAAGTTTTTAAACTTTAAGCTGTCTAGTTATAACAATTTATAAATAAAACTACCTTTTTTTATTATTGCGGATGATGTCCACATGAGTCTAGAGACTTGTGCGTGGGGAATGAGGTGAATGATGAGAAACATCCATGGCTGAATTAGATTCGACCCAATGCTGTAGGAAACGAAGTCAGCCAGAGTCTTGTCTTATCACAGACAAGCGCTCAAACCAACTTCGCCACCTGAGCCTAATTAATTAGCATCAACTGGCAGTTACGTAATTATTTAACTGGTAGGTTGTGACCTCCACGCTCCATCTAAATCAATTTGGTGCCCAAAACATCCAATTTAAAATTGATGTTTCTGCTTAGGGTAAAGCCGTGATATTGATCGGAGAAGGAGGATCTGCTAAAACTGTTATGATGAAAGCGTACATGAAGAAGTCCAGTCCAGAGGTACACTTGAGTCGATCGTTCAACTTCTCCTCAGCCACTAGTCCCTACCAATTTCAGGTATGCTATTGAGCTATTGAACTTGTTTCGTCAAGTGCATTATTTTTTGGCTGCGATGAAATTGACAAATATATACAACATACTTTATTAGTTTCGAATTCCTCAAATAATATACTGAAGACTTCCGCAATGGAGGATATTGACAGCAGCATTGATAGATAGCCAAGTTTAAAATAAACGCTGCTGTACAGAAGGGTCACTGTTGTCTAGTGGTTAAGGCACCCGACCGGCAATTGGGAGTCCGTGGTTCAATACCCGGCGGTGACTAAATATTTTTGTATAGTAGCGTTCATCGATTTCCATCAGCTATTCAATGCTGTTGCCAATACCCGCCACTGCGGAAGTCTTCAGTATTATTGATGGCAATTTGAGGAATTCAAAATTAATAAATTATGTTCTATTGCTTTATCGAATAACTTACTAATTCTCTTTTTTATTTTCGGAGGATGACGCCCACATAGGTATGAGACCTGTTCGTGGGTAATGAATTGGATGATTGATGAGTTGGTCCTACAGTTTTAGGTGGGTTCCGAACCACCGGGAATTGATTTTGTAGCAGAGAACAGAGTCTTTTTTGCTGGACAATCTAATCGGTCACCGTTACAAACAGGACCTACGAGAACGCAGCTTATCTCTATCTGATTGAACAGATACCTGCTACGCCTCGCGGCTATCTGTTTTCTAGTGAACTAGTTTTCACTTCTCATGACTCAGCCAGCAGATTGTATTGGGCTGCTCGCTGAATGATGTTGAATCAGTGGCTAGGCATTGTTAAAAAAACTTCCCATGAGTGGTTGTTTTACTATTTTTTATTGATAAAAATTCAAAATCTTTGGTATTTTCAAATATATATAGTCACCAACCCAAGAGACTCTGCGGGGCCGTATTAATTTATGAACGTCCTTCAGTGTCTTGACTAGTGGGACTCTTGAAATGCCTATATAAATACTTTAAATTTCAAGACTCCCTCGATTCAAGAGACACTGAACGTTTATAAATACGGGCCTGAAAAACATGATCATCATATCTCAGCCTTAACATGCTCTTTAGTTGTACTTTTCTATTGAAAAGTTTCTATTATAATAATGGAAATTTATTTTTGTTAGTAAAATATTCTTGAACATGTATGTCTCTTACAGAAAACGATTGAAAGCTATGTTGAAAAACGAATGGGTAACATGTTTGGTCCGTCTGGTGGAAGGAAAATGACTGTGTTCATAGACGATATCAATTTGCCAGAGATCAATGAATGGGGCGACCAGGTTACTAATGAAATAGTACGGCAAACTATGGACATGAAAGGGTTCTACAGTCTTGAAAAGCCAGGAGAGTTCATCACCATCGTAGACGTGCAATTTGTCGCAGCAATGAACCAACCAGGTTGGTGGTTTCTATTGATCAGGCAATTTTCGTTTTCCGTTTTTATTGTAGTGCAATGCTATTCAACAGGATTATTAAAACGTTGTCTAAAAATTTCTGGTTTGATAATATGAAACTATAAAAATAATAATAGTGCACCGAAATTATTTAAATTATAATATTCGATTAAAATAATGAATAATTATTTTTTACTATTGGAGTAAATTTTTATTGTAGGATAAACGTTCTTACGATTTTTCACTCCTTTTATGTGGTGAATAACTTTCTGCACAACCTTATTTCTTTGATATTCTATTTATATTTTACTAGAAATCTATTATACATTTTTCATAGCCTCCATTTTTTCTATAAATTTATACTGTATATGGTCATCTCTAATGTACCACCATTTCAAATAGATTATTATTATATTTGTACTTTTTTAATTATATGTCAGGTTCTTTTATTTAGTTATCTATTAACAGAACTAAAATTAAACTTATAAAAACACTTCTTTTCTTTCTTTTCAGACTCTTGAAAGATTTTTCACTCTTTTAAAAAAAAGACTTAAAATAGCATGAAAAAAACTTGTATATTCTCAAGTAAATTATTATAATTATTGTTCTGGTTTCAAATGCCTTTTTATTATTACAGGTGGAGGTCGAAATGATATCCCATCACGTTTGAAGAGACAATTCTGTATATTTAACTGTCCTCTTCCTTCAGACTCATCAATAGATAAGATATTTTCTGTAATTGGAGAAGGTCACTACAATGTTAAAAGAGGGTTCACTTCGGAAGTGCGAAGTCTGATCAAACAGCTGATACCCCTCACTCGTATTCTATGGCAGAGAACAAGGGTTTGTTTTCCACCTTATTATGTTCTTATTCAATATTTCAAAATTTTGAAATCGCTCCAGTCAATGTAATCAAGTATTATTTTCAGATAAAAATATTTCTCTATGTTGAGCGATTGCAGAATTTTCCCACTTATATCAATCTTTTGATTCAAGGCAAGACAGAAAAGACAGATTTTTTTCCCCAATTGCCTTGTTGTGATCAATTATCAAACTTTCTCTGCGTTAAGCGAGTGCAGATTTTTTACACTTATATTAATCTTGTTATTCGAGGAAAACACTGATTTTTTCTAATTACCTTGTTGCGATCAATCCTCAAAGCAAAGAAGCTTCTCAAAACAAATTAATGATTGTTTTCATTCTAATTCTTCGACATTCCAGTTTTGTGAATCAATTATTTGAATGCAGTATTCTGAATATTGTATGTGTGATTTCCTAAACGTATAAGTTCTATCTAATATTAAAACTGACACTGTATTTCACTTTTAAATAATGTTTTACTCACATATATTGGAGATGCTTGAGGAATGCATTTCACTTCTGAAAAGAAGCTTCATCAGCCTGCCGCCAGGGGTCATGCTCTGTTTGGGTTAGGATGAGCGGCCATTATGTATTTGAAAATTGCGTTTGATTTGAATTGTGTTTGGTCGTTGAGTAAGTTTGTTCTATCTTGTTTATGGTGTTTGAATATTTCATATTGTTCCAGTGTATTTAGTTTGTGGCTTTTTTGGAATGTGTATAGAATTTGAAGATAAGTTGATTTTGTTTTATTTTGTAATTGATTGATTGATTGATTTTTTAATAAATTTGAATTTGAATTTGAATTTCCAAGTCAGTTTGGATGTTATTGTGTGAGTGCCCAGTGTTGATTAAGTGATCTGCAAATGTTGAGTCAGAGTTGGAATGTAGTGCTTTGATGTGCTCTTTATATCTTATGTTGAATGATCTGCCTGTTTGTCCTATGTAGTACTTGGGGCATGTGTTGCATTTTGAGCTTATATATGCCTGGTTTGTTGAATTTGTGAATTGTGCTGTTTGTTAGGTGAGCTGGTTTTTGTTGGATCTGGTGTTTCAGGTTGTTTGTTGTTCTGAATGCTGTGTTAAATCCGGATTTTTGGAAGATGTAAGCTATTTTGTGTGATTTTTTGTTGAGATATGTGAGTGTGACAAATCTGTTTTGGTTTGCAGGTTTTGGATTTTTATTTTTCATTTTATTCATGATTTTGTCTACTAGATTGGTGTTGTATCCGTTTTGTTGTGCTAAATATTTGATTGTATTGATTTCTTCTTTGTGGTCAGCTTGTGATAGTGGAACATTAAGGAGTCTATGGATCATGGAGTTGAAAGCAGCAAGTTTGTGTTGATTTGGGTGGTTGGATGAGTTGTGAATGAGTGTGTCTGTGAGAGTTAGTTTTCTGTAGATTTTGAATTTGCATCTCCAATATATGTGAGTAAAACATTATTTAAAAGTGAAATACAGTGTCAGTTTTAATATTAGATTGTTCATTAAGTATTTCGTCATGGAAAACATCACAGGTATAAGTTCTATCTAGAAGTTATAGATCCTGAAATAACTTGTGAATTTGAGGAAGATGATTTCGTTCAATAGTATGCAGATTACGTTTATTTGGATGAAATTTCATTCAACAAGATAGAAAAAGTAAATTGATATTGTAGTGCCCGTTTATTTGTACACTATCAATAATAATAATAATAATTTATTCGACCAATAGCGCATACAATACTTGAACACTTTCAAATTGATTCATAAAAACACACATAGTTGCTAATTGATTGAAGCGTCGTGTATTTCTGTAGGGCTTGTGTAGCTAACAATTTGATTATTGAAAATGAAAGAAGTTCCTTGATTGGAAACATTTTAATTGGAAAAATATGAAAATTGTGTCTTACCTCATACGCTCCAGGAAAAATATAAATCAAGTTCTAATTTTGAGTCAAATTCTAATGTTTCACTTCTGATCTAAAGCATTGTATTGCATTAAACTCGTTCCTTGAAGTTTTTTATTTGACAATTTTTGAAGATCTGATACTGTTCAATTTCTATTCAATAAATGAAGATTCATTTATATTATGGCTTCAAAAGATTGGCAATATCTATAACATTTTTAAATGGATAACTTTTCTGCTTTCTCAGGTGAAACTTCTGCCAACACCAGCCAAATTCCATTACGTGTTTAGTCTGCGGGACTTGTCACGTATTTGGCAAGGCATGGTTGGCACATTGAGCACTGTAATTGACAGTGAAGATGTTCTCATGGTTTTATGGAAGCATGAGTGCACTAGAGTATTCTCTGACAGGTAATTAACCGATTTTTCTGCACCTTTTGTCACCCTATTGGACTATAAAACTTTCAATAGGTCATTCCTCTCTATTGAAATCCAAACATAAACTCATAAATAGGTATAAAACCAGCTCATCACTCCTGAATATCATTCAGACAAATGCACCTTTGTTTCAATACAGAACTCGGTGAATGAAAATTGCTGATCTTTCTATGTAGTGGCGAAGGTTATATTGTGAAAGATATCGATAATGAATAATAAGACGAAGTTGTCACAACCACGTTTATTGAAAATAGTGAAATACTTGTTTCGGTTGTTACACCATTATCAATCTCAAACAAACAAAACAAACGGAGTTCGTTTGAGATTGATAATGGTTTAACAACCGAAACTATTATCTAACTATTTCTCAAATAAACAAAACAAACGGAGTTCGTTTGAGATTGATAAAGGTGTAACAACTGAAACAAGTATCTCACTATTTTTTATAAATATAGTTGTGACAACTTCGTCTTATTATTCATTAAAATTTCTGATATAACAACCACAGTAGACCACACCTGTTCTTAGTTTTAATAATTTTAACACCCGATGTCCCACTGCATGACTTCATCTATGTGATTGATAATAATAATGTTCTTATTGTGAGAGTCTATTCGTTGTATGTTATTATATTTCTATTATTTGGTGCATCATTACATAATTTCCATTGCAGGTTCACTCTAAAGACAGACAAAGAATGGTTTGATGGAGCCTTATTGGAAATTGTTGAGGAAAAGCTTGGACCAGAATACAAAGAAAAGTCTCTACCTGATCCTGTATTTGTAGATTTCATGAGGTGCCCATTTTTCCTTACTTTTTGTTAACGATATGCAGCTGTAGTTGACTGCTAGTCTCAGTAGTGAAATCCTGAATATTACACAAAATTATTTCCTCAGAATAATTCCCATGGTTCCTATTACAATTTCTAACAAATTTGTGTTATAAGAAGATGAATACATTAGTTATTTGAAACTACCTCCCATTGTATTAGTAGAGAATTCTTAGTATCTTTTGAGAACTATTGTTTATTTATTTATTGTGTAAACTTCTTGAAGTAACCATGATTACTATTCACATCAATGCATTCATGTTTGGCCTTATGAGTTTTTTCTCATTGAAACATTTGAAGCTGTGCTTTGGGCGATGCTTATTTAAGTTTAACTTTTGTCAAGTACTGGCATCATTAATTAAATCAATCGTATGTTTATTATTATGATTGAACTCTGTGAATGGCCTGAATGACCACAGCCTGCCAGATTTTCTCATAATTTTGGGCAATTGATGTTGTTTATTTTTATTTTTAGTCTTTGACATTGCCAATGTCCGTAGTGTCATAATGTCGTAGTGCGTTACCCGGCAACCCGTCGATCGCGATCGACTGGTCGATCGCAGGGTGATTCTGAGTAGATCGCGCCGATTCCTGGAATTTTTTCAAAACAAACAATGTGTGAAGTGTACGCGAGGGGAAGACATAAATATTCTAGTTTTAAAGACTATATGTTACAAATGACAAGATACCCTTGAATAAATTAGCAGGCATGACACCAGATGGTGCTGCCGCGTTTACAGGCGTACATAACGGCCTTGGAGCACTGTGCCGAAAAGACGATGAATTCCTAAATTTTTTGTCATATTGGTGTATAATTCATCAACAATCTTTGTGCGAAAAATTTTCTAATCTTAATAACATGATGGAGGCAGTGGTACAACTTGTGAACGGGATAAGAGCACGCTTCAAAAGAGACAATTTTGGGCGTTAATGGAGAAAATGAAACTCGAGTTTGGTGAACTGCTTCTGTATGCTGAGGTGCGTTGGCTAAGCAAAGCAAAGACCCTTCGCCGATTTTACGATTGCCGGTCATTAGAGAATTTCTGAAAGAGTGCAAAGAGGACTATTCATACTTGGAGGACACGTTGTGGCTGCAAGATTTAGCCTTTCTTATTGATATTACTGAAAAACTTAGAGAGTTGAACTTACAACTACAAGGCAAGAATATGAACATTTTGACACTGTCAGTTGTGAAGGCATTTCCATCAAAACTTCAACTATGGGAAAAAAATCCGTAAGTTTGACCTCAAACATTTTTCTACTCTGGAAAAATTATTGAAAAACAAGCGAGTAAAATCAAGTTGGCAATGAAGAAGAAGTTGAGCATGAAGACCGCCTGGGTGAAGAATACCAGTACTCAGACAATGACAGACACGTCGAAGTATTAAGCATATTATTACAGAAAGAGTTTGAAAATCGTTTCACTGATTTTAAAGCGCTCGAAATCATTGCTGAGTTTGTAGCAAATCTTTTTGTAACTGTCGATGTTGAACGTGTTCTTGAAGAATTCCAAAAACAGTTTCAAAGTGACGCCACCGTGCTCATTGAGCTAGGAATAACAACAGTGATTTAAACCTGAAAACTTCTGTAACTGAAGGATCTTTCAAATTCTGGACTCTTGTTCCCAAAGAAAAATACCCGCCACTTAACTTATGTCCCTATTTTCTTTGACCTATCTATGTGAGTCTCCATTTTCCACCATGACCTTTATCAAGAACAAGTATTGGAACTCATTGCACAAGTGCATAAGACTGGCGTCCACGAGCTACAATCCTTTTTTTCCTGTAAATACTATTGCTATCTAGTCTTGAGACTAATGAGCAAATTTGTTCTATCCTAACTTACTAATCTTGAAATAATACAGTGAGACTCTCATTAGAATCTGTTACTGCTAATGATAATTATGTACACTTATTTAACTGCACTAAAAGCTAGGTTTCACTCAATCACTGCTCTGCTTTTTCACTGGACGAGCTACAATCCTGATGTAACAATGCTGTCGAAATAAATGGAATGCCAGCCACTAAAAGTAAGGTTGGAACATTCAATTTAATGTTGATAAAAAATTTGCTAGTTTTATTTAATAAAGCTCAGACCATTTTATTAAAATTAGTAATTGAATTAATAAAATCCTAAATTATTTAGTTAGTTAAACAGATAGTATTACTCAAGTTATTGTAAAATAATCCTTCACATTCTAGCCACCACCACTCCCCCACCCAACCACTTGAGATAGCTAGTTACTATAGAAAAATAATTATGTCGATGTATGCGATTTTGAACGAAATCGATCTTGAGTCAGAAAAGGTTGCCGGGCCCTGTCGTAGTGTTTGTAGTGATGAAGCTTCTCTTTAGAAGTGAAATGTGAATTTCCTTGTAATGAGTACAGTTCTGTCTCAGTGAATAAAACATTGAACGATTGTGTATTGCAGAGATGCTCCAGAGCCAACAGGTGAGGAGGGAGAAGACACTGACATGGAGCTGCCCAAGGTTTACGAGCCCGTATCCAACTATGATGAACTGAGGGAGCGATTGGACATGTTTTTGGCTCAGTTCAACGAGATGGTTCGGGGCGCTGGCATGGACCTTGTCTTCTTTCCTGACGCCATGATGCATTTGGTCAAGGTATTTTTCAAGAAAAATTAAGTTGAATTAATGATTCAACTTAGATGAATAATTATTGAGAATGAACGAGATGGATAGATAATGAGTTAATGATTCTCCTGCTATGGATTATTTTCAAAATTATTTTGAGCTTCGATTTTTTCAACAAAAGAATATAGTTCCACTAAACTCTGTGCAAACCTTAGATTGCAATTTTATGCTTATGGGGTACAGTGCTGTCAAGTTTTTTTTAGGATGAAGCCCACATAGGTCTGAGACCTGTGCGTGGGTAATAAGTTGGATGATGGTGATCATGAGCTGGACCTAGTTTTAGGTGGGTCCCAAACCACCGGGAAGTGATTTTAAAGCAGAGAACAGTGTCTTTTTTGCTGGCCAATATAATCGGTAACCCTTACAAAGAGTGCCCAGAACAACGCACCTTTTCTCTATCTAATTGAACAGATACCTGCTACGGCTCACGACTAAAAAAACGGCGCACTTCCCTAAATTACACAGGAATTCGAAATTAATGAATTATTTACTATATACTTGTCAATTTAATAAATAGTCAGTTCTTTCAAAACCAACATGTGATATACAAGCTGGTATGGCTGTCTAAAATGTGCGCTGCTATACAGTAGAGTCTTTGTAGTCTAAAGATTAAGGGTAATAGGTTCGTGGTTCGTTTCCCGACGGTGACTAAACATTTTTGTGCAGTGGCGATTTCCATCAGCTATTTTATGTTGTTGTCAATATCCGCCATTTCGGAAGTCTTTAGTATAATTTAAAGCACTTTAAGGATACCTTCCACAATATCACCTTCGCCATTACTAAGAAAGCACTTTAAGGAATTCAAAATTAATTAACTAATGGAAGGATAGTGTTATAATAATAAGGAAGTGGTGGCCGCTAGCTGAGAGCGGTGTCAGAACAATCGTGATGTTCAGCTACAAGGATTCCGGAATGCTCTTGGAAGAGTGACTTGCAGAAAAAACAAAACGTTTGCTCTATTATCACTTATCCGATACTTCGAAGCCCACCTAAAACTGTGAAAACATTAATTGCACTATCAATCGTCTCATTACTCACGTACAAGTCTGAGACTAAAGTTGGCTCCATCAGCAAGAATATAGTCTTTAGTCACCTCTTCCCTGATGGTTGATTTCAGATTTCAAGAGTGATTAGACATCCTAGAGGCAACGTTATGTTAGTTGGAGTTGGTGGCTCTGGAAAGCAGTCATTGACAAAGTTGGCTTCATTTATTGCAGGCTACAAAACCTTTCAAATTGCTCTCACAAGGTATTTATTGTATTTCAATCATAACTATCATCTCTCAAACATATTTTTGTATTTTATGTAAAATGATTCAGGAGCATTGAGATGCATTGTACTTCCTCAGTACAGTACTACAATATTATTGAGTTTGTTTAATTAAAATTTAAAAAAAACTACAAAAAAATGCTTGTTTCTACTATGTTCAAATAAATTGTACCGGTACTTCAATATTAATTTTACAGTACTATAATATTATTGAGTGCGTTGAATTAAAATAATAAACTTGGAAAAATACTGATTCTTCTAAGCTGGAATTTATTGGCTGAATGTTCATATTGTCTTGATTCCAGATCATACAATGTGGCAAATTTCCTTGAAGATTTGAAACTCCTTTATAGAACTTGTGGTGTTCAAGGAAAAGGAACTACCTTCATATTCACCGACTTGGATATCAAGGAAGAGGGGTTCTTAGAATATCTCAATAATATTCTTTCATCAGGTAGTCATTTCAATTTTTAACTAATTATATTTTAGTATATTTTTCTAAAATTGAAACCAATATACATTAACTTGGCAGAACTGGAATTGTTGGTAGAATGTTTGTAGCCTTCATATTATTATTATTATCATCTTTGATATTTTACGATGTCTATCATGGATCCGCTTTATTGTCCATAAGTTTTAAGATTTCATTGCCATTCAAAAATGTCCAAAACTCAACAGAAATCAATTGTCTGATTATGTCAATTTTCTTTGAAAGCACACACTAATCATAAATCAAATTGAAACCTAATTTAGGTTGGACAAAACCTATTATCACATAATATAGAATTAGATTCAGAAATATTCAATCTTAGTACAATAATTTTGGTGATGCTAAATAGGCAATGACCGTCACATTGTAATGTTTTATTGTACGTACTATACTTATTTGATAATCACAGCAAGCTGTTATACATTCTATTATTGTACACATTAATTGTTTATTATTATTATTTTAATTATTTGCTCATTATTTTCTATGAATCACAAGTTTTAAATGATAGTTTTTGAGTTGCAAAGCTAGATCTTCAAGTTTTTGTCATATTATTATCATACATGAACCAAGAGTAATGAATGACATCTATTGTTTAGAAAATATTAAACTCTTAACATTTTTCTGTTTTAGGTGTTATATCCAATCTTTTCACAAAAGACGAACAACAGGAGATAATATCAGAGTTAACGCCAGTTATGAAACGTGAAAATCCAAAATGTGCTCTAACACATGAAAATGTTATGGAACATTTCCTTGTTCGCACCTGTCAGAATCTACATGTAGTCTTCTGTTTTTCTCCTGTGAGTTATAATACTGCATGACAAAATTTTCTGTACAGTCTATTCAGTCTTCTCTATAATATAGTTCTCATTAGTATAGGTTGAAATTGATTAGGATTGCGATCAGGACCAACTATCTGATGACTTGATTTGAAGTATTAAATTCATGATATTCTGAACATTAGTATTCACGTATTTCCGAATTCATGTATTTTTGGTGATTAACTTTCCTTTGAGTTTTAATAATAATAAAACACACTCACGCTGCATTATCACACAAACCTTCTGCCAGAATTTCCACATACAGGAATTCAGAAGAAAAGAATAGGAAAGTTTGACCAAAGAATGATTAACTAAACGAATATAGGAAACTTGTAAAGGCATAGTTAATGTGAAGTGCCATTCTTAAAATGTTATATTCTCTAATGTAATAATGAGAAAAAGAAATGATGAAGTAGGGCGTTGAACAGGCTTTCTGCAATAACAATTCGCAATTCCTGTCGAAAACAATGAACATAAATCCCTTATGTGAAGAAATAAGAGAAAAAAAAGAATAATTTCATTCTTGAATTTCTTCTTCCATAACGATCTGCGTTGTTAATACTAACTTTTTATTGTAAATTCAACAACTAGCAGTCAAAGAAAATGGCTGCAAGTCGTTGAATTTACAATGAAAATTTAATAATAATTTAATATTATTTGGAGCAGGGAAACTAGTTCCAGTGGATGAAACGTTTCATTTCTTAAAAATTGTTTTCAAATTCATTCCAACTTTTAAAATTACTGCAGTTTAGTTTGTGTTTACTGCCCATTATTATTGAACATATTGTTATTCACATTAGTGAATTGGTTTTTAAAGAAAATAAGAGTTATACTACGTGTTCATCACATCTTTATTACAGTATCATTTTCAATGGTCATTGATTCTTAAAATTGAAAATTTTAAATGTTATATTCTGTTTTTTCTATTAAATTATCAGCATCAAATTATCAGAGCAATCAAACAAAATCAATAACTTCTAGAAAATCTTCTAGAAGCTCTATTCGCCTATTTCTAAGAATAAGATTTCAAGAAATATTTTTGTTTTTTCTTTTTTGAAAACAATTGAAGAGTAATGTTTCATAACATTGAAGAGCTGGGAATCGAAATGTTGTGTTTGTTATTCTTATAATTGTTTAATATATAACAAATTGTAATTGTTTCTTATTCTTATAATTATTGTGTTTCTTATAATAAAATTCAGGTTAAAGCCAAGTTTGTTACAAACTTCATTTATCTATTCCAAGAAAATGAAGATTTTCTATTTAGAAAATGTTAGAAGATATTTAAACGAAGATTTACTTTTCCAAGATTTGGACAAAGATTCTTATTTATTTATTTATTTAATACAATCTCTTTGGAGGCAACAGGTTAACACCCACAACTGCCTCCTTAACACAGCTTGAAATAATACAACATACATGTAATTTCTAAACATACTGTGTTGTTCTTGTTCTTTCTCTTTTTGATAACAATTATTATTAATAGATAGAAATTAAATGTTTTTTTCTTATCGAATTCAGGTCGGAGAAAAGTTTAGGAACCGAGCACTTCGTTTCCCAGCGTTGGTGTCAGGCTGCACCATAGACTGGTTCCAGCCGTGGCCAAAGGATGCTCTTGTGGCGGTTGCTGAGCATTTCATCACCGACTTTGAAATAGAATGCACTGATGATGTAAAGAACGAACTGGTCAACGCACTTGGCTTCATACAGGATGTTGTTTCAACCACTTCTAGCGAGTACTTCCAAAGGTAAAATATCACTATCACTCTAGCATCACAGTCCAAAGAAAAATTAATTTTACCTAATAAAACTCAAGTTAAATTTTACGATCTTCTTGATACCTGCCTTATTGAGTTGATGTTATTCGCCTTCTTTCAGTACAGTACATTTAAGTCATGAAAATTAAATGATTAAACTGTAAATAGGTAAAAAATACTTTGTGGTCACTGTAGAAAGCAATGCTTTTCAAGAAAATTTTCTTATAATTCAAGCAAGCTCTAGGTTAGGTAATCTTCTCTTTTTTATTTTTATTACTGATGATGCCCACGTGAGTCCGAGGCTTGTGCGTGGGTAATGAGGTGAATGATTACACATAAATGCCTGGCGGTGGAGCGGGATTCGAACCCACGACCACTTAAACAATAGCAAGCTGAAGTTGCGACGCCCCAACCAACTGCGCTTTATTTTCAACCTATTAACATTTCAATTATGTAACGTTTGTTTGTATTTATTTATGTACAGTTTGTTATTTTTTTATTGCTGATGATGCTTACATGAGTCTGACGACTTGTGCTTGGGTAATGAGGTGAATGGGTGAAATTGGGTAATGGAAGCAGAAACTCAAGAATCGAATAATATATCTCAATGTTGACAATATATTTCAATCTGGACAATGTTTAGGTGCTGTGCGTTCATATTTTCATAATTACATAACTAAGGTAATATCACAAGTTAGATTTTGAAGTAACTGACACGTTACCAAACTAACAAATATACAGAAACAGAATTTATTAATTTCGAATTTCTCAAAGCGCTATTAATTTATACGAAGACTTCCGCAATAGCGGATATTGACAACAGAATTGAATCGCTGATGGAAATCAATGATTGCTACTGACAAAAATATATTTGAGGAATTCGAAATTAATAAATTCTGTTTTGTAATGTCTTCCAGTTTCAACGTGTAGAGACGAGCTTGCAAAAGAGCTCACTCAACAAATAAATATTTTATTTTCTAAAACTTAAAATTCTAAAACTTTATGTTCAAATAAAATGTTTCTTGTAAATATTCATTACTATTGAAATATATGTATTTGTGGTTTAGATATGAGAATAAAATGTATCATGTTGACTATCAATAGAATTAGCCTAAATCAAATAAAAAACTTCGTGAAAAACAAGAAACTATGTACAGTCATTTGTTATGTCATATTTTAACAATAGCAATCAATGTTCTACAGTCGGGTTGAATATGTTGTGTGCAAGGATAATACAGGTAAATGAGTTCATACCTGTATATTATTTGAAATTTAGGTTTCTATGATTTGTCTTAATTCATCAACCAATCATGAGCTGTGGCTTTGAAAGTCTTGCAGTGTGCTATGTCATTGATGTATCATGATGTGTGTCATTGATGTATTGAGAATTATTTTATAAAATCATTCAAATTGATAAATCGTATCTCAGAAGATAATCTATTCTTTGTGATCCTGTGTGCTACTGATTTTGATTATTTTGTTCAGGTACCGCCGTGCAACACACGTTACACCCAAGTCTTACTTGAATTTTATTGGCGGTTACAAAACAATTTACAAGCAGAAACAGAAGGAGCTGGGAGAGGGCGCTGCTCGCATGGACACGGGTCTCGCCAAGCTGGAGGAGGCGTCCGGCTCTGTTGAAATGCTCAAACATGAGCTGGCGCTAATGGAAAGGGAGCTGGCGTTGGCTTCGCAGAAAGCCGAACATGTGCTGTCTGAAGTGACGGAGCGCGCCATGCAGGCTGAGGCGGTCAAAGACCAGGTAGAGAATGAATCAAATTTATTTGATTAAGGCTAGAACTTATTTCATTCAAATTTAATCTTCTAGAGTTTTTTCTCCCACCTAACTCCCAGCATGAATGAATCAAATTTGTTTTATTAAGGCTAAAATTTATTTTATTCAAGTTAAGCCTGCTAGATTTTTTCTTCCAGCTAACCCCCAGCAATATATTACATAAAGTTAAGCTAGAGCTATGAGAAACTTTACAGTATTCAAATTTATAGAACAAAATATAAACTATAGGATTACAGAAATCACGCCCAAAATTTACTGTCTTTACTTGATAACATCTTTATAGTTGGGTATTACTATTATATTTTTTGCGTAAACATATTGAAAAGAAAGTATGTAATGAATATAAAGAATAATTTTTTTATTATTCACTCAAGATCATTTTTTTTAAATCCTTTTTTAGATCGTTGAATATATTTAATATATTATATTTATTATATAATATATATATCCTTATCAGTGTATACAATACATTGATTATTTCATTGTATTTTATTCAGTTGAAATTATCTTGTATACAATGATGTTTGTATAATGTTAAGGCTAAGTGGAAGAAGAGACTATGATTTCTACTTCTCTTTTAATAGAGAATTTTTCACTTGAATGAGAATAATATCTGTTTGTTCAAAAGCAATGCCCATAAAAATTCCTTAAATGCTCCCATCGACGGTTTAGATATGTTAGTATTGGGCCTTTATAGCTCATAATATTTGGGATGATTGTGCTTCAGCATGGTATTTCCAGTGTAACTTGGACCTAACTTGAGATTTTGATTCTCCAGTTGAAATTTTGTGAAGAAAGTAGTTGTGGGCAATAACCTGTTGTAGCTTTACGTTGATTGTATTTCAGTCATGATAAATAAATAGATAATTTGTACTTGTATAGGTGATGTGTGTCAAAGAAAAGGCTGAAGCGCTGGTGGCTGGCATCGCTCATGAAAAGGCACTGGCTGAGGAGAAACTGGAGGCGGCCAAGCCGGCCCTAGAGGAGGCTGAGGCTGCTCTTAACACTATCAAACCGGCACATATTGGTGAGACTAGCAGTATAATAACTAGTAGTTCTGTAGACCTCAGGGTGCGTGTGTAGAGAAATAAAATTAATTAGTTCGAAGTTACTGACAATTGAACAAACTGACAAATTTACTTAAACAGAATTTATCAATTTCGAATTCCTTTAATTGCTATCAGTTCCCGGTGGTGACTGATATTTTTGTACAGTAGCATTCATCGATTTCCATCAGCTATTAAATACTGTTGTCAATATCCGCCATTGCGGAAGTCTTCAGTATAAACTGATAGCAATTAAAGGAATTCGAAATTGATAAATTCTGTTTAAATAAAATTAATGTTCTTGATGATAATTATCATCGCAAAATGAAGCACAATCATCAGACCTAACCATTAATTTAATTTTCGTCGCAATATCTGACTTCCACAAAAGTTCATTCTGTATCACATCACCATGACTGAGTTTCTATTTTTCAGACAGCTGATTGCTCAAATTAGGTCAGATTTAAATGTCTGAATGAATTTATAGAACAATATTAATTGAATATGTATAATTATTATCATTTACTTAGTTATCACTTGTTATTATACTTAATATTATTTTCAAAACGTTCTATTCTTTATTCTTACTCTGTACTAATATGCAAGGTTTGCATATGCCATATTCACGAGTTGCTCAATATTAAATGTATTTTTATTTCAGTACATTAGGCCTCACGCAATGGATATGATGACGTCACAATTCACAATGGAAAGCTGTTCAACTGTTTTATTTGGGCTTCTTTGAGCTGTCTCACCACCACTATACTGTAGCACGTTGACAACTACCATTATTGTCATTGCTAGTAAACTAAGAGGAGGTATTTGTCTTGGGCTGCTTATGCAGTGGAGCATTCAATATTCAATTATAATCGCCATCGAAAAATAAAATATATGTTGTGAATGTAGGTATTCACTAGGCTCTAAACTGTCATACACCATCCCATGGCAAGAGTTTTGGTTTTGCAATGCTGATTATCATCGAGTATTGGATACTGCACTGAGCAAGCTCCTATAGCCTTCTTAATTCAATTTCTGAGCCTGATTTGAATTATTTGATATATTAAATTTGTATTTGCAGCAACTGTACGTAAACTGGGCCGACCACCGCACCTCATAATGCGTATTATGGACTGTGTCCTGATACTATTCCAAAGAAAATTGCATGCTGTAATCGCTGATACAGCTGCTCCGTGTCCAAAACCATCGTGGGCCGAATCATTAAAGGTACAAAAATCTATCTTATTAGTATGTTAATATACTCTTTGTATGTTTAACTTTTTCTAACGAAGGATCAATTCTTTAATAACTTGAGAGAAATCCAATATTCATTTTCAAAACCATTAACAAATGATGGAAATGAAGACTATTGTATTCTGCAATCATGATATGCCCATCATTGAAATCAAGATTTGACTCATTCATAACTTGGAATCAGGTGAACAAATTGTTTCAATCTTAAAATAATTCAATGTAATGGGAATGAAGTCTATGACTTCTATAGTCATACTATTACCATCATAAAAACTGAAATTCAAAACTTGTCTATTAAAGGCGAAGTTGAGACTATAAAGTCTCTCCTTTTCCTGATCTCAAATTTATTCATTCAAATCAAACTCACAATTTACAAATCAGTTTCTGTGAATGTATATAATGCTTACCTTACTCATCATAAATAGAAAAAGCATTTAATTGTTATTAAAAATAGGTTAAAATTACTATAAATTATTCAATGCAGGGTATGCAGGAAAATAATAATAATAATTAAAGTTTTTAATTTGTAAATTTTCCCGAAAGTTTTTAAGCCTTTACCACACACATACAGTAACTTTGATAAGCAATAATCTATTGCATCTTCTATAAATTTATAACCCTGATATCCACTCTTATTCATCTCAATAGGTTGCAAGGTTTCCCTATTTATTGTTCCAATACTAATTTTGCTTTTTCAATACTAATATTGCTTTTTATTCTTACTAAGTTTCTTATTTATATTCTTATTCGATATCCTTACTAAGTGTTGGATCACACAAATATTATTGTTCTGCAACTTTAATTGTGTTTACTTGAGATAATTATATTTTTACATAATACTTCTCTCTTCTCAATAGTTATCATGAAATTATTGCACTTTCAAACTTCCTTGCAGTCTGACCTTTATCCGTAGTTTGTATTCCCATTTATCTTTATTTCATGAATTTATTTTCTTCTTTCTTTCTTTCTTTCAATCGTTCATTTTGCAATATTATTGGATATTTTTACAGTAATAATGTACTCATACTTTTGTAAGATTTTTTATCAGCATCCTTTTTCAACTCATTTTAGATGATGGCTAGCACTACGTTCCTGCTTCAACTGCAGAACTACCCGAAAGACATAATAAACAATGAAATGGTGGAACTTCTGCAACCATACTTTGAAATGGAGGATTACAACATGGACACTGCCAAAAGGGTTTGCGGTGACGTGGCAGGCCTGCTGTCCTGGACTAAAGCCATGTCCTTCTTTCATAGCGTCAATAAAGAAGTCCTTCCTCTCAAGGTGAGCACTTCCATTCAGTATCTATAGAAATAAAACCCTTTGTTGATCATAATTTATCAGTTTCAAATTTCTCAATGTTCTCAAAGTGAAGACTTCCGCAGCATTTTTGAGCAGTAGTGTTCATCGATTTCTATGAGCTATTCAATGCTGTTGTCAATATCCGCTATTGCGGAAGTCTTCAGTATAATTATTCAAATCAAATGAAAATTTATTCCTATTCTTCTTTGACATTTGCAAACAAAATAATTTAAAACTTTTTAAAGAATCTATTATACCTGCAAGGAACAATCCTGAAAGCATCCTGAGAAATTCGAAACTAATAAATTATGTTCTGTATATTTGGCAGTTTGAAAAATTGTCAGCTCCTTCAAATCCAACCTTTGTTGATATTGCGATATTTCTGTTTCACCCCTGCGAGAAAAAATATTGCAGAATAGAAGCTACTGCAATCAGGATTTCTTATAAGGGATTTCTTATCAAAAGCGCAAATTACAACCCGATTGGGAAAAGAGATATTGTAAAAACTGATCAAAAGATAGAAGAAAGAAGAGATAGAAGTTTTGTTTTCAAACTTTCTATCATTTTTATTTCACTCACTGATAGTGTATGTACTATTAACATTGGGCGGTTCCGGAGTATGGAATTTGAAATATAGACTTCAAAAACGATATTTTACATTTTTCTGAGCGTAATTCTTTAACGCTCTTTAATACAGCTAGAAGTAGTCCTACAGTCCTATTTTTAACTGCGAGTAAAATGCTTTAAAACGTATTTTTTCTTTTTTTGCAGAGTATTTTTTATGAATAGTTATGCTCTTTTAGATGTAACCAACTTGTTATTTACTTTTTGTGATGATAGAATTTATTTTTGTTTTCATGCATTTCATAGCTTTCTATTTGTTTTGCAAAAATGTATTATTTTATTCTTTGTGATCATGAACTTCTATATGATGTGAACTTTTTCAGTGATAATTAGAAAGCATTCATTTCACTTCTTTTGACATTCCTAGTACGTATTCAGGTATTGTTTGAAGACCGACCAATTGTTTATATATTTTTTATTTCATTTTATTCTATTATTTTTATCTCTTATATTTTGTGAATTTTTAAAATGGGTTTGGATATGGGGCTATTTACAGTCTCACCCGAGCCTAAATAAAGTGCTTAATCTATCTACAGTCCAGTCACACACAATGTTGGTTTTAAATTACTTTGAACGTTCTTTAGATCTTAAAATTACGTTTTGTATATTCGACTCTCCTACCAATCAAAGGTTTTTTACAGGGTACTGGTGCGTCCCAACACAAACTTATGAACTGAACACTTAGGGAGCATTGAAATATCTTTCATAATTTTTGTTAACTTTTGAAGTAGAGCCTTTTTTATATTGCACTGAGAACATGCAGAATATCGAACATCAAGTCTCCAATAATGAAAAATCATAATTAAACGTACTTTTATGAATGTAAATTTATATTTTTCTTTTAGTCCGATAATGCTCACATGAGTTTTGAGACTTGTACGCGGGTAATGAGGTGAATGTTGAGAACCAACCATGGCTGAATAAGGTTTGAACTCATGGCTGCAGGAAAAGAAGCCAGCCAGAGTCTTATCTAATTATAGACAAGCTCCAACCAACTGCTGCCAGTGATATTAAATATCAATATCCAGATTAATCAGCCTTTCTCTGGCCTTGTCTACCTTATAATATGTTATAAGGTCTTTCTCCTACTCATTTCAGAAAGGCTTTTTTGAACAGGCCCTTCTGCTCTTTGCAAGAAGTTTTCTCTAATTTTTAGTATTTTATATTGTTTTTGTGTCATTTTTATTTTATTTTTTCGATGTTGTCAATGACCGTTAGTGTCCGATGGCAAAAAAAAAATGTAATCCGTATCTATCTATTTACTTTTCATTCTACTTGGAAAAAACATCTGGTATCACCAGAAAAAAACTTGTTTGCGTATATCTCGCAGTACCATGAAGTCAAATTCAAATTCAATTTATTTTCAAAGATTCATAAAAAGTACAAAAATATTCTTGCCAATACATAAATACACAGAGTATTTTTAAGATTATGCTTACAATGCTTAAAATCAATTGTAAATACAATCCTTTTGAATGGAAATTGACTCACGTTATGGCGTGACGGCCGTTTCGCTCTGTTCTGCTCTAGACAACAGAGCGAAACGGCCGTCACGCCATAACGTGAGTCAATTTCCATTCAAAAGTGTTTTTTAAGTTTATAATACATATTAGTGGAAACAAGATGGATCTTCAACATCATCAAAATACAATCCACTTGTTGAAAGTACACTCATACTTTCGCCTGCAAATGGGAGTGAATATCTTATGAAAAAACAAGTCGTTGGTTATTGAATGACATTGGTGTGTGTATGCAGGCTAACCTGACGATGCAAGAGGCGCGACTGAAACTGGCGATGGACGATTTGTGGCGAGCGGAGCAGGAGCTGGCGGGGCGCGAAAATGCGCTGGGAGAAGTGAAGGCGCAGTACGACAACGCGGTCAGCGACAAGCAGCGTCTAACCGACGCGGCCAACGTGTGTCTGCGCAAAATGACCGCCGCCACCGCCCTCATCAACGGCCTCGGCGGCGAAAAGGTGCGCTGGACACAGCAGAGCAAGGAGTTCAAGAAACAGCTCGGCAGGTAAACAAACAATCCAACATGCTGGGTGTTTAAGGAGGAATCTACCCTACTACACCAGCTGAAATTAAGTTGAAATCAGTCTTAGATCAGTTGAAATTAATAAATAGTAAAAAATTCCAATACCTTCAATTCAAAAACAAACATAATTCAAATGAAGATACAGCTTTAAACGTGTTTGTAAACGATAATCAACTAGACCAGGAAGAAAATATTGCATTTCTAGGAGTTTTGTTGGAAAGACGATTGACCTGGGCTCCATACATTGAGAAAATTATGTTGTAAAATTTCATCTGGGGTTTTTGTCCTGCGACAGCTTGCTAGATTGAATGACAAAAAGTTACTTTTTACAGCTTACCATGGGCTCTTACTGTCAAATATAAGGTATGCTATCTTAGTATCGGGTAATTCATCAAAACAAAACCTTGATAGGGTGTTTAAGATCCAAAAGAAAGCGGTTAGGTTCGTAGAAAGAGTAAATAGATTAGATTCATGTAGGCCGTTGTTCAAGAGACTTGGTCTCCTAACTGTACCCTGCTTATGTGTGTATGAAGCTACTTTATATGTAAAAACGAATGATATTAACCAAAATCTTGACGAACAAGATTATAATACAAGAAGCCAAGGAGATTATCACTTGGTGAGTCACAATACTAGCTTATTCAAACAAAAACCTAGAGTTATATTGGTAGGAAACTCTACAACAAGCTACCGCAGTTTTTAAAGAGTCTTCAAAATATAGAAATATTTAGTTGATAAAGCTTTATATAGATTCTCGCTTAAATGGTCAGACCATATTGAATACCTTAAAGGCAAAGTGCGTAAATATATATTTGCTTTTAAAAATCTAGGTGAAATTGTGGATGAAAGAGGATTGAGAATTGCTTATTTTGCTTATGTTCAGTCACTCCTTTCATTTGGAATCTTAGCTTGGGGAGGCGCCTTTAAAAGTATTATAGAACCTTTATTTATAATTCAGAAATCAATTTTAAAGATTGCCTTCAAAAAGAGTAGGAGATATCCAACATCCATTCTATTTCAAGAAACCAAAATACTTTCTATACTTAAATTATTCACTAAGTTTCTACTATTGCACATGTTTAAACATTTCGATGATATTTTCAATAGAATTCAGCATAATCATTTTACACGTTATTCTAGAAATACAGAAATTACTTCATTTCAACTATATAAAACCTTTTCTACTACAAATTCCTACTATTTAGCCCATCAACTTTTAATAAATATTAGTAAGCAGTATCCACAAAATAGCTTTTTCTCAACAACATCTGTCAGTTGTTTAAAAAAAAGAGTTGACCAGTGGCTGTCTTCATTGTCCTTGGAGAGCACTGAGACGCTCCTGTCAGCTGGCTACGGGCGGACCCTGTTGACCTGAATTTTACTTTTATCTATTTTTTAATTTTTTTTTTTTACTGATCTTTGACTTCTTCTCCCATCTTAAGCTGGCGTCTGGTTTTGAACACCAAAGCTTCAAATTATATGTCTGGAATTCTCTTGAATTTGTTATTACTTTTGTCTGAGTGAGGTTTTTGCAATGCATTTTTTTCATGTTTCCATTTTACATTAATTTTCTTTTTTATAATACGCTTTACTAAATTCAGTAAAGTCAGATGAAACTTGTTATGAGTCCATAGCTCTGGTAATTAATTTCAACTCTAGCTTGCACACAGGTTTTTTTTTGTTACATTTGTGTTTAGTCTTATTCTTTAATTTTATTTGAATTGCTACTGTGTAGTAACTATTTGTGCATACTGTAACAAAGGATTTCTTGTTGTTTTATTTTAGCTACAATGTTATAATTTATTTGGAAATAAAATTCATTCATTCATAGTGTACAAGAGTTCCTTTCACATCAAAATTAAGCCTCACCCCAACTAATTGATATAGTAATTATGGTAAGTAGTTGATCAGAGTATAAGATAAAATTGTTGATCTAACTTATCTTATACTCCTTAACTGGAGTCTCCAAGACGTAATCTACAATTCTTAATGAAAGTGAGAGAAGAAAAAATGAAGAAGTAGTAGAAGAAAGAGAAGGAGATGGTGATGGAGGAGAAGAAGGAAAAAGCTGAAGAACCGGAAGAATTACAGGTTTCAGAAGAATTTCAGGCTTTACAGGTTTCTGGTTACAGAATTACAGAAGAATCGGAAATACAGGTTTCATAAAAATCTTAATTATTGCGATTCAGTTGAATCGGGAAATGTACTAGTTCTTATGTTTTATCAGGTAAGGTACAAACCCGTGTGTCATTAGAATCGGAATAGGATACAGTATTAGCAAACACCAAATCAGTAACCATATTAATTTCCTGTAACATATTCAGCTCTATGACAAGACAACTATCTTCATAAAATACCAAATGAAATACATTTTTTTTAAATAACGCCTGACTTTGTCATTTATGAAGCATTTCCTTCGTCTTGTATCTATGAATCCAAAATTCAATGTTTGAAAAATCTATTACTTCTCAAGATACTTTATCTATTACAGATTGGTAGGAGACGTTGTGCTAGCCACTGGATTTTTGTCCTACTGCGGACCCTACAATCAGGAATTCCGCGCCGGCCTTGTCAAAAGTTGGATGATCATCTTGAAAACACGCTGCATTCCTTTCACGGCAAATCTCAACATCACCAACATGCTAGTCGACTCTGCAAACGTAAATACTTGATTAACGTATTCAGTAGTTTAATTGGCCAAATATTTTATGATTCAATATTTTGAATTGACTGTATAATTATTTGAAAATGTAGCCTATTTTTGTCTGAATATTTAGGAGATCTGTGGGCATGACCTTTGCTTTTTCTCTTATCTTAATAAATGCTTTAATCTTCTCAATTTTCTATTAGTCTTAAATGCTTTTAATATTTTTAATAAACCAAAGAAAGAATTTTTTCCATAACAATTTTTCTTGAAAAGTTAATTAAACTTTTTTAAATATTCAATAGTATTTGAATAAACTGTAACTGGCCTCTATATGTGAGCTTCATTGCAATTTTTGGCAATCGCTACATAAAATTGCAACAGTCTCAAAGATTTTTCAAATTATAGGTGTCAGAGTGGACCCTGCAAGGCCTACCAAACGATGAATTGTCCGTTCAAAATGCTCTGATCGTTACCAAATCATCCTCCTATCCTCTTCTTGTGGACCCTCAAAACCAGGGCAAGATGTGGATAAAAAATAAAGAGTCAACAAATGAGCTTCAGGTATGTGTATTAGAAAGCTAGCCATTTCATTCATTCATAGTGTCATATCATTCAATAAGTTCATTTATTATAAATTGAAAACTCAAGTAATAAACCATCATTTCAACAATATTGATCATCAACTCATAGTCCAGGCACAGGTCTCATACCTATATGGGCTTCATCTTCCTGAAGCAAATCTCTTCTTTTCTTGTACGTTTCATCAGGCTGCGAAAAGTAGAGTGATCAAGGAAGCTGTGAAAGCCAGAAGAGGAAAAAAACGAAGGAAAGTTAGACCAAGAAGTCCAAGTCCACCAAGTTACCTGGAAGGCTTGGGTCGAGAAAGGGGAAGATGAATTGGAAGATGAGGATGAACGTAGAGGATAAAAAGCTACTTGGAGGAGATGGACTGAGTAATGGCATCTCTGCAGTAATGGCAAAAGGAGAAAAAATTTGAGTTTGATTGAGATTGATAATGGTGTAACAACCGAAACTAGTTTCTCGAAGTTTTAATAAATGTGGTTGTGACAATTTCGTCTTATTATTCATTATGGATACCTTCCACAATATCACCTTCGCCATTACTAAGAAAGTGAAAAAAAATTTATTTATTAACTTTTCATGTGAAATTTAACGACTTGCAGTCAAATATTTATTATATATCTTATTTGACTGCAAGTCGTTAAATTTCACATGAAAAGTTAATATTAACAACGCAGTTCGTCATGGAACAAGAAATCCAGAAAAATTTATTCTAGTTTTTCCATTTTTTTCTTTGATAGAATATTGTTTCAACTTGTTATCAATGAGGAGGTGATTAAATTGTATGTACAAATAAAATTGTATTTTTTATAGATATCGTCGCTGAATCACAAGTATTTCCGAACCCATTTAGAGGACAGCCTTTCGCTTGGAAGGCCGCTGCTTATAGAGGACGTGGGGGAAGAACTTGATCCTGTCATTGATAACGTATTGGAAAAGAACTTCATCAAGTCGGGCTCAATTGAAAAGGTAAATTATGGCTATGAATTATTCAAATCAAGTTTATTCATTTCACTATTTTGATTTATCATCTAAAATAATTCCCTATATTTAAAATAGTAATCTACAATCCGGATTGCCTAGCTACCACGTCTATCGTAGGTCCAAATGCACGTTTTCATCAAACTGTCATTGAAAATGTTACATAGTTGAGAAATCAATTATTACAATTTTTAAAGAATATGCAATCAATAAACTCAGTAATACCATCGAAGGAAACATTGGTAAAGTTATATTGGTTTATCAATCACAGGACAAAAACTATATTGTAATTACAAGTGTAACCGTACCTAATGGCCAAAATGCTGTAGTCGCAAATATTTCAAAGAGCGTAGTTAATTTGTCAGAAATAACAAGTTTTATCAAACAAACAAAAACAAGTTTTGGTTGTTTTCATCAAAATGAACCACACGTCTCTAGTGATTCAGTTGTTAGATTGTAATAGATCATATAGTAAGTTTATTTGACATGGATATAGCCTATAAGTTAGTAAGAATACCAACTTATTGATCAGCATAGCAGTAAGAATATAGAGAACTTTTTGTTTGTTTCTCTTCTCTTTAGATTTTATTTTAAACTCCAACCACACCTGCAGTCCTGCGCTATTAGTGACTACAATCATTAATGGTATTAAATATATTCTAAATTGCTATTTGGCTTCTTTCAGTCCATGATAATTTGTTTCACTAAATCCATCGTCTAGCTTTTTTTCTCAATTGTGTTTTTTATGTTTGTTTAAATGTTTTATTTTATGGTGCCCCATGCACCAGGGTAATCTCGAGCCACCTACTTGTAACCTTTTTTTTACTAGGGCACAGGTGTGTTGTTTATGTATCATGCTGATCAAAGATGTAATGTTGCATTATGTGTGCTGTAAACTTACTTTCAATTTTCAATAAGGTTTTCAATCATTTTCAATAAAGTTTCAAGTCATTTTCAATAAAGTTTTCAATTTTAGTGATGAAAATAATATTCATGTGGAGCAATTACCAAATTTCTCATAGTATTGTCTAATAGACTGCAATAGTTGAGTAAATATTCAAACACCTAATTAAATTATTATTATTGTAAATTTAATGACTTGCAGTCAGTTTTAAATTGTGAATATATGATAATTGTACTCACACTTGGACGAATGTTTTCGAGTTATGGAGTCAACTTGAAGATGAGTTTCCATAACTTGAAAAAGTTCAGCCAAGTGTGAGTACAATTATTATACAATAATATATTCACAATTTAAAACTGATTGCAAGTTGTTAAATTTACAATAATAGGTTAATATTAACAACGCAGATCGTTATGGATCAAGAAATCCAAGAACCTAATTAAAATTACAAGAAAAATTTGTGCATGCACAAGTAACTGATTTTGAGTTGGCGTTTTTCAAACTGTATATTTTTTCAGGTTGTTGTTGGGGATAAGGAAAATGACGTCATGCCTGGGTTTATGCTTTACATTACAACAAAACTGCCCAACCCAGCTTACTCACCAGAAATAAGCGCAAAAACTTCAATAATTGATTTCACTGTAACAAGGCAGGGTCTAGAAGATCAACTTCTTGGTAAGTCTTCTACTGAAATCCTATACAATTATTGTATATGATTGTAATGGTTATTATTTTTTATCTGTATTTTCTCCAACTTATCTTTATTTTTTCTTGGCTTCAATCTTACCATGACGAAACTGTTTGTCTTATTTTAATGTGGATAATCTTCATTTTGTCTTGGTTTCTTTCAATCTGACCATGACGAAGCTGTTTGTCTGTCTTATTTTAATGTGGATAATCCCAATTATTAATAAATTCAATCATTTATGTACTAAAATTTTTCTCAAAATGTAATGCCAATGAAATTGAAGGTTGGACTAGCCTACTATCAAGCACATAGACGGCAATCCGTTGCAGTCAGAATATTGGGAAACTGGCTGTTTTTAAAAGAAAGTAGGCTCTTTTAGTAAGGTTACACTACGCTCAAAATCAAATGGATACTATTTTTATAATTACACTTTTCTCATATAATTCAGTTAACCCTTTCCTACGGGAATACTTTATTCCTGCTGTTTAACAGCGATCAGATAATTTTCTCGACTTTGATAATTTTCCTCTTTTATTTTTGAGGAAGAAATCGTAGTCGGATTTTAGTTCGCAATAGTTTTTTATGTAAGCATTATTGAAACATTTGTAAATAACAATCCAGGTCGAGTAATACTTATGGAGAAATCAGATCTGGAAGCAGAAAGAGTTGCCCTGTTCGAGTCTGTCATGCAGAATCAAAGAAGCATGAAAGAATTGGAGAGCAATCTACTGCATCGACTTACATCAACTCAGGTAAACAAAGTTTCTCATATATTAGTTATAGTAATATTTATAGTCTATAACTACAGTCGGTATTTGTTATTAAATTAATGCTAAATTAAACAAAATATTCGGCTAAGCAATAAAAATGATCTATTTCAAAGCTTAACAGAAATAAATCCATTGCTATGGTATGAGATAACTTGTTATCAGGCATGGATGAACCATTTCGTTTTTATCGACTTTTTTATTGTTTTTATTTTGTTTATTCTACTGTAGTCGATAGTATAATAATTATATATGAATTATCCTCAAAAACAAAAAGCTTCAAGATTAAGTTTAAATCATGATTAAATTCTTCTAATTTCCTTCTTCTTATATTATCAACTTTATGTTCTACTTCTCATCCTCAGAAGAAATTCCTTTGGCTCTTTCTGTTTATTTGTACATTCCCTCTAATGGATTTTTCTTCTTATTGTGCCCTTATCCTTGCACATTCCTGTAGGCTACACATACCCCAATAAATTTAAAAATATTGTGCATTATAAGTATAATAGACTCATCAAAACTGCATATCTGATAATACCAATACTTGATAATAATAGCATAGCAAAATCAAGATGCATTTCGCGTAGTACTTGTACTTATGCTTTCTGTTATGCTTTCTTTTACCGTTTTTTGTCTTCTTTCCTCATTATCATACAGCAGAAGCTTATTTTTCCAGTAATCTTTTTTTTCAGTCGATTTAATATTTCTTCAATTCTTTACAATTGTTAGGTTGTGATATTTTTTCAGTTCTTGTTTATATGTTATTTTTTTAATAGGTTTTTATATGACATATGGTTGAACATTTTAGGGATCACTAGTGGATGACGAGGCCCTAATTCAAGTATTGCAAGAGACAAAGACAACTGCCGAAGAGGTGAATGCCAAACTGCAGGTATCCGAAGTCACTGAGCGCAAGATCATGATTGCCAGAGAGGAATTCAGAGCTGTCGCAGCCCGTGGATCCATATTGTACTTTCTTATTGTTGAGATGAGCAATGTCAACGTCATGTACCAGAATTCACTCAAGCAGTTCCTGAACATCTTTGACAGTTCAATAACCAAGTGAGTTGAAGAAGTGATAGCCGAATGCCGTAGCAGGTATCTGTTCAATCAGAGCTACGAAACTCCTGTGCGCTCTTTGTAAGGGTGACCGATTGGATTGGCCAGAAAAAAAGACTGTTCTCTGCTGTAAAATCACTTCCCGGTGGTTCGGAACCCACCTAAAACTGTAGGTCCAACTCATCAATCACCATCACCCAATTCATTACCCAAGCCCAGGTCTCAGACCTATGTGGGCTTCATCCTCCGAAAAAATAGTTTCGTCTAGATATTGGGAGAGATCTTTAGGAAGTGATTGGCCGCTCGCTGAGCATGGTATCAGTGTGATGTTCAGTCCCTATTCTTCAAAGGTAGTAATATATTAATAAATATAGGTCTACCGATAATAAAATATAGAACAGTGATTCGATCAATACATTTTATTCGCGAAATCAATAATACCAAGAGTCCTCCTGAACCCATATGGGTTTTAGAAAGCGCCCCTACAAATTTATTACAGGTGCGATGAAACATCACAAAATTACTCCATAAGTACATAAAAATAAAGTAATTTAGTAGACAATTATCTGTTACTCTAAGTTGTGAAAATAGTCTGTGTATTGATTGCACCAATCTTTCAATTTTTTTCAATTATTTCAATTATTGCGTTCAATTAGTTGAATTAATACCTAATTTCGAACCGAATTCATGCAATATATTTCTAGATAGTTTCTAGAATGTAATTTCTAAATGTTTGATTATTTGAATTTTGTGGAAAGTAATTGGATATAGATTTTTCTATATTATGTTGGTTTCAAGGATTGTATTGTTGATATGGAATGTATATAAGAGTAGCCTATCCATGAAACAATTCAAATAAAGTTTTTTGTTACTGATGCGCAGTTATCTTGGTATTCTTAATTATTAAAAAGTTTGCTTTAAGTGATTGTGAAAGCTTAGACCAGATTTTAAATTGTGTAGAATATCAAACGAACAAAATTAGCAAAAAAGGGGTCAATCATGTAGATTATCAGTCTTTATAAATTTAAAACGTTAGTATTTTAATAAAATCACTTATCACTATAAAATAATAACACAAAATACTAATAGCATAAAATCAATTGAATATCTACTATAGAATTACTAATACTAAAATACATGAGTATCTGATAATTTAAAATTGTTGAAATCATATCTACTATGGGCAATATCTATATGAATCACGGGCTATTATGCAAAATCATAAAATCATACTATTGATTTGTACCAAAGGGTCTCTATCAATTTTGCAACTAAATTCATTGATTCCTCCTGGACTGAGCAGACATTAATATTTATAAGTTATTCCTTGTTTCAGGTCAGCAAAAAGCTCCGTCACAGAAGAAAGGATTGAAAATATTTTGAGCTATCTCACTCATGATGTATGGAAATTCACACTGCGCAGTCTTTATGAACGTCACAAGCCTCTTTTCACTCTTATGCTTGCAATGAAGATTGATGTTCATAAAGGCATGATAACGCATGAAGAGTTCCTCGCTTTCATAAAAGGTAGGAAAATCGTTTCTCGAAATTTACTTAATATTCGAAAATCTCCCGAAATTGCATTGAAAATTAGTATGACTGTGTAGTTTGCTATAGAATTTAAATGCCAACTTAACAAATGTAGCAATTATTCTGCTAATCCCTTTAATCTGCCTATCTGATTTAAAAACGGATGATAATGTTTATTGATGGATAATTAAATATAAATTCACCTTCTCTATAGTTTAATTATAATTCTTGCAGACTCCATTTGATACTAGGTACCTCAACGCTGACACAGGTGGAGCCTTGCTGTTGCTTGTTTAAACATATATATGCCACATAGTTGCTGTACCACGAAGCAACTGCGTTTTTGCAATAAATTAAGGACGAGGCTTATGCCTCCATGAGTAGGTACCCCACGTAACAGAAGAGCATAAACACAGCACAAACACTACAACACAACAATATTTTTATTTTAAAACCATTTTCTTCCCGCTTCTAATTTTTGCATTTTCCTGTTCCACAAAATTTACTACTGGGCTCTTAATCCGATAGCTGCGGCTTAACATTACTATTTTGAAACCAATTAATCTCTCATCGTTCAATACTATAGGCTACATAACATAATGAGTTCAATCAAATTTTAATAATATTCTTTGCCAAATATTTAAAAAAATGAATTTTCAGAACATGATTTTTTCTTTGTAATATACAGGTGGCGCTTCCCTGGATCTAAATGCAGTCACCCCAAAACCTTTCCGATGGATTCTGGACATAACTTGGTTGAACCTTGTGGAAATAAGCAAACTCAGCACATTCTCTACAGTCTTGGCCAAAGTTAGTAAATACTATTTATAATAATAGCTATCACTGTTCTTATTTATTACTATGCTCATCCTTAGCTATTTTGAATAAGTTCGGTGAAAAAATAATTCACTAATGTATTCAACACTTTACTGATTTGTGTAAATTAATTAATTTAAAATGTTTAAGTATTCTTTGTTCAATAGTTTTTGAATCACTAGCAGATTATTTAGATCACATACTATGATGTTGTATGAAATAATATTGTAGAAGAAACCATGAGTTCAATGATAATTTGTAAATGGTTAACCGAGAGAAAATGTTTTGAAACCAGTCTCAGGGTTTTTTCAACAATAGTGGTGTTGACTCTTCTGGAAGTGTCCTACTATTCTCCAGTGAATATTCCCATTCCACTTGAGACCCATTCATTGAAATAATCAGAGTCGCGAATAATGTAATTAACAATTTATTTGAGGCTGATACTTCAGAAATTTTTTTCTATATATATATAAAATCATCTGAACATGTAACTTTAGGACTGCTCTAATAAAATGTGGGAGTTCTTTCTTCAATTGAACAAAATTGCCAAGCAAATCTTTATTTATACTAAACTATTTATTGCATTTCTATTGTAAATTCAGCGACTTGCAGTCAATTTTAATTGTGAATAAATAATACTACTACTCACGTAGGCCAAACGTTAATAAAAAGTTAATATTAACGAGTTATGGAACAAGAAATCCAAGAATATTTATTGCAGTTCGAAGAAGGTCTCTAAAAAAACGTTGTCATTTATCATTTATTCTCATGAACTACCTACAGCATTGGATTTATTCTTATTAAATTGACTTCAATGTTGAATGAACCATTTATATTTTGTTTGACAATAATTTTTTTACTGGTGTGATGCTTCATTTTTTATTTATATAAATAAATTCTTTATATGTGTGCCTTTTGGTTCCTAATACTTTTTTATTCTATTGTTGTATTCGAATAAGCCAAATTGAAACTTAGCTTTAATCGAAAAATAATATGAACATGTGATCACAGAATAGATTCGAATAGATTCTTAATAGATACTAAATGATACTATTGATATCACAGAATTTCTATTCTGTGATATAATATAACTCCTGGGCGCTCTTTTTAAGGATGACCGATTGGATTGGCCAGCAAAAATACTCTGTTCTCTGCTGTAAAATCACTTCCCGGTGGTTCGGAACTCACCTAAAACTGTAGGTTCAACTCATCAATCACCATCATCCAATTCATTACCCACGCACAGGTCTCAGACCTTTGTGGGCTTCATCCTCCGAAAAAAATAGAAAAAATGTTCCCCTTTTGGGAACATCAGGGACGAGTCGCATTGGTATTTTAGAATTTTCAATCAGATGTGTATTGTATGAAAATTGTACATAAAAAATATGTTGAATGCAACAAAAATGAATTTACTGAATTGAAAATGGGATCAAATTGACTTTATAATTAATTCAAACAAGTGTATGGATCTTATTGTTGGGGGCGTCCGTTCAGATTCTTCCATCTTGTCTTTTGGGCCTTGTTAAAGAAAACATGGTGGACCAATACAGATGGAATATTATTATACAGTTTATGTGGATTTTGAACGAATTGGGGAATAAGTTATATAACAACCTAAGCGGGCCACTTAGCGCAGTTGGTTGGGGCATCGTAAGCGGTCGTGGGTTCGAATCCCGCTCCGAATAACCTAACCTAATCATTCACCTCATTACCTCCTTCCGAATAACCTAACCTAATCATTCACCTCATTACCTCCTTCCGAATAACCTAACCTAATCATTCACCTCATTACCTCCTTCCGAATAACCTAACCTAATCATTCACCTCATTACCCACGCACAAATCTCGGACTCATGTGGGCATCATCAGCAAAAAATATATAAAAAATAAAAGCAGTAGTATGTTATTGGCATGAGTCTTTCATAATATGTGTTATTTTTATTTATTATTTCTATTACTTTTATCACCAGATTAAACAGAATGAGCGTGACTGGCGCATCTGGTACGAAAAAGAAAGGCCTGAAGAAGAGGAAATACCATGTGGCTACCACAAATCACTTGATGTGTTTAGAAAATTGCTCCTTATCCGATCCTGGTGTCCTGACAGGACATTATCTCAAGCAAGGAGGTATATTGTAGGTAAGTTGAAGTTTAAGGAATTTTAATTACTCAATATAATACTTCTTTTTGCTCAATTGGAAATTTATCTCACCCTACTTCTTTCACATAATAAAATATTTTTACCTTTCTTTGTAATGGCGAAGGTGATATTGTGGAAGGTATCCATAATGAATAATAAGACGAAATTGTCACAATAACATTTATTAAAAGTTCGAGAAACTAGTTTCGGTTGTTACACCATTATCAATCTCAATCAAACCTTCAAAATATGAACTCTACTGCGCAGAGAGAGAGCACGTTATGCAGTTTATCTCACTCGCTCACTAGAGTAGTGGAGGGGGTCAGTCAACGCTTGGCTGTCCTACAGTGAACATCGGTACTAATAATGTATAAATTGAAAAGCACGCTCCGGTATGATGTCATCGGTCGAGCAAGTGAGTGAGAGGGCAATAAAGCTGTCGCTCTCACTCGCACAAGAGGGGGAGTGGTAACTACAGTGATACAATGCGCGAAGGTTCTTTTGTCTGTGGTCTGATTATAGTGCTCAACAGTATAATGGAATCTCCAATGTTACACTTTCTCAGAGTAAAGGAATCTCCAATTCCTTTTCAAATATTCAATATTGGTAGTTTTGTTCATAGTTTTATAATATCAAGAGCTGCAATATAAGGATAATAATTTAGAATAATAATTCATAAATTTATGATTATTCTGTTCATAGTATAAGATATCAATAGCTGCAATATAAGGATAATAATTTAGAATAATAAGCTATAAATTTATGATTATTCTACAATAAAAATTTTACCGTATCTTCTCAATACCACTACGTAGTTACTTTTTCATTTCTAGACTCAATACTTCTAATTTGCAACTCATTGTTTTATTTGCAGGAATTAGGATCCTTTATTATTCTTAATTCTCTAATATAAAAAGCCTATGTTTTGAAAAACTAAATAAATTTGTATTCAATTGGAAGAAATCTACAGAAACTTTACATATTAATATTTTTCTTTGTGGCTATTTATATATTTATGTGGATAAATTAACAATAAATGCAACAAACCAGAATCCAAAACTGCTCTCTTCACAAATTTTGATTGAGCTATTTTATCCAAAACTTTCAGGTTAGTCCACACTGAAAATTTAGATTCACTAAAAACAAAATTGGAAAAAATGACTTGTTTCTTTTCGCTTCGAGAGTACTGATTATAAAAGTTCGCTCGAAAAACACTAAAACAATTGAAAAGAATTCAAAATATAAAATTTTGATTGAAACTATTGATTCTCCTTCAAAAATAACGTCATTAAATTGTCTTGAATTGAGAAATAGATTTAACATGGTAACTTTTTTGTTCTTGTGATAGAATCGCTTGGTCCAGAATATGGTGAAGCTTGCATATTGGATTTGGAAGCTACATGGGAAGAATCTGAACCAAGAACCCCACTCATCTGCATACTATCAATCGGCTCTGATCCATCACCCCAAATTTCGGCTTTAGCCAAAACGAAAGAGATAAGTGAGTATTTTTAATCCTCAATTGAACTTAGTATTTAGAATAAGAATATTTTATTCAAATTCATAGACATAATATGTACACTGCTTACAAAAAAGTATTATAAAATCCAAAGAAAATAAAAATACAAAATATTTAAGTGCATTCACTCAGAATTTTAGCACTGCCAACTTAAGAAAGCTGGTGTGTTGGCAAGTGAGTTGCAGTTGTTCATCCTTATTGTCACTCATTCAAAACATCAGAAAAACCAATGACCACTGCGACAACAGCTCTAGTACAGTACCGTACTGAATAAAGCCCAAAAATTATAATACTATTAACAGACACTTTAGAAAAAAATGCAAATCATCCTATAACTTGAAACTTATTGACACTGTCAATAATGTAAGGAAGAGAAAAATTTACAGAAGTTAAATGACAAGCATAATGTTGATAAACAACAATATTGAAAGATAAATCTGAAAAAATAGTAATCAATAAAAAATGCTATTATAGTAAGATATATATATTTCATAGTGATGATTGATAAGGCTATCATGTTCGATTTCAACGAAGAAACCAGCACACCCATCCGAAACATGGCATTATTTGATGTTTGTTATTTAATACAGAATGCGCAAAATTGTTCTTGTTTTGATTTTATGTTTGTTCAAACATCATCCTGTTTGGTTCTATAGGGTTAATTTGAAGAAAATATTTTGTCTAATCCATTCCTCTACAATGATGTGTAATCTGGCCGTAATTTCTTTGTTTATAAAGTAATTTGGTATTTTGTTAATTAATTACAATAGTATGGGAATTGATGCCTGCATTCAGTAAGCTTGATGAGATTTATATTTGTTGATCCATGACATTCCCCGAGTAGAATAGTTGATATTTTCACTGACATGCAGAACAATTTAAAATGAATAAAAAATTGGATTCTCTTTGAAGGCCTACTTGAGACAGAACGTTTTTTCGATGAAGCCTATTGAACGGTAATGCACTGAAATCTAATTTCGGTCATTTTAAATCCTTCTGCATGTTAGACAAAAGTGAAAATATCAACAATCTGTATGATTCTGGCAATAAATGATAACTTAATCATTTTCTGTACAGATTCATTACAATAGATTCAAATAGTAATATATGATTATAGTAAAACTAGCGGGTGACCCAAATCAATTGAATCTGGATTTCTAGAATGTGTAATAACCTATCTACAAACTTGATTTATTATTCCATTTTTTCTTAACTCTCACCATCTTCTTCTTCTTCTTCTTCTTCTTCTTCTTCTTCTTCTTCTTCTTCTTCTTCTTCTTCTTCTTCTTCTTCTTCTTCTTCTTCTTCTTCTTCTCCTTCTCTTTCTTCTTCTCCTTCAATCCCTGATCCTTCAGCGCTAGACTTTTGTAGACAGAGGGCAGCATCAAGACGTTTTTATATTAGATAGTATGATAATAGTGATATAGATCTTTTAATTTGTAATACATGATAATCATTTCTTTTTTTTTTTTTTTTTGAAGATGAAGCCCACATAGGTCTGAGACCTGTGCGTGGGTAATGAGTTGGATGATGGTGATTGATGAGTTGGACCTACAGTTTTAGGTTACTGTACAGATTCATTACAAGAAATGTTTTGATTATTAATATGGTGTGTTAGTGTGAAGATGATTGCAAATAACAGTGGTTGTAATTGTTTTTCCTACAGTGACCCGAAAAAGTGCCTATTTTTGCACTAACTGTAGCACGCAAAATAGTCTATTCCTGCACCAGTGCGGGAAAGTAAATTCCAGTGTGTGGAAATACTTTTCTGCACTCCAGTTTTGCAACTCAACAACACAAAATAGTGTGCATGTAATACGCAGGTTCCCTATTCTACATTCAAAAATATGTTGGCTACCCTGCTACAGCCATGCAGAAAGCGAGCTCACAGTTAGCTGTAATTGTTGTCGAAATCGATTTGATTCGAAGATAGGTTATGTGAGGAATTGTGAGGTTATGTGTGTTCTGTTTAAATTACTTTATACATTACTTTAGGAAAAATGTAATGTGTAATTCAAGCGCAAAGTATTGTTTCTGTACTCAAGAAATTTTTTTCACTCGCCTTCGGCTCGTGAAAAAACTGTTTCTCTCGGTGCAGAAATCTCCCACTTTTCGCTCTAGTTACACAAATAGCTATTGTGTTGCAGTTTTGAGATCAGTGTCAATGGGCCAAGGCCAGGAGTTGCATGCTCGCCGCCTCATCAATGACTCCATGTTGAACGGTGGTTGGGTCCTGTTGCAAAATATTCACCTGTCGCTGCCCTTCTGCAATGAAGCCATGGATGCTCTGCTCGACACTGACAAAGTTGAAGAAACTTTCCGCTTGTGGATGACTACTGAAGTGCACCAACAATTCCCCATTGGATTACTTCAGGTAGAGCCTATGATGAAGCTGTATTCCAAGCATTATTGCAATCAATATAGTAGTTTAGGAGATATCTTGATCATTAAAATCAGTAGGTGTTTGTTTTATTACGGACGATGCCCGCGTGAGTCATGAGGTGAATGGATGAATGATGTGAAACATCCATGGCTGATTGAGACTCGAACTCAAAGCTTCAGGAAAGGATGCCTGTCAGAGTCTTATCTAATCACAGACAAGCGCTCTAACCAACTGCACTACCAGAGAATTGAATTGAAGTATTGAATTAACAGATTTGAAATGTTGAATTAAAAGAATTGAAATATTGAATTTAAAGAATTGAAATACAGGATGAGGCTATGAAACGGCCCGATTTTGAAAAATAGGATAGCTAAATACTAAAAAAAGTATACTTAAATCCATAAAAAAGGTATAACTTGTTTAACATGAATCATAATTACATGAGAAGAGATTGATGTTTTTTCCTGAAAAACTGGTCTTTTTGTATATTTGGTGTCAGTGAGGTTTTGAATTGTTTGACAGATTGATTCCTACTTTAATAATTTCTCTGGATGATGGAAAACACATCCAGAGGAGTTTATTGATATAAGCTCAAACATTACAATATATTTTTAAATAGAAAACACAGTGATTTGATTGCTAAATTTAAAAAATAATAATGATTCCCCACTATGAAACTCAACTACACTCTAAAACTTTATTGCAGATTCAACGCCTAGTGAGATCAGACTTACCCAAACGAAAAGTTTATAGAAATTTTTCTTTTCTAATCATTATTCATGACTAAATTTCCAAATAAAATGCTACAGTCATACCAGATTAATTTTCAGTGTTGAAAATACCACTTCTTTTCAGATGGCTATAAAATTCACAAATGAACCTCCTCAAGGTATAAGAGCCAGCATGAAGAGAACCTACCAGAGCATCAATCAGGTGAGAATGGAGAATTTGTTTCACACTTTTATTTATTTCTTGAAATTAGATCTGTCAACTGAACTATGATAGTATTTTCCTACAACTGCTCGTAAAGTAGTTCTTTACGTACTGAAAACTAATTGTAAAATACCTCTTTACTGCTCCGCAAGCGGTAAAGTACTTTACGCTCGTCAGCTGTTTTCTTTACGCTTCTGTTTTGATTTTGATGTCTTCCCATTGGTGGATCACAGAATCTATTAAATTCGCATAACCTCAACAATGGCGAACGCTAACCAAATCCGCGCACGGTCTGTGATGTTACAAACTACAAGCTTTTATTGTGTTGGAATCCAGAACTGCAGTAGTAGGAAAAATATTGTATATAATTCGCGCGTGAAGCTTCTTTATCGCTCTCGCAAAATTACTGCGCTCCGCTATGTGTCGCGCAGTAAATGTTTTGTCTCGAGCGATAAAGTCGCGCTTCACGCTCTTAATACATAAATAACTATTTTACTTTCTACTTGCTCTAATTCAGATCAGCTGATAAAAAATATGATTTGTCAAATAAAACGAAAAATTCTACTATAAGCACCGATATTTCACATAATTATATGTTAGTTTGAAGTAACTGACAATTTAAAAAACTGACAAATATACAGAAACAGAATTTATTAATTTCTGTATTGTTTCTGTATATTTGTCAGTTACTTCAAACTAACTTGTGAGATACGAGCCGATATGGCCAAGTTTAAAATTAATGCTGCTGTGCAGAAGGGTGACTATAGTCTAGTGGTTAAGGCGCCCGACCGGCAATTGGGAGGTCCGCGGTTCGATTCCCGGTGGTGAATGACATTTTTGTACAGTAGCATTCATCGATTTCCATCTGCTATTCAATGCTGTTGTCAATATCCGCCATTGCGGAAATCTTCAGTATAAATTAATAGCACTTTCAGGAGTTCAAAATAAATAAATTCTGTTGATTATATGTCTGAAAGCTTTAATCTCAGCAATAGATTACATCTCAATTGCTTGTTACTCCTAAAGTGAGAAACTTTAAATAAAAAATCATTCAAGTTAGTTTGAAGTAACTGACAATTTAACAAACTGACAGATATACAGAATCAAAATTTATTAATTTCGAATTCCTAAAAATATAATGCACATTCTTAAAATATTCTAATTTTTGCTCAAAAAATAATTATTTTTTGTGCTAGGACACATTGGACTATTCATCGCAGCAGCAATGGCCGCCATTATTGTATGCAGTAGCATTCCTGCATACAGTTGTCCAGGAGAGACGCAAGTTCGGACCTCTGGGATGGAATATTCCCTACGAGTTCAACCAAGCTGACTTTGCAGCAAGTGTACAGTTTATTCAGAATCATCTTGACGATATGGATCCGAAAAAGGTTTTTCTGACTAAATAACATCGAATAATAATACTTCCTTTATTTAATATGTCCATCATTTGTTTATTTTAGCCTCGAGACCTATCCATATCCATTTTTATTTAATGTTATTCTGATACACACTCTTCAAAACCTATCTTATGTCTAATAGAGTTTTATACCTTTCAAATTTATTCCAACTTTCTTGACAATTGCGCTGTCTCAGTGATGTAATTGGTTAGGACGCTTATATCTGATTGCTACTCTTTTGGTATATTTAGTGTCTTCATTCACCTCATTACCCACACACAAGTCTCATGTAAGCATCACCAGCAAAAACCTAAAATTTGAATTTTTTATTTGAAAATTGTAAAGAAAGCAGTAGTGGACTGTGCCTGTTGTATCTTGACTTGATTGTGTTTTCGTAATAATGAAGAAATAAATAAAAAAAAACGTAATTGAAACTACTTCGAATGAATTGGAAAAATATTAATTTTTAATTAATAAAGTCAAATTAAAATATTAATACAATACCTCTAGAGTTTTCATCTACACTCTTTAAGAATGAAAAATGATTTTAAATTTCACAAAAGCAATATTGTACTGAGTTAAAGTTGAAGTTACTGCATTTGAGTACTTTTCAATTGAAATAAATTAGAGTTCAAACTCATATTGTTTCACTGATCTATTACTTGAATATGAGAGTAAACATTTATTTCACTTTCATTAACCTACAGGGTGTCTCATGGCCTACTGTTTGCTACATGCTTGGTGAGGTACAATATGGTGGAAGAGTAACTGACGATTTTGACAAGAGACTCCTCATAACATTCACACACGTAAGAATTATAAATTAAATAGATTTATAAATTATTATTGCTATAATTTTGCATTAATTAATAGTGATTGAATAAAATAGATATACAACATCTGTGTTATATTAGCATATCTCTATTATCTTACTATCTTACAGAAAATAATATATCAGTTGTATTTGTCTTTTCAAGTAGATTCCAATCTGTTAAAACCAATAGTGATGAATTCTTCTCTACTGAATTTTTTAATTGAGTACAGTAATTTAGCATATTTGTAAAATACAACAGTAAGTATAGGGTTTCATACAGAACTAAGACACTGATGTAGATTATTTATCCATCAAAGGCTCTGCTTCCATCTTATTTTTATAAGTACTGTGATCTGCAAATAATAATATTGGTTATGGATTCAACCTGTAAAAGACAAATTATTTGCATGAGTTTGATATTTAACTATTCAGCATGATCGTAGAATCGATTTTAAAACTCATCATGAAGTTTCTCAAGGATAATTTACTATAGTTCCATATTATGCAACTCCTGAATCTTATGAGTCTTATTCATACAGAATGCTATGTTGTGACGTTGACAGTTAATCAATTACTAGGACAATAGTAATTTCACCCTCGCTCCATGAAAAATATGAGGTAATTCATGATTATGTTTTTCAGGTTTGGTTCTGTGATGTTCTACTTAGGCCTGGATTTGAATTCTACAAAAATTACAAAGTTCCAATTACAAAAAATCTCCAGGTATGGTATTGAATCTACTGCTTTTCGAATAATCCATTCTTGGAAATCTTGCTACTCGCTCAGGTTTATAAGTCCTCAAGAATAAGTTTAGATCAATAATTACTTTTGAGTTACGCTACATAAATCTAATACGTTTGATTATAAGTTATGGTTAGACGCTTGTGAGGGTAAGAATTTATATCAGTACGTTATTAATATACTTTGTATTATCACAATTCTTAATTATTAGAATAGAATAGAATAATAATTTATTTCTGCAACACAACATCATACAATAAATAATACACAAGGTAACCTTAATTATGACATCTTATAAATGAAAAAAAATTTGATTCAATAAATTTCAAGTAAAAAAATGTTGATAAAACAAATACAATTGACAAAACAGATTTGATAAGGATAAGATTTTAGTATACTGTGGTGCAGAAATATAAAGCACCCCTGTAGAAAATTGTGTTGGGGTTACCAAATTATACATTTGAAAAAGCGAGTTTAGCACGGAACTCCGCCTAAGCATAACAAATTAATATTAAAGTTTGAAAAAAAACAATACAAGAAAAAAGATTTTGAAAAAGTGCCTTTAACCCAATGACCTTAGCCAATTTTTCTATATCATCTATGTTTATTAGAAATTGTTTGACAAACCTTTCAAATACATTTTTGGACCTTAAGTTTTCCTCAACCGGTTTAATTTAAACTGATAAACGATTGAATTAATTCTTATTGAATTTTAAATAGCTGCAGTATTTTAACTGTATAAAAGTACCCTACGAGGCAAAAAATCGACTGAGATTTGTGACGCCCCAGCAGTAAGTAAGTAAGTAAAAGTACCCATCAAAAAATATAATTTAATAATTCAATAGCCCCAAAACTATACAAACTTCAATGTTTCGACATGAATATTTCAAATTGTGAATTATACTAAAGTAACGCAGTTTGGATGCGTATTCTCTGCTCCACCTTCCACCACATTAAGATGCATTTGGCATTGATTAAACTGAAATTAATTCAAACTTCCCAAAAATAGAAGTTAAGCATCACAAATAGCTTGTGGTTCTGGAAAAAAATTAAATAGATATTTTAATTAAATATTTTTTAATCCTAGAAAAATAATAATGTCCTTTTATCTTCTAATTCTATTCAAATTTGTTAATGATATGGATGTTTTAGGGCTATGTGGACTATGTAAATCAGCTTCCACCGACAGACACGCCCGAGGTGTTTGGATTGCATGCTAATGCTGACATAACGTGAGATTTAAAATAATGAATTCTATGCACTCTGATCACTCTTCACGTTTGCAAAGGTCTTATTAGAAATATAAATGTAGCACATTATTTTACACTACAATTTAGTAACCACATCGCAGTATCTAATAGCTGTGGCTTCTTGAAGATGTTTAAGCAATTTTGATTAATTTCAATTTTGCTCCTGATACGATTTTTAAGCGATTTTGATTAATCTTAATTTTGTTCCTGAGACGAGGTCTATGGATCCTGAAATTCCTTAATTTTTATTAGTGCTTCCTCCCTCCTAAAGATCACCTCTTAATTCTTTCTTTTTTGGTCCATTGTAACTCGATTATCTCGACTTTTTTCAAGCCATTGCTTTGAATCTGTTCTGAATAGTAATTTATCGATTTATTTTCATTTATATTCGATACTCTTTAACTTCCTGATGATGTAACTTATTATAATGATGCTCCTGATGTTGTCTCTGGGAATATTATTTGTATTAGTTTCATAATTGTATCTATCCCTTCAGTTCATTTAATTCCTGTTGCTTGTTCATTTGAGATGTAGAGGCGTAATATCACCAACTATAGGTGCAAAAATTTATCATGAAAGTCATCAAGAAAAAGCCACCGTGCTATCTGTCAGACCAGCTTTTCAATGAGTTCGGTGTGCTGAATGGTAGACAACTTTACTCACAGAAAATCATTTGCAGACTTTACAAAAATACAGAAAACTTCCAACATAGGAACCACAGCCACGAAACAAGGAATAGAAACCTTCTCACTAACGTCGCTAGGAAAGTACTATACCAGAGACACTTCAACCACCTAGCACCGAAATTGTACAATCTGCTTCCCGTAAATATCAAGGACATATCAAACCCAAGAAAATTCAAAATTCAAATTCAGACATCGCATAGAGAGCATTATTTCAAATAATATGTGAGCTCATTTACCCAAGATATTTGCACTCTCACCCAAATATTACTCACACCTACTCTAGTACATGGGTTACCATAGTTGAATATATTAATTTCCGTCTACTTCTTACACTGGCTGAATATCTGTGTAGTTTTTTTAGTTTTGTAGTTAATATTTTATACGCATGTAATTTTTTTGTTACTTTAATTTTTTTGAAGGAAGGCAATAAAAAATTATTTATCTATTTAATCAGATATTGAAATAACATCTATCCAAAACAAGTGGCAATCAATCGTGTAGAAGTAAATTATTTTTGTCTTTCATGATTAATAAAATCAGTAATATTCAGTTTTTTATTTTTTTATTTATCAATTTGAACTTTTTCTTTCGTAGATTCTTTGACTTTTAATTATAAATACTCAAATTTACAGTTTCCATACTGCTCTATTATAAAGAGTATTAAAATGTATGTATAATAAAGTATATATTTGTATTATTAATCAACTAATAATAACTGTAACGCAGGTTGGACTTGCTTTTAATTGGAGGAAATTGATCAATCTTTTTTGTTGAATAATAATTTGATTGATTGAATAATAATTCAAGTAAAGTTTCAATATGAATTTCGATTCTCATGCCAACCAGTTTGATTCTTCAGTGATTTTCATGGGCTTGTTATGTAAGGAATCACATTATTGTTATTTATATTGTATGAATGAGCCTGCATAGGCAACTGTGGCCTCAAATTTAGTATATATTTTTTCTATTCTATCAGGTATCAGATAAATACGGCTAAAGGCATTCTGGATACAATTCTAAGTGTACAGCCAAAGGAGGGAGGCAGTTCGGGAGGGGAGTCCCGTGAATCGGTTGTATACAGTTTGGCTGAAGACATGCTTGAGAAATTGCCCAAGCAGTACAATAGCTTTGAAGTAAGTTTACACTTTTTTATCATATTTTTATAATTTCATTTTATCCAGTGAATCAGCTTCAGGACCACTTGCTGCTTGTCAGTTTTGCACCTCAATCCGCAAAGCATTAATTGGGAAAGGAGTAAAAAATACAACATTTAAAAAATTGAAACCTAACAACTTTTATCTTGTTCAACGATTCTATGCTAGTAGTCTTTTATTTCAATTATATCGAATGAATGATAAATAAGTTGTAACCACTTTATTTATTAATTATTATTAAATTATTAACACACGAGATACTATAGTTTCGTCTGTCACACGTCATTGTCAAGCTTAGTCAAACTGATTATAATACCAAGATCAATAATATTTGTTCTTGTTGGAAATTTTTTTGACAAGCTTTAATATTTGTTTTATTATAATTTGGTTTTCATTATATAAAGAAATATGAATCCAACCACCTTGGAAACCTAATAATACTCATCCAAGCGCAGATAGGCTACTTAATGCAATGGAGCACCCTTATAGAGCAATACACTAGTAACCTGAGACATTCATTTCTATTTATAATAAATTTTTTTCGTATTTTGGCTTGGAATTCAAAAATGGAGCATTCAGCTCCTCTTTTCAGACAATTTTCTAGTCTTCCTTTGAGGAACCTTTACATTTATAAAGTTCTAAGAAATTTCTTTGATCTAAGTAGAAATATCAACGGTAACGATAACTTGAAGAAAAACATTTTGAGAAATAAATTGGAAGTCTGCGTACCTAAGCCAAATAAAAGTCATTTTATGAATTTTTTCTCATATCTAGCACCTATGTTCTAACTTTCTGCCCTTAGAAATACGCCAATGTGTAGAGCGAACAAAATTCCTAAAGTGTGTCAAGATCTTTTACTGGAATCTGAGAATGTTGATATATTTTTCAAATCACTTACATAAGGTAAATGAAAGGAAGAATAATATTTTGACTCAGATGTAGAAGATAGCCTATATTCAAAGCCAAATTGCTAAATTTTCAAGCCTTCAAATATTCAATAATTGATCAATTATCGTACTGCTTGGATGTTTTGTATCTGCTGTATTTGTAAAGAAACAATAAATATTTCTATGTATTTTTTTTTCAAATTAATACCATGTCAAGAAATAACAGACTATTTACACCAAAACAACTTTCATCGCAAAACATTAATAGCGAAAAATATAAGTGAAGAATGTACTCGATTCACTTTATTTTATCATTAAGCATATGTATTACTCTTTTGTAACAATGAACTTTCGAAACTATCAATAATTGAATGTTATACATGAAACTTTGTTTAAAACGCTTTAAATCTTGATTGATTCGGTTTTGAAATTTGGTTTTCCAATTTAATTTTCTATTCATTATAATTTATATTGTCATTTTTGTCTGAATACATAAATATATATTTTTTTATTTATTTTCTTGTTTTTCAATATTTCTCTTTTAGGTGCGAGAGGCATTGCACAGAATGGGTGCCTTGTTACCAATGAATATTTTCCTTCGTCAGGAGATCGACCGAATACAGAAGGTTATAAAGACGGTTCACTCAACATTGATGGACCTGAAGCTGGCCATTGATGGTACAATTGTGATGAGTCAGGGCCTGAGAGACTCTCTTGATGCCATGTACGATGCTCGTATACCTGATCGATGGCAAAAGGTATTCATTTGAGACTTCTTTCTTATTTAAAAAAATGAATGAATTACATTTCTTCAAGGCAATATTGGTTTTAGTTATATCTTGGAGATATATCAAAGATTTATTATTTATTTATTTATCAAATTAAACTTTCACATAAATTTGAGAACAATAAAAAATGAAAAACAGCAATAAAAATATGAATACACCAAAAATTTGCAGAGCAAGGTCGAGGTAGGGTGTGGAGTTGAACCCCTTTTCAACTATAGTTATGCACTTATTAGGAACATGTTTTTCGTTTTAGAAAAGAAGGGAAGAGAAGGAAAAGATAAGGAAAGAAATAATCAAGGATTTATAGATCATAAAATTAGTTGCTCTTAATCCAAATATATTATACTTTATTCTCCGGATTACTTTGCTATTGAACCAAATTGATATTAAACTTATAAATATCAATATATAAGCACGTATGATTATTTGCATTCATACGATAGTAATGAATGAATAAGTTTAACATAATAATAATAATAACATATTAAACATTTTACTTTTATAATACTAAGTTATACAATATAAAAATAATCCACGGGCTACGTTCTTTCTGTTCACTTGATCTCAGAAATATATTTTGAATCTTGGAAAAGTTGAAATTATTTTTTCATCAATACTTTGAAATCATCAAGTAACCATACTAGAAGTAAATACTTCTAATAGGATAACTGATGCATATAATTCAAGTTCGACTCCTCTAATAAGTATCTATGAACATCTTAGGGCAACAAACGCCAACTAACTCGTACAATCTTTTACATTTTATCTAATTTTGCTGACTGGGCAGTTATCAGGTGCCTAAAATGTTGACCTCCCCATACTTTCATACTTCAACAAACAAACATTCGCTATGTTACCATGAACTAGGAAGTTTCTAGTAATCAAAACGTTAATTGATAACACTATAGATCAGTGTTGCTAGACATTACGACCAATTAACCTGCCGCCTCAATTGAAGAATATTACTTTGTTATAACAATAATTATTGTATTTTTTGTGGACAATGAATTAGTTTGATTTGAAATATTGACCTATTCAGACAATAATTCACTGTAATTGTCCGTAAAGATGATGTCAAATTCGCAACAGGTTTTGTTTGGAATCTTTGAGTCCCTCTGAAATGTCTCAAATATTTAGTGAAGTATTGCTTTGGAACATAATTTATTAATTTCGAATTCCTCAGAGTGTTATTAGAAATGTGAGTGCTATTCGAAATTAATAAATTATGTCATATATACTTCTAATACTTCTGTCAGTTTTATAAATATGTCTGTATACGTCTGATATGTCAGTTTTATAAATTGTCAGTTCCATCTGAGAAAACATTATGTCATAAAATCTAATACTATTTGAATGATAAAAATAATTTTAAGCATAAATATAAATTAATAGTTGTATAAATAATTTGTTTGAATATTTATAATTGTTTCTGGTTATCAATTTTTTATTCCAGGTCTCTTGGGAATCAGCTACGCTTGGTTTCTGGTACACAGAACTCCTTGAAAGAGACAGTCAGTTTCGAAGATGGGTGCAGAACGGACGTCCGAACGTTTTCTGGATGACTGGCTTCTTCAATCCTCAAGGCTTTCTAACCGCTATGAGACAAGTGAGTACATTTCTTGAATTGTTCACTCTCATCGCTGAAATGTCTTGATTGCAGAGTAGCGTTGCTTATGCTTCTAGTTATGTATGATTCAAATTTCCATTGTTTCCTTATTTGCCCCTAACTCTTACGCTTGGCGGTTCTGTGTGATTTTCATAATAATTATGATGTAAATTTTATGATTTATGTGAATAACCCTAATAAGCCTTTAACCGATGAATATTTGCACTCACCTATTGTAAGATAATAATCAGAGAAATTAATCTCAAATTACTGAAAAAACTCTTCTTAGGCACAGTTAATCTCTAGTCTGAACTATTAATATTTCATTATCGGAAGTTTAATAATTATCATAATAAATTAGTTCTCTTCCAAAGATATATTACATGTAAAATGCAATAATTAACTTGTAAAATAGTGAACAACTGAGCTAGAAATCTCTAAATGCTCATATCTACAGATTGAAATCAAAATTTGCTCTCAACACTGAAACCAATTCAGTAGAATACATTATTCTAGTAGAACAGATGCTGCTATCACGTTATTATCTTCATAATTAAATTCATGATGAGTGGTATTTTTTAAACTCTTTTTTTAAGACTTTCTAATTTAAGTAACAATAATTATAATAATAATAACGAATCTGGGATGTTTTCCATGACAAAATATTTTATGAACAATCTAATATCAAACCTGGCACTGTATTTCTATTCAATGTATGATTTTCACTCACTTTTACTGGATATACTGGAGGGATGTATATCACTTATAAGAGAAGCTTCATCAGCCTGCCGCCAGGGGTAATGCTTTGTTTAGGTTAGGATGTTTTTCTAGATATAGCTTTCAATTATATATGATGTTCACTCTTTTTTACTGGAGATAATGGAGGAATGCATTTCACTTCTAAAGAGAAGCTTCATCAGCCGGCCGCCAGGGGTCATTTTTTGTTGAGGCCGCTCATCCTAACCTCAACAAAACATGACCCCTGGCGGCAGGTTGATGAAGCTTCTCTTTAGAAGTGGAATGCATCCATCTAGTATCTCCAGTAAAAGTGAGTGAGAATCATATATTAAATAGAAATACAGTGTCAGTTCTGATACTAGAATAATAATGAAATGATTGAAGCACTATCAATTTAAAGGAATATTATGATCCTCAACTTAGCCATCAAAGGGTGATATGAAAACAGCTATTACTAGGCAAACAATGGATTAATAGGCAAATCCAATGGATTTTGAATTCAAATTCTAAACACAAAGTTGAGATATAACTATAGTGGAATATATGCATTACTTGAATTTGATTGAAGTAAAGAATTAATTCACATGGTGATAAAACAATGATAAACTGATGAGTTTTAGTTTATATGACAAACAAGATGAATGGTTGTCGTAATTTTATCATGTTCCAAAAGGCAGGACAATGTCCCTTAAGCCTTAACTTCGCTTGTTCTGACTCTTTCTTGCTCTCCGGAATGAAGAAGCACTTGTCAAACTCAACACATCACTTAATCGAATAACACTGCTTCATGAACCGCTGTATTTTCACTTTTTGTAGCTTTTAACGCAGCTCCAAACAAGCACTCAAAGCACTCACTCAGATCACCTCTTGTTCGCTCCATTGACTCTGAATGTAATGTCGATTTTTACTCGCTTGGCTAAGATCTCTTATACCACCCCACGGTGTTGCCTTAAGGTATCTTATACCACTCAGCATGGCTTTACTGACTAAGACTAAGAAATTAGTTCTTATAATAATAAATTCTTATGGAACGAAGTAGTGATTAGCCTGCAAGGGTGCTAACTTGACATTTTTAACTTGAAAGTGTGTTTGGCGGGCCGCTTAGCGCAGTTGGTTGGGGCGTTGCAACTTCAGCTTGCTGTCGTTTAAGTGGTCGTGGGTTTGAATTCCGCTCCACCGTCAGGCATTTATGTGTAATCATTCACCTCATTACCCACGCACAAGTCTCGGACTCATGTGGGCATCATCAGCAATAAAAAAAGTAACACGCAATTTTCTTAATTTGCGCTTTGCACAACGCCACAGCTCTTGTGCATTCCTTCCAGAATGCTTTTAGTACATTATTAGGTCCTGAATTTATATACCGAACTTGAGGATTCCTCATCTCGTGCTTCAAGCACTCTTCAAAGGCTTTTCAAATCTCCTTTGAGTTAAAAAAGGGTCAAGATAGGTTTAGAAATACGGGCCTAGAGGTAGTGCATTTTATCAGCATAGCACAATATCTTGAGGCCGAATCTATTAACCTACCTTGTGGCTTCCTCATCTTAATAAATCTCATCTTCCTCATCTTGAGAAACACTCTCTCTAAAGGCTTTTCGAGTCTCCCTTGAGTTTAAGAAGCCTCAATGTTGGGTTTTAAATACGGGTCTAAATCTAGTGAATGTTATCAGCACAGCACAATACATATGGGGGTCCTACTTATGAGCCAACCTTGAGGCTCGCTCATCTTGATAAATACTTGAGAGGCATTTTCTACAAGTCTTTTTAAGTCTCCCTCAAGTTTAAGAAGGCTGAAGGTAGGTTCTAGTTCATGCTATAAGCATAGCACGTATTTATGTACTTACCTTGAGGCTTTCTCCACTCAAGGAGGACTTGAGGCTTCCTCATCTTGATAAATGCTTGAGAAGCACTTTCTCCAGTCATTTTAAGTCTCCCTCAAGTTGAAGAAGGCTGAAGGTAGGTTCTAGTCCATGCTATCAGCGTAGCACAATTTCTGAGGACCGTATTTATGTACCTGCCTTGAGCCTTTCTTCACTCTAGGAGAACTTGAGAAACCTTGAAGATTCCTCAACCCAAACCTATGAACTAAAGAAAGCTCAAAGTAGGTTTATAAATAAGGGCCTGGATTTAGTGCATCTGAGGACCAAATTTATAAACCTACCTTGAGGCTTTCTTCACTCACGGGGGACTTGAAAAGCCTTTAGAGAAAACTTGAGGCTTCTTTAACTCTAGGGAGACATGTAAATCCTCTAGGAAAAGGGATTTTCCCTAAAGTCTGCTTTAAAAAGGGAGTTTCATGTTTACCTTGTTGAAAATTTTCCATTTCTCCTTTAGAGAAATGCCTTATCAAATCTCTTGTAGAGAAAGGGCTTTTCAAGACTCTCTTGATCCTCAAGGTCCGTTCATAAATACGGGTCTGAATGTTTTTAGTGGTGATATTTTGCAATGTGATCATTGTGTGTGTACAGGAAGTGACAAGAGCGCACAAAGGCTGGGCGTTGGACTCGGTCGTGCTGCAGAATCTAATAACAAGACACAGCAAAGAGGAGTTGAGTGACTCGCCGCCAGAGGGTGTCTATGTGCACGGGCTTTTCCTGGAAGGCGCCAGTCTGGATCGCCGCTCCGGCAAACTAACTGAGAGCAAGCCGAAAGTGCTCTACGAGCAGATGCCGGTTATCTATATCTATGCCATCAATACTACCCTAGGCAAAGACCCGAAGCTCTACGAGTGTCCCATCTATCGCAAGCCTCAGCGAACCGATCAAAAGTATGTCGGATCCATCGATTTCGAGACTGAGAACAATCCGAGACACTGGACGCTGAGAGGTGTTGCTCTTCTGTGTGACATCAAGTAGAAGCTGATCGCTCAACTCAGAAATAGATTTTGTCAATAGACAAAAATACATTCATTTATTAAGGTCCCGATAGGGACTTATTAAAATCGTGCTGTAGTCCGTCTGTGCCCTAGCGCTTGAATCTAAGATTAAAACTGACACTATATTATGCTTTTAAACGAGCAATAATTGTATATTTGTATTTTTGTTTTTCTCTGGAACGGCTCTAACGATTTTCAAGAAAATTGGTATTTAGCGGGTTTTTTTACCTCAAAAGTCCAATGATCATATTGGGAAAATGTTTTCTTCTTTAGGCAAGTCACGCCTCCTCAAGCTCTCTTTAATCTTATTATTTTTAAAACATCTGGCAATCTGAAAGAAGAATAGAGATAAGATGGTCGTTGAGAGGTTATAAATTGTGGACAGATATGAGTTTAAAATATAGGCGTCATGTTTGCAGCAGAAAGTCAGTTTAATACATAATTATTTTTACTCACTTATATTGAAGGGATGCATTTCGCTTCTAAAGAGGAGCTTCATCAGCCGACTCTACATCAGAATAAAAATCATAATTTAAATAGAAATTTAGTGTCAATTTTGATATTAGATTATTCATCAAGTATATTATCAAGGAAAACATCACAGATTCTAGACTCTTGAATCTTGATGTATACTACCCTCTTAGTCCAAGTGAGATCGCTATTGATTTTAGAATTTGGGAATCGAATATAAAAATAATATGTTGCAAAACATATTTCCACTATAGGCTCTAGTTTAGTTTAGGCTAGTAAAAATCAAAACATCGGACAGCTGGTGCTGTCGCTGTTTATATATATTTGAAAATCAAAACATAGGACATTACGAAGGCTAATACTTAGCCCAGTTGTCCACTTTATTTTTTTATATTGCAAGCATTGACATTTTCATTTTTGATTGTGTTGAAATATTTTCTTAAATTATCTTAAACTGAGAAAAAACTGAGAGAAAATATTGAGGCATGATCTGTTGGGCGAGAAGAAAAAGGAGGAACAAAACTCGTTTTCAAGAACTACTGATGTACATTTTTTGTGAATTGGGAAGTACCGGTATATGATGTGTATAGAAACCGAAACAATTGAATGGCAAGGTTAGTGGAGAGGTTAGTATGCATCTTGGTTTACTGGTGCCTATAAGGCGTTGTATCGGTTTATTTATTTAAAAAATCATTGATAGAATAGAATAGTGTACGGTATTTATTTTTCCTTGACGTGCCAAATTTCGGACTAAAAAGTCTACTCTCCCACTTGACCACTTCCATGAATTACAATCAATATATACAGCCAAAATAAATAAACTAATATAATATAAACCAAAATAAACATAATAATAATAATAAAATTCATTTATACGAGTAAACACAGTCGGCTGGCAGTCCAAGGACCCGCCGATAGCCGATACACGTCAAAGTTTAAAATAAGAGTCTAAACATAATAAAACACAGTAAAAAGACATATATATCTCTCATATGTCTCATGAAACTCATCGCACTGCTCTCTATGCAAATTGAGCTAAAAATTCAGGAGTTCAACTTTTTAATGTTTTACCGGCTTAGGAGACTTCCTCTCAAAAAATTTAAAGAGGTTTTCAAGAGAGTGGTTTTCAAGAGAGAGGATGTGGTTTCTATTCAAGCCAAGAATATAGAGAGTATTATAAAAATCCTAAATTAATATAGCCTGAATGGAAATTATAAATTTAAATTTAACATTGGACAAATCCAGATGCCCCCATGATGGGAGGCCAGTGGATCTGTCCATCTATCTATCTATCTATCTATAGACATGCATCCAACGAATAGGGAAAGTAGGACAGTGAGAAAGCCTTCAATGACAATGAGAATTTATTCCTGTTCTTGATTTCTCTCATATGTCTTGGCAAACTATTAAACAACTCAATTCCCATGTAAGCTTAATTCACTTTACATGTACACCCCGGAAAATTCTTGAAAAATATTCCCTATAAAAACACTATTTCAAGCGATTTTTGACTTGATCCATCAATGTTAACATACATTAAGGGTGAAAAGCTCATATTCGTGATGTCACGTGATGGTACACCTTCACAAGCACATCTAGCCTATGAGTAGGAAATATCAATGTACTTCTGAAGCCTTTGGAAATGTCAACATCAACTCTAGAAGTAGACTTATGTTTTATTATGATGTTTATTTTTCATGATTTATTATGATGTTTATTCTTTATGTTTTATTGTGATGAAAATCGTCCATGACTTTAATTATTCACACATCTAAACTTAGAATGAATGATGAATGATTCATTGTAGATTATCAATGATTGTGATGTAGATTAAGTTATTATGTTATAATCATGTTAAAAAACTTGCAAAAATTATTTAAATCGTATAAAAAATTATATAGGACTGTTTAAGAATATTGTACAATGTAAAAGTTACTTTTTGTACAAAGAGATATTTTGTGTAAAATGGAACAAATAAAAATCGGTTGAGTTTGGATTTACAAATCTTGTTGATTGAATTAATAAGATATATGGTAAATAATAATGATGATGATGATGATGATGTCCATTAAGTATTGAGAACAATATAATATATATATAGAGAAGTATAGAGACTACAATATGTTTCCTAAACTGAAGAAGGAACGAAAAGAAAGAAGAAGAGAACAAAAAATTAAACACGCTTTTGGAAAGTTCGTTAGGTACACCGATCGGTGTCACCCTTGAATAAAATATGAGGTGAAGGTTCACCTTTATAGGTGAAGGTTGACGATGAAGTAACGCCTTCTGAGCAGAGTCGGTCAATTCATTGTTGGCAGTGCGCAGAAACACACTTTTGTTTTGTACCATTACGTATCACTGGTAACACAAAGTTACAAATGGCTATACTGGGAACTAGTAATTCTACATATGACGAAGTACGGTATGTGAGAATAACTTACAGCGTTGAGAAGTAGTATTCTGCTATTAGTAGAGAGCCGACATGCGTGAAGCAAATTTATACAACTGCCAAGAATGAGTTGACAAGCTATAATTATCCTGTTGAACAATTATTGCAATTTCTTGTTAGCCTTTTTTGCATTCAGGCAAAAGGCTTCATCTCGACTGCCGCCAAGAAAGTCCATCTCTTGATCCAGTCTTGTTTCGACTTTTGAAAAGTGATTTTATATTAATTTAGCATAAGTCTAATATGATGGTAACATTAAATACTATAGTTGACTGTGCTATATAGGTACGTTTTAGATACTTTTGGTTTTAATATGTTCTATTTAGTTTTAACTTTAGTACAACATCATCACCAACCATTTCATTCAACTTGGTACTTCAATAACTTGTCTTTGTACAATAAATAAATAATTTGAAAAGAATTTGATTTCTGATAGAAAAATGTATATTTTGCATTACAAACAAAAATTTGCTGGTATTTGACTAATAAACAAATTGAACTGAAAATTAACTAACCAGTAATAGCACTAGTTCTTTTATACAACCAAAGGGGATATTTGATATTTATTAATTACAACTTACAAGGATAGGGATTTAATTTTCCAATTTGCCCTCCATCTATCCTCCTGCTTCTTACTGATAATCTTGTCTACCCTAATTCTGTGTAGCCTATTGTTTTAAATTAATTTTTCGAAACTGTTCAATACATTCAAATTGATTTTTTCAAGTTTTACATAATTTTTGTATAAATTGATACTTGTGCAATAGAAGCAATTGCTACAGTATTTTCATGTGTAGTTGAAGATTGTTATGAAGCAAGTTGAATAAAATCGTTAATATATTTTTTCTAGATAAATATTGTTTTTACTATTCGAATCCTCATGTGCCTCGTGCTACTCTTTATCTATATCCATCTTTAATTTTTAAGCTATTTGCAATTCATTTTTCCTCCAGGTTAAACCTTGCACTTTCAAATTGGCATTTACTTATGCTAATTAGTTCTGCCCAAGGATCTCTACAATAGGAGCTCTGCCCAAGGATCTCTACATTAGGTTCTACAAGACTGAAGCTGGAGGAGCTGTTTCAGTGAAACGGTAAGCACCGTTAATAAAGTTTCTACTTTGGGTGTCATCCACTTACGTTCTAATATGGTTTTAACAGTTGGTTGATTTAGTCTAAAAAGTTATATCTTATGAATTGAGAATATTTGAATTTACCAGTAAAATAATGTAATGCGAAAAGTATAAGAATTATAAGTGAATTGACTCACTAAGGGGATGCTGTGTAGAAGCTCAGTTGCTCTTTGGTTGGATGGTGACCGCGGGATTACTAGCCTTAAAATTCTTCTCATTCTTCCTAGTCGCTCACCCCAAATGATTTATTTCTTTTCTAATTCTTATTCTGGTGTTATTCCATCATTCTTATTCGATCATGATTATGAGCGTCGTTTAACCCCCCATAAAACAGCATCCACACCAAAAAGTTATTCATATATGAGTTTAGAAATCAATAAGAGTTTTCTATTAACAAAAAGGAGGAAAATTTATTGCAAGTCTGTGCATGTTTTATCATTATGATTTATCAACTGATTCAATTATTATTGTTATAAATCTACCGTACATAAAGAGACTGTAGTCTGTTATTCAAAAGTTCAATTAAGGAGAGGAAACAAAGTTCCTATAAATATAGCAAACCTATCAATTGATTTAGAATTTTAGATTAGATAAGATAGATAGATATTTATATCATCCAGTGACCTCCTGTGAAAGGTGTATACGGATTTGTCATGGCGTTTTCAAAATAAATACTCTACTGTGTCATAGAGTTGGAGCATTTAATATTAATTGTTCGATTCGTGGTGAAATGATCAATAAACTCACTTAATGAAGAAAAACAACATTTTTGAAGGTCTTTTTTTAATTCAATTCTAAATCTATAAAGTTTCCATTTTTTGAGACGTTCGGACAAGACATTATAGAGATTAATTTCCAAACTCCTAATTTCCTTAGCAAAAAGAGTAGTTCTATGATAATCATCTCTAAGATGGTGTCGTCTCCTTGTTCCATACAAATCATATTATTTTCTCTTTTTTAATTAGATAAATGCATTCTAAATAAAATGACTGGGAAGAGGAAGAATCCTTAGCTGTTGAAAATATGGGCGACAGCTTTTTCTTATTATCTCACCTACCATTACTCTAATAGCCCACTGTTGCACTCTGAATATTTTAATAGAGTCTGTGGAATTTCCCCCAGAACGATACTCCATAAGGGAATGAAACAATGCAAAGTAAATATTATTTAAATTATCAATATTCAACGTAGCCGAGAGTTCCGTAGCAAGTATCTGTTCAATCAGAGATAAGCTACGAAACTTCTGGGCGCTCTTTGTAAGGGTGTCCGATTGTATTGGCCAGCAAAAAGGACTTCGTTCTCTGCTGTAAAATTACTTCCCGGTGGTGCGGAACCGGAACTCACCTAAAACTGTAAGTCCTTCTCATCAATCACCATCATCCAATTCATTACTCACACACTGGTCTCAGACCTATATATGTGCTTCATCCTCCGAAAAAAGATCTTACACTTCTGAGTGATAATTCTTCTAAAATACATCAGAGTGTTGAGTCTATAACAGCCTATGGACGATTCTCTGTTTACTTCTATTAACAGAAATGCTAGATAGTCAATTAGATAATCAAGATCGGTCTTGACCCCCCCCCCCCCCCTAAATCGGAACTCTATAGGAAAGGTGGTCTTGAAAGAGAAAAGTTGCCCCAAAAAAATCGATCTACTATAAAAGGGGTAGGAGTGGTGATCAGACAAAAAATGTCAAAAAATCTCAATTCGTGCCCTCCTCCCATACTCTCCAACAGGGTCCGCCCTTGTGGAAAATGGAGATCAGTTAGTTCAGTGTTTGGTTTACTAAAAAAAATAATGAAGATGAGTGTTAATTAATAAATTAAAATATATCCAAACATTTACACAGTAGCATTACAGTCAATAAAATAAAACACTAACTTACTAGTTAGTTTGAAGTAACTGACAGTTTAACAAACTGACAAATATACAGAAACAGAATTTTTATTAATTTCTAATTCCGAAGTGCTATTAATTTATAATAAATACTTCCGCAATGGCGTATATTGACAACAGCATTGAATAGCTGATGGAAATCGATGAATGCTACTGTACAAAAATATCAGAAAAAAATTAATAGCACTCAAAGGAATTCGAAATTTATAAAAATTCTGTTTCTGTATATTTGTTATTTTGTTAAATTGTCAGTTACTTCAAACTAACTTTTGAGATACGAGCCGATATTGCCAAGTTTAAAATGAGTGCTGCTGTGGAGGAAGGTCACTATATAGTCTGGGGGTGCCATATAATGCAGGTGTGCCCAACCTACTGCCCGCAAGCCGATTTAATGTGGCCCGCCGTGTTGCCATAAAAACTAAGAATTTACAAGCATTCAGAGAATTTAAAATATTTTATTTTCCTAATGCAGGACAGCCCAGCAGATTTCCAAAATCTGATGTAATGGCAGTCGTTGTTAAAACACTAAACTACAAACGTTCACACTCCCAAAAACACTGCTAGTTCAAAGTATTTTTGGCAGAAATTGACAGTACTTATCCAGACGTTCACTATCATTGCGAAGACTGGTGGCTCAGTAGGGGTAAAGTGTTACAAAGGTTTTTTGAACATCGTGCAGAGTTATATATATTTTCATGACTGACCAAGGTCGTCAAGTGCCAGAACTCTGTGATACAGTGTGGTTGTGGAAGTTAGCATTCTTGATTGACATCACAGGGCATTTAAATTTTTTAATCTTAAAACTGCAGAGATCTAATTCACTTGTTCATAATGCCTACCATCAGCTGAGATCTTTTAGGAAAAAACTTGCTCTCTTTGAAAAGCTGCTGACTAAAAATAATTTAGATCACTTTGAAAGACGTAAACTATTTTTATCTGAAGCTAGTCTGCCATTCCTTCTGAGTTCGCTGCTGAGGTAGTGAGCCAACTGAGGCACCAGTTCAATGAAAGATTTGAAGACTTTGATAAAGAGTACAATAAAATCAACATGTTTCAAAATCCTTTCAAATGCGATATTGATTTTGTGCCCTCAACCCTTCAACTCGAAATTATTGACCTAACAACAAATGAAATGCTCAAGGACCACTTTGAGAAATGTTACAAAAACGAAATGTTGCCACTACAGCGCCCAATGAAGATTTCAAAAACATAATCTTGCGAACAAACATTTACAAAAATAAATAACATTAAATCAAAATTCTAGTCTTCCCTCACAGATGAACACTTAAAATCGTTATTAATGATTGGTACAACCAAGTTTGAGCCTAAGTGGAAAGACATTCTAAGTAGCCTACAAGTGCAAAGCAGTTTCAAATATCTCACTGAAGCTAAGGTAAGCCTACATAAACTTGATACTTTGATTAATAACTTTGTAAAATGAAAGACTAACTTTTTTGTAATTCATACTATTATTGTTGTATTTTTATACTTGTGTGGTTAATTGCACTCTTTTTAATATATATTTGATATATTAGCCCCGATTTCCTGGGGGGGGGGGATTATCCCAAACCCCCCGGTACACCACCGGCCCGGCCCGCCTTTCCTTTGACTGTTGACAATGTGGCCCTTGATTAAAAAAGGCACCCCTGATCTAGTGGTTAAGGCTCCCGACCGGCAATTGGTTCGATTCCCGGTGGCGACTGATATTTTAGTACAGTAGCATTTATCGATTTCCATCAGCTATTCAATTTTGTTGTCAATATCCGCCATTGAGGAAGTCTTCTGTATAAATTAATAGCACTTGAAGGAATTCGAAATTAATAAAAATTGTGTGACTGATATTTTTGTACAGTAGCATTCATCGATTTTCATCAGCTATTCAATGCTGTTGTCAATATCCGGTATTAAGGAAATCTTCAGTATAAATTAATAGCACTTGAAGGAATTCAAAATTAATAAAAATTCTGTTACTAATAATTTTCACCAGCTAACAGTTCGTTAAGGATATTTACGTTATTAACAACATATTACATTCTTGTCTTGTGTATAAGTGCTGTACTATCGTAATGACGTGAAACAAGTCTAGAATAAGTTCTGTAGGTCTACTATTGAATAATAGGTACCAACTTCCACCAGGGTATCTGGCCCATTGTTCTGCAGACGCTTATCGAGTGCGGTAATTCATTTTGACAGGAGGTGGTACGTGTTACGTGCCAACGTGCGCTCAGTGTATGAATGAATGAATGGAAATGTGATAGCGATACTTCGCCTCGGACTTGGTGCTTCGTGCGAGCGCGTTCAAGCCGGTGCTCTATTTGATGGTATTGTTGATGTTTATGATGACGTCAGTGCCGACTGGGCATGAGCAAATGCGCCACCGTTCAACTAGCTCACTGCTGAAATGCTTATGTGCTTATCGATCTACGGCAAGATGGCCGAATAGCGAGTGTCGTTGACAGTGAACTAAGCCGAAAGCCACGTTCCAAACATGGGAGTCGGCCTACAGTTGTTAATGCTGCTAGTGTCTGTCAACTTTCTGGCCGAAGCATCTACTGGAGACGCCGATTATGAAACAGGTGAGTGCTGCAATTGATTCTCCACCAATTACAACACTGGACACACACTGCGGGATATGAGGCACATCTGTGGCACTGTTGCATTTGTGGCATTTCAATTAACATCACTCACGATGACAACAATATCATGACATAAACTTGTACCATCTCCAAAATATTGTTAGTTTTCAACATCCCTCTTTATCACATAATTCCTTTGAGTCAGAAGAAAATCTTTCTCTGTCAGAACATATTGTACTTATCGGACTGTGGTAGGTTTAGGCCTTCCTATATGAGAGGTTTAAAAGCCATATAGTTAGCCCTCTATTATAAACCCATGATTCATCCCTTTTGTCTCACAGTTCCTTTGAATCAAGACAAAACTTGTCTTTGACAGAACATATTGTATTTATCAGATTGTGGTAGGCTTACATACATAGGCCTATACATAGGCTTACGAGAGGATTCTATAATTATAGTTAGCCCGCTTCACATATTCTTCCACTGTACAAATTTGTATCCTATGTAGCATCAATTGTTTTGTGAAATCATGTTGAACCCGGTATTATATCGTAGGTTCATCTGTGAGAATAAATTATGAACCGCCCATTCAAAAGATCATTAGCCTACCGGTATGTCATATAACATGTTTTTCCTAATGATGGTTTCTTCCACCATATAAATATTGTTTAGTGGAATTAATATTATTTGTAACTGGGGAATCGCTCATTATATGGTAGAGCTAGTTGTGAGGAATATGAACCGCCCATTTGAGAAACCATAAGTTGTAATATACTTGACCTGATTTCAAGTGGTCAGTTTGCATCTGCATCTAATGAATTATGAATAAAAATATGTAAGTTATGATAAACCCGGGAATCTGTGTAAACTGTAAGATGTAAGCTGTCTGTGCAGATTTTGAATTGCCCATTCCTTATACAATAGGTTTTGAGACATGTTTTTCACCTGTCTGTTTAAAAAACCATTTCGAGAAAATGATCTCACAGTCGTAAAGTTGTTTGTCAATGTAAGACGAATAGGCCTAATGTTTTTACTGTATTCTGACAGCTATTAAGTTTTTTTATTGTAGGTCGATTGTTGAGCACTATGATGAGCTGAATGTAATATGAAGTAGATTTCTCCGAGGAATATATACGTCTTTTTTATTGTTTGTGATATGATTGAGTAGCTACGATAATTCGTTTTGTAGAAATATGTTAAAACTGTCAGGCTGTTCCCTCTTTTGCAACCATTAGTCCATTTCATAATATTTGCCAAACATTATTCAGCGTAGGCCTACTCAAAAATAATATTTGGCCATATTTTTGCTCTTCTGTTTGTTGTAAATTTGCTACGTAATTTTCTGTTTCTTTTTATTTCGATTGTTTTTATGATCACTAAAACGTTACGATCACTATCACATTCTTCATTTTTTGTTTATTTTAAGTAGTCTTTACTTTTTATAATCGTGATAATTAATTAACGTGCCCATGATTCGATAGTAAATAGCTCTCCTAATAGCTCTTTTAATTAAAAATTCCTTTCAACTTTTTCATTCCAAATTTCCCGATAAAATAATCCAATTTCAAGTAATTTAATAATCAATCCAGTACCTTATAGTATTTTGAATTTTGTGAAACTTCTTCTATACATCGCATTACAGTTTAACTTTGAAATACGAATGTTAACCAAAGTTACAAAGTTAAAAATTACAAACTTAACAAAAGTCAGTTGAGTTGAATGCAGGATTTTCTCAATTGAAATATTACTCTGAACAATTCTCAAACTTCCCTAGAGTAGCAAAGAAGAAATAGTAAATTATTTATTTGAAAGATAATAGTGCTGAAATTATTGTGGAAATAAGAAATTGGATAAAGACTATTGACAGTACAACGATTACAAAAGAGCTGTGAAGAACGAAGGAAGGGGAAGGATAGACTACTTTATGAACATCTTTTAATGAGGCGAGTCTCGCTAAACTTCTCTCACATGATACTCGTACTTCCTCCAGTACATGAAATACAGGATTTATTTTTTATTGAATACTGTATTTATAAATCGAACAGATGTTTTTATTGATATAGATAATAGGGTCTTGATATTGTAATTTTAATTAAGTGGAAATTTCGCGTGGGAGAAATTTATCATCCAAACTCGATTATGGGCATCTAACTTTTAATGGCATCGCTCAAAATCAAAATTTAACTTGAACATCCCATTTTTCATAGTCTATCAAAAAGATTTTCTTCATACCGGCATAAAATTCAAAGTTATACAGTATTAACTTGATAAATAATAAAAATGTTGATCTTCCAAAGTTAACAATCTGTTAAGAGTATTTGTATAGTTTATGCTCTTAAACATCCAAAAGTAACCAAAAACAAGAACTTTGAAAAAAGATTCCCCTCAAAATTAAAACAAAAATGTTATAGGTGTATTCTCTTATTATTTTGCAAAAGATTTATTGTAACAAGATCTGGCCTATAACTTCAACTGACAACTCAACATGCGGAAAATATTAGAAGAGGAAATTATTAGAGAAATATTAAGGTAGAGCTTCAATTAGAGAGTGAATTTCTCACCGAAAGTAGCAGTTATCAGTCAATTACTCTAGATTCTAGATTAACTGATGTGAAATGTGGAAATGTATTTTAATCAGTTTATCAAATAGTTTCCGTTTCCGTTCTCATTACATTTCTAATTCTGAATACCACAAGTCGCTCGATTATCAGTAATTAACGTTAACAGTTCTAGAACGCTCCATTTGCAAGATACACATAAGTTGACTAATTTCAACTTTTTAATACAAAATTCTAAGCCAACGCGACATCTGCGTTTCAAATCATCGATGCTTCGCCATCTAGAAGAAAGATTTTTTGTGTTCATTTCTTGATCTACAATAATTTTCACTAATTAGAGTATTTTTTATTTTCAAGAAATTTTTGTTGTAGATACTATATACTTCGTCCTTTTTTAAAAGAAGAAATACTGGAGAACTCAGTTTCAACTATATTGCGCCTATATTACTATTTGGCGGTTCTGGTAGCGCAGTTGGTTGGAGCGCTTGTCTGTGATAAGATAAGGCTCTGGCTGGCTTCGTTTCCTGCAGCCTTGAGTTCGAATCTCATTCAGCTATGGATGTTTCTCATCATTCACCCATTCACCTCATTACCCACGCACAAGTCTCCAGACTCATTTGGGCATCATCCGCAATTAAAAAAGGCCATTTTATATGAAAATAAAAATGTTCAATCTCATTTCAAATATCAGTTGCAGCTCACAGTGCAGCAATAAATTATTATTATTAATTTGTACAACGATCATATTAGTTCTATTCTTAACTTCATTATCATCGATGATTTTAAGGATAGAATATTAAAATTGTAAATTTACATAGAGTAATCTAATCCAATTCCCAGAACAATATTATAAATTTTAAACAATGAAATCTAAAATATTAATAGTTTACTGTCATTTCATGAAAAATTAATTAAAAAGAGAGGAAGTTGGAACTTCAGTAATTTTACTCTCCAAACACAGTACTCATCACCAATTCAATTTATTTATTTCACACTCACATACAAGAATCAAAATAAATTTGAATGTGAATATTATTGGGAAATTTTGCAGATTAAACAGAATGTATTACAATCGTCTTTGATTGCAATAAGTATTTTGTAAAAATATCATTAAAAAACTTTGACAATAAAAGAAATATAGGCTATACAAGAAAAAATCAAAAAGTAAACAACTGGCTTTGTGGTGGGGTGTGCTGGAGGGAGGAAAGGGAGGAAAATTCCTAAACCAGGGGTTACCAACCGGTGGTACTCGGGAAGATTTCAGGTGGTACACGTCACGTGGCCTAAAAAAATAGTGGCACAAAAAACTTGTTCTGTGATGAAGAATAGTTGTCAAGATTGGCATATCTAGCTGGCATTTTTGATAGACTCAACATACTGAACTTGAGTCTTCAGGGAGCAAATACAAAACCCTTCACAGCCAATGACCAAATAAACTCTTCCAAGAAAAAGTTGGTCCTTTTAAGTTTGCAAATACAAGAAAAGAATGTCTCAGCATTTACTACATTGTCATTTTATTTATTTATTATTTTTTCTTTTAAGAAAATTATATACCTCCAAAGCCAGATGTGTTTGTTGATATAATTCTGCACTTAGAAACTCTTCGAGAAAGTTTTAATAAATATTTCTTCGAAGATTATTCCAAATTTGACTGGATCAGAAATCTTTTTGCAGTATCACCAAATGAGTTGGAACTAAATTGATGTTTCGGTAATTTATATAATTCGTTGAGTTCATGCAAGCCTTGCCGGTTACCACACCGGAAACTAAGGCGTCTAATCAAATTCATAAATCTATGACCAATCACATTTTAGTTTCCGGTACATAAGTTACCAGTGAGGTGCCCATGAACTCAGTTCTGGGAAAATTTATCGATTTAACAGAAGACAGTTCCATGTGAGATGTTTTTAAAGAGAAATCATTAATCATTCTGGATCGGTTATAAATCCGAGTATCCAATGCTCTTCCGGAAAGCTATGTTGTTTTTATGCCATTTGTCACTAGTTACTTGTGTGAGTGTGGTTTTTCTGATATCCAAAATAAATGTAGGAAGAGTTTAACAAGAGTTTAATTAATTAATAAAGTTTTATTACTTATTTAATGAAAATAAAATGAATAATTGGCATGTTTCTGATAGAAAATGCTTTTCTAAAAAAAAAATAGTTTCAGTGGGGCTTTCTTTCAATCTACGCCCCCCAGACCGGTGATGGTGGTACGCCAAAATCTTCAAAAACCTCCAGGTGGTACGCAGTTGCTAGAACGTTGGGAACCCCTGACCTAAACCAACTATTGTTTCCCATGTAATAGGCAGTTAGTGGTGATGGGGAAGTAGGAAAGGAGAAGATGTGGAGGATAAGACCCTGAAGATAAGTGCAAAGAAAAAAGAGGAAAGTAGAAAAATAGAGAAAAGAATCAGCGAGTCTCTGTTTACCCAATAATCTGAGATCAAAAAGGGCTTGGCAAACAACAGTCAGAAACGAAATCCCAGATCTCACACATTGAGAACGAAAGAAAAATTTCTTGAAATCCAGTTTTTTATCTCCCGTTTCGTTTTTCCAGCACGTAGAAAAACTAAACGGGGCGTAAAAATAAGAGGATGTGGTCTGGAATTAAGTTTATGATTTTAGTACTTATATACATTAACTGCCTCCTATATTCAATATTAGTATTATAAATGACGTATTTATTTGTGGTGTCTCTTAGAACTGTAATATTAATCAAATAGTTTTGAGTAATGGGAAAATAACACTTATATTTGATTATATAGTCAATTACGTTTTTTTTTTTACATGAAATTGTATTATTGTCATGCCCTCAAAATCAATGAACACCATATTGGTTGGATATAAAATAGTTTCATTTAGAGCGGTTTTAATTATCAGCGTATGTATTAATTCATCAAGATGGTAAAACACCCCTATACAGTATGCCGTACGGTATTGCAGTATTGATTTTTCTAGTGCATGATATAGCATTTTCAGGTGTTGTTCAATAAGATTATTAACTTGATATGACTTGAATGATATTTATCTCATTCTTTTGCAGCCAGATTTTATACATGGACATCCCGTTTAAGATATTGATCAATTATAATTCCCAAGTATTTAAAACTATCATTATTTATAGCGGGATAATCATAAATATCAGAGTCTGAATTGCACCTGGAGTGGGGTTTCAAAGTGTAATTTTCCATAGGTTGATCTATTTAGTGAAAACGTTGTGTAATTAGTTTTATCATTATTTAAACGTAAAGTATTCTTATCCAGCCAGTTATTAATATTCAAATTAATTTGTACAGCTATTGTATGAATTTCAATCAAAGACTTTCCATGGAATATAGCCGCTATATTACTTGCAAAAATATTATCAATGTGGAGTCTTAGATTAAGCAGGTAATTTACATAAAGTATAAAAATGATAGGAGACTGCCAGGACGTGGGAAGACCTCAGGAAGTTGGATTAGTGGTGTTCGTGTGACTGTTGATAGTTTTAGAGATTGGGTCTGATTTAATAGGTAGCTCTTAATTAAGATAAGGAAAATTCCTCTGAATCCATAAGACTCAAGTTTATTAAATAATATATTATGGGGTATAGTATCAAATGCTTTGCGAATATCAAGGAAACATCAATTGTTTTCATATTAGAATTTAGCTTATGGTGTAGGCTGTAGGGTATTTTATTGAAGAATCTACTGCGCGTTTACAATTTTTGAAACCAAAATGGTTACTATTTATTCTGTATTTAAGAAAGACACAAATCTTTAATTTATTATTTTACTTTATTATTTCCTTAATAACTAATCCTAGTTACTAGGATTGGAGGGACCAACTTGTTTGGAAAGATCTTTTATTTTGGCTGATTTCGAGGAAAATAGCCTTGTCAAACCATCTATTGAAAATGAAAGTTAGTGGTTGGGAGATAAGATGAGTTATTTCCTTTAGAACACCATTGCTTGGATTCAGTTGTTCTTGATGTTCTTCATTGTGACTTCGATTTTGTGAGAGCTATTCAGTCTCATTAAGAAAGTGGAAGCTATCCGTTTCTGAGCATTATCATAGATTAGAACAGCACTATTTAAATCATTGTGGGTGTTCATACTTTGAGCCGGCAATTTACCAACATTTGTAAAAAAAGTAATTAAGTGTAATTGCATCTAATGCAGCAGTCCTGTTATCTTTCGACCCTCACCAATAACGTCATTGATGCATTCCCAAAATTTAATGCTGTTATTACAATTTTCAATTTTTAGTTCATTGTAAGCTTCTTTGGCAGAGTTTAAACATCTGAAACATAGCTTAAGCCAGATAATAGAAAATTCATCCGATTGTATTATATTAAATGTAGAATTAGTAGAATGTTTTTATTTTATTTTTTTATTTAAGAAACTGCATTTAATATTCAGTTTAATACTTGAATTAATAAAAAGTGGGATCTAGTTTAGCTTTAGCATTGTGAATTAGCATTATTATGCTCAATTTTCTCTTGTTGAGTTCAAATACCAGAACAATTTTTGAATAATAAAATACAGCAATTTATTTCAATGCTTGTATGAAAATGCTTCGCTGAACCAAAGCATAACATAGATACATTACCGTCTTCAACGTGACGTAGTAAGTTATACGAAATACAAACATTTATTTCGTTTCAAGTCATACGAGATACAAACAGCCAGATAATTTTGGATGCTCATCTCTGTGATTTAATTATTTATTCATCAAAATAAACTTGCAAGTCATCAATATGTCAAGCTTATCAATATTGATACATTGATGAAGGGCGAGTAAAGAGGTGTAAGAATAAAAATTCACTGAATTTTTTAAAACATCTGTATCTTACACATAAATTAGTTGTGAATGCCGTTTTTTAATTATTATCCCACTGAAAAAATCACCTTGCCCCAGCAGTCCACTCCTAAAAATATAAGAAATATCAATAGGAATGCACGAGTGATATCAGTATAAGAAGTATTAATGGAAATAATTAATGAATAATAAGACGAAATTGTCACAACCGCATTTATTAAAACTTCGAGAAACTAGTTTCGGTTGTTACACCATTATCAATCTCAATCAATCTCAATGAGTTTGATTGAGATTGATAATGGTGTAACAACCGAAACTAGTTTCTCGAAGTTTTAATAAATGTGGTTGTGACACCATTATCAATCTCAATCAATCTCAATGAGTTTGATTGAGATTGATAATGGTGTAACAACCGAAACTAGTTTCTCGAAGTTTTAATAAATGTGGTTGTGACAATTTCGTCTTATTATTCATTATGGATACCTTCCACAATATCACCTTCGCCATTACTAAGAAAGGGAAATAATTAACTTTTAGTTTTATATTGTCTCTGGATAAAACAAAAAATTAACATCAAAAACTGATTCAACTGTATTATAAAGAGCAATAGGTTGTACGGTCGAATCCAAAAAAAATTTGGGGTAGGGATATCAAGTAAGAAAACATTTGGGGGGATATCATAAAAAAAAGGTCCTCCTCACACCCATAAAAGGCACAAATAAAGCATTTTTTCAGTGTCGGTTGAGAATTTTGGGGGTATAAATTCCTAAATCTGCCTCTGATAGGTAGTCCTCCAAATTCCACGCTTGCGTACATTCAAGTACCAGAGAGTTGGGTAGCTGAAAATTGAAAAAAGTGACATGGAAATACACAGAAAATGAAAAAATACCTGTTGAGTATAAATTGTACAAAATTTCTCTCATTGCAGAACAGATATATAGCCTAATTGTTTACACTCAATTACCTAGGTCTTTGTTGTGTGTTACATTCAAAGAATCAAAACTTTTATTTGTTTGGAGAATTTATCAAGATCGAACAAACATTCAAGAGACAACAAATTTGCAGCTGTGCTGTTGAACTTGGGTCTGGAATACCTTGACAGAGAAATTCATTCATTCATTCATGGGCCTACTAGACAAATAGATGAGACAACCATGATGGAAACACTAGAAAATGCATTCAGCGGCTGTAAATATTGGCATACGTGTTGAATATAAATAGACTGATAATGAGATGCTCTGCTGAAATTGCTTATCACATAAATTAAGCCTAGGCTTTTCAAAAGCAAAGAGACTGCATACTCTTTCATGTTCTACCTATGATATCAGCTTCTAGTTTTGTATTATACGAATTTAATACAGTATAATTATGTCACCAAAACGATACAGAAAATTGAAAAAAAAAACACTATTTCTATAATTTATTGAGTATTTTAATAAATTTATAATTATTGAGAAAGATTTTTTATTATTGAAGTCGCTGAGCGTGCAGCAATCTTAATGAACTCTGTGATGTTTTCCATGACGAAATACTTGATTAACAATCTAATATCAAAACTGACACTGTATTTCAATTAAATATATGATTTTCACTCACTTTTACTGGAGATACTGGAGGAATGCATTTCACTTCTGAAACGAAGCTTCTTTTCAGAAGTAAAATGCATTCCTCCAGTATCTTCAGTAAACGTGAGTGAGAATCATATTATATTTAATTGAAATACAGTGTCAGTTTTGATATTAGATTACTTAATGAACTCCCATAATATTGATACTTTGAAAATTTACAATACAAGAGTTTTGATATTAAATTAGAGGAATATATTCAAATATATTTTTGTATATGAGCTAATAAAGAAATTTTCATATATATATATATATTATTATGTGTGAGTACTAAGGACGGGATCTATAAAAACTTGCCAATGTTTTGCGTTTACCTATTTCAAAATTCAAGCATTTTTACATACCACAGTTACACACTTCTACTACAACCCTATGTCTCATTGCAATAATTGGCAAAATAAGCTAAGTTATTTGTATTAAAAATTCATTTAAAAAAGAGAGAATAGTTAAAGTTGTAGGAAGGTCAAAACGTGGAGGAGGAATAAAACCTAAAGATGAAAAATGAAATAACGCAAACCCTATTCCACAAGCCATGTTTTATACAATAACAGAAATTATAATCCTATTTCACAAGTAATATATATGAACTATATAATAATTCTTTAGATATATTTATAATAATATTCAATAGCGTGTATAAAAACAATGTGAGTTTTCTAAATAAACATCAATTTATTTATTATAATACATAAATAATATTATTTATGTAGTTATTAAACTCAATATGAGCAGTAGCAGCATATGAATTTTGGTGCTGCTAGTGAAGTACGGTAATTAATTAATAGAATAGTTTAAAAAAATATTCATTGCGTACTGCAAAAGTAATTAATTAAAATAATATGTTTTTAAATATTCATTGAGTAATGCATATAGCTTGTTGAATTTTTTGCAATAATAGTTAGCCTTCGTGCCTTTAATATTCTAAATAAGCAAGTTCTTGTAATTAGAATAGAATAGAATAATTATTTATTTCTGCAACACAGCATCCACACATTAACCTTACTTACAGTAACCTTAATTATGACATCATATAAATGAAAAAAATAAACTTGATTCAATAAATTTCAAGTGAAAAGAAATTGATAAAACAGATACAATTGTCAAAAACAGATTAGATAAGGATAAGATTCTAGTGTACTGTGGTGCAGAAATGTAAGGCACCCCTGTAATATTAAATGTTTTGTTTTTCTGTTACACTTTGTATTACACTATTGCACTGTATTATATGAATAAATGTTAATTTTATTCCTCTTTGCAAGAATCATTGGCAAATGGGATACATTGGTGGTAGAGTTTGTCATCTCATTCTTGACATTGGGCAGAAACACATTTTGATACAGTGACTTTATATAGTCACTATAAAATCACTGTACATTTTTGTTTTTCGCAGCGTTCCAAGCAGCTATACTAGGAACTAGTCATTCTTTATATTGTGACGAAGTATGTGAGAACATCTCACATGTTTCACAATAATAGTTAGCCTACATGCCTTCAATGCTCTAAATAATGACCATATGAGTCAACACATGTGCGACATTTCGCGCATGCGCAGAAGCGTAGTCTGGCTAGATGTCGGTCGTTTTGACGGACCTAGTAGACAAAGGTGGTTCAGTCACATCTAGCCAGGTTAGGTTAGGTTTGGTTTTGGCTGCACTAGCAGTAGGTCGATCAAACTGTTGGGTCGTCCTAAAGGATACCACCACCCCATGCTTCTGTGCATGCGCGAAATGTCGCACATGTGTTGACTCATATGGTTGTTCTAAATAAGCTAGCTCTTATAATTAAATGTTGTGTTTTTTTGTTAACTTTGTATTACACGTTGGCACTGCATTATAAGAATAAATGTTAATTTTATTCCTTTTTGCAAGAATCATTGGTGGTAGAGTTTGTCATCTCATTCTTGGCAGTGGACAGAAATACATTTTGGTACAGTGACTTTATATAGTCACTGTACGTACATTTTTTATTTTTTGCAGCGATCCAAGAAGTTGTAGGCCTACTAGGAACTAGTCATTGTTTATATTATGACGAAGTATGTGTGAACTTCTCACAGCATCGAGTAGTAGTTATTAGTAGAGCGCTGACATGCGCGAGGCGAATTCATACAAGTGCCAAGACTGAGTTTGTAAGCTATAGTGTATGGTAGGTAACTTATATTTGTTTGGTGAACGATGGTGTGGATGGTTGTGTTTGACACGAGTGTGTTTCCAGAGTGAGGCAACTGCTTTTGCGTGTTACAGAGCTGCTTCGCCAGTATTTGCTGAACCGGGTCCCTGAACGACTCCTGGAGCTGCAGGAGAGGCAGCGTCCTCTCTTCACCTACAAATTCCCAGAGCCGCGTCCGGACGAGACGTTCGCTGTGCCTCCTTCTGATCCTCGCTACTACTACCTGCCCCCTAGTGCGTAACTAACTATCTACCCTTGCCCTACATCGTATTCCCTAATTCAAATCCTAACTATCAATTTTATATTTTCTTGATGTGCTTGCTTTTGCTAAATGATCTTCTTGGAATTGGTGATATTGTGGTAGTAACCAAAAATGAATATTACTGATGTTGTCACAACCACTCTAATTATTAGGCTTACCAGCATTTCACCCGGTCTTGACCGGGAATCCAGTTTGAAGTTTCTCTTTTCTGAAAATAAAATGAAATAAATTTATTCATCCACAAGAACAATTGTACAATAAACAGAAAGCATTCTCTTATTATAATACAAATTAAATATATTATAATTATGATATAATCATAAAATAAGATTTTTTCCAAAGACGAACAAATGAAAAAGCATCCCTAGGCCTGTGTGGGATGGTATGCAAAAAAACCTATTCCTTAAAATAGAGAACTGAAGAGTTAAGTTGGTGCGACCGATCGGTCTTCTAATATTACAACTATACTGCTAGTCAGACATAAACAACAATTTGGACTTCACAAATAAGAAATTATACAATAATCTTGCAATTTAACAAAGGTGCCTTACTTGAAATGAAATTCTTGTCAAATTAAATAAAGCTTCTATTTTTTTTCTATTAAAAATGTGAAAAAATACATCGGTTTTCTGGTAGATAACTTATGGCAGCGGTCACAAAATTAAGAAATTGGGAAGGGTGAGTGAAATACCATACAGTTCATCTGTTTGAAAAGAGAAGCTCACTAAACAACATTTTTTGTTGCACTGATGATGTGAATTTTTTGTGTTTTTTTATAAAACTTTTTTATAAGTAGTGGAGCTCTACCTACCAGCATAGTTTTGTTTTTAGTTCTTTAGAATAATGTATTACAAGATAAACTCAATACAAACAATAAGTAAGCTCGCATGATGCTGAGTAATTAGCAGCTGCAATATTGATCCAGAACTAATCTTTTGCTTTGGCTTGAGACATATCCGCGTATCATCTAAATTTCCACCATAGAGACGTATCATGTTATCGGCTGTTCTATGAGCTTCCTGCATCTAAACACAATTTGAAACAGTAATAGTATCCATGAGTGAAATTTGAACATTAATTTTGAAAATTCTGAAAGAAAATCAATCGGGCTTCGAGGTGCACTGAATCGAGTTTAGAGGAAGCTAAGTACCGGTACCAAATTTAGCGTTACAAATCGTTGCCGTTCTTGTGAAATCCGTTAGACAAAAACACACCCCTAGTTTCTCTTATTATATAGATGAGATAGTATACTTTCGGCTGTGTCAAGTAATTTTCAATCTTAATTAATCAAGTAAACAGGTTAATTGAGATTGAAAATGACATGGCAGAGGCAAGTGAAATATTTCTTGAATTATAATTAAAGTGGTTGTGACATCAGCATTATTCATTGTGGTAAATGAATGTAGCTTCAGTGTGCTTTTTGTTATTTTATATTTATGCACCAATGAAAATATGTGCTAAAATTATTTTTATTCAATGGAGAATAGATATAAATAAAGAAAAACAGTAATAACTTTGTCGTAGATCGTAGATGAACTAGTTATTGAACAAAATGCAGCTAACAACTAATCAAGCAAATGCAAAATTGCAGTTAAGATATATTTATTGCCAATAAACTTACAACAGATAGGCAAAGTCACAATGTAGTCACAATACATAAATACAATTGCACAAGATGCCGTCGTCACAGCTAAAGTAGTTTTACTTTGAATAATGGTTTGTTTATTTTCGTAATTTAATGCATTCATGAACGCAATTTTCAACTTTAAAGCAATTAGTTTCTACTTAGTTTTTAATTTTTTTCTCCCCTCTCTTCTGTTTAGAGTGAAATATGATTAGAAGGAGACCCAGAAATACCTTTAGAGAGGGTCTTCATTTAGCATGTATTGTACATTTGAGACTATATGTATCGTATGTGATGTATTATGAAGCTTTTATGATGTAGAATGGAATTTGTCATGTGCAATTTGTAGTTCTATTAATCTAATTGAATGCATTATTATATTTATATTTATTTAGACATTCGTAGGATGCCTGCACAGAAAGGCATCTATCGCCTTGTTGAGGTGTGACTAAGGTCACTGGATGACGTGTGCAAACATTCTATGATGCAAGATCCAGAAATATCATGAGAGTTGAACAATTACAATTAATTAAACTCAAACTATCATTATTGAATGTAAACGAAGGGGTTCAATCCACATCAGTGGCGTAGCCAGGGGGGGGGGCCATGGGGCCCGGCCCCCCCCCCCCCCGAAATTTCAGAAATAAAAAATTCTCAAATAACCAATAGATAAGGACTTAATAAAGCCGAAGGGTTCTATCTGTTTTGTTGTATTATAACGAACAGATTACAGAAACCCTGTTTGTGTAATGGAATATAGCTACAGTTATAGTCAGATTAATGCATTTTTCAAATTTTTTCTCAATATTTACTCATATAGAAACTTGTTAGATGCTCAAATGGATAATTTAAATTTAAAATGAGCTAAGAAATCGAATAAAACATGTTAGAAAACTGTGACTACCATAATTATTATTTATTTATTACATTAAATAAAATGCAATTTTCAAGTTTGAAGTGGATTAACTTTGTTAATTATTGATAAATCACCTTTTCGAATAAACTCATCTTGTAGAAAAATTAGTTTTTAAGTTAAAATTCAGTATAACCCACTAGCCTGAACGCACCCAAAGTTCATAAAATCGGGATTTTATAAATGAAAACACACAAATAAATGCAAGTTCTATGCAAGCGTGTAAAATCAGTGTGCTATGATAAAAAAAAATCCGATTTCATGAACTTTGGGTTGGGTGCGTTTTAGGCTAATGACATAAATTATATGAAACTTATAATAATTAGTATTAATTTTGAGATTCAGTACATTAGTTAAATATGATTAGTTCCAATTCAAGGGTTTTGACTCAAAATAGTCACAGATATCGGTATATCAAACTTTATCATTTCAAACCTGGCCACCTAGGTTCTTGGGTAGTAATTTTTCAAAACTTTCTTTTGAACTTTAGAGCCTAACAAGTTGTCTAGATTAGCTTTTCACACCACTAAATTTAAAAAAAAAATCCGGACCCTCCTATACCCCAGACCCCCTTGGTGAGCCCCCCCCCCCCAGAAATTTTATCCTGGCTAAGACACTGCCCACACCCCCCCCCCTTGGTGAGCCCCCCCCCCCGAAATCTAATCCTGGCTACGCCACTGATCCACATGTGTCTGCAATCATGCAATCAATAATACTCAATAAATAAATAAAATATCAAATTAGGCTACTGTAATTCAGTACAATATGCAAAACACTTGAAATAAAAAACTGGGTAATGTTTTCACGCTTTTGTGTTTTACTTACGTTCATGTGCTTTTGGTTTTGTTGTATAATTATAATTTTTGTTTGTGTTCTGTCTCAGTGCTAGTTGAATGTTCAGAGTGTCTTTCTGTTAAATGGTCAAGTGTCTTTCTGTTGCATTCAATGTATATATTTTGGGTTTTAAGTAAATAATAGTAATGACACAATATTTTCTCAGTAGGTGATAGCTATGAAAATCAAGAAACGTTCGAGAGATCGCCCAAATTGAATAAAGAAAATAAATCGTCAGTGCGAAGGCCCTACATTGACGTAGACAACACACCGGTGATTGTTGACGTGCTACCTGAAGACAGGCACGCTGCTAGCGTGCACCAACCACCTGAAGATGAGAGGCCCAGCAATGGTGAGCAGGCAGGCGAAGAGGAGGAGGCCGTCAATTACCATTCGGCATATCGCGCTGGTCCTCCCACAACGATTCCAGTATCAAGGGTTCAAATTATCAAAACACCGGTTGGCGATTTTGAAGCTACGCGGGAAGACATGATCTTCATGGGTAAGTACCTGTAGTAAGTTTGTTATTTACTAGCAAGTTTTTATTTGATTAAAAATAATAATCTAAAATAAATATACAAAGCATTTAAAAAAAAAAAAGAAAAACGTATTGATTTTTTAAAAATATTTATTACTTTTAGAAAGTAAATGTTTTTATTTAATAAAAAATAATAAGCCAAAAGAAATATTTAAAACATTTTAGAAAAAATCCAGAAAAAAACTAATAATAATAATGAAAAACATAATAATTCAAAAGAAATATTCAAAACATTTTAGACAAAATACGAAAGAAAATTATTGAAAAATTTCAAATAAGTACTTCTAGTAAGTAAATTCCTTTATTTGGTAAAAAAGTGAAATGTGCCCTGAAACATTTAATAATAAAAATAATAATAATTTATTTCACTCTGCATTCAATACAAAAATGAGTAAATACAAAACACTTGTTTCTGTTTTACAGAATATCCACCGTCCGGCGATTTAGAGAATTAAATCTACTTACTCATTATTGTACTCATTTGTGGATCCTTATTCATCTATGGAATTTGTCCAATTACTCTTGACACAGTGAATTATTTTTTTACGAATTCTTATTTTTGTTTATAGCGACAGTAGCGGGATGCAGTGCAGCAGCCGTTGTAATAATTGCAATCGTTGGTTTTGGGTGGTACCGGTAGGTATTTTACTTCAGTCTTCAATTTTATTTATTTATTCATAATGAAAGCACAATCAAGCAAAGATACCACAGTCTAATGCCCACAACTGCTTTCTTCACAAATTTTCGACACTGAAGAAACCAAATTCCAGGTTGTGTCCGAGACATAGATTAAGTTACTAATGATCTACAATCACAATGTGCAAACAGTTCAACTACATACTTAGAATTGAAGTCATTAAATTAAATTACGAACATGTTAAAATAGCAGCGGTTTAATATAGGGCAATGTAACTAATAATTTTGAAAAGCAGCAAGGTCTTCAAATAATGTGGTAGAACCTATACATTTTTCTATTTGTAATTTAAAAAATTAGATTTATCATTTAAAAATTGAATGCTTTTACAAAATACTTTCATCATAAATTTATATATCCGTTTAATATTTTGCGTAATCATTAACCTCATTATAAGTTCATAAGTCTCAGACTCATGTGGGCATCATACACTTTAATAATTGAAAAAATCTGCTTTGATAGTTAAAAAAATGCAGTGCCATTTCCCGGTGTCATCTTTCAATTTAATAGCCAATTCATATTTAGTTTTAGCCTATAAACATCATTCTATATACATCATCTTAGAAGTAACACCTAGGCCTAATGAACTTGTGCACTATAATCCGGTACTCGCAGCCTCTGCTTTATAAATAAAGTAATTTTATTATATATTAACTCAGTTGATAAAATTTTTCAATTCACTCAATTTTTCAAATCCAGGAATAATAATGTTTTTGCTTATAAAATACCGTGCATGTTTCGCATTGGAAAATAGTATAAATTGTGGTAAAATATCTATGAGAGATAAAACCAGTAAAGAGAGTTTAAAATAATTCAAATTCAAATTTTATTTACATTGCATAAGTAACAGAAAAGTTGATACATCCATTAAATTATACAAATTCATTAGTAAAATAATAATCAGTGGTTTCTTTGTATTAATAACATGTGACAAAAAAATAAAAGACTTCCACCATGAAATAGTCTAACAAATTAGATGAAAATGACAATGACTTTGATAACTTTGTTGATAACTAGGTTGATAAAGATGGACATACACAAATAATAGAGAAATGAAGTAAACAATTTTACTACAGTACTCACAAAAAAGCAAGAAGCCTTTGTACGTGAGCAGGAGTTGAAGATATGGCTCATCATGGATAGAATGCATGAAGACATTAATTATTTCTATACTATGTTGGTGCTCCCTGCAACTCAAGTTTCTTCCTTTTTTACTTATTATTTATTCACGAGTACTTATTTGTTTCATTCACTTGCCCAAAAATGTTACGTTACAATCATAGTAACCGTAAAACTATAAACACATTTCCTGAATATCAATCCCCTTTGAGAAAAATAATAAATCTTATGACCTGGATGGCTCAGGTCTGGAGTAAGAGTTATCAGGTCTGGAGTAAGAGTTATCAGGTCTGGAGTAAGAGTTATCAGGTCAAACCTGAACAAGTTTAGGGCCACGTGTTTCAACAACCGTTTTTAGGTAGCTATGACCACCAGGTTTAACATGCCCTGCGTAACACGGGAATTCCCATCTTTTTATTAATATGAATATCTCAGCAGAATAATAAGTCAACTCCTGATCACACTGTTAGGTCCATCACGGATAATCGGAATTCCCTGAATACCGGGAATTGTGCAGGGAAACGTACAGGAATTTATAAAACAATTTTTGAATATAGAAGGATGTTTAAAATGCAATAAAACTAGCTTCTAGTTGTAAGACTGTAAACAATCTTTCTCTGCCCATCAAGCACGGATAATATAATCCAGGATAATAGGGAGTTGAATGTTATACATAAAGACTTCTCCTCCTTTGCTATCGATTAACTATTTCTTTCTTGATTTCTTTTTCTGTTTCTTTGTTTATTTCTTTTGTCCACCTGTTCAGCATGTCTTTGCGTCACCAATTTACGTCAAGTGACTCAGTGCATCCTGAGCTGTGGTGGGGCGTCGACGGCGATTTCAGAACTTTGGGCCGGTACCGTATTCAAATTTCCCTTCTACAGTTTTCCATACGGGTGTGTTCTTGCTAATATTTTTCTCGCTCAAGTTGGAGTTTGTTCACAGCTGCGCTTGGGTTTAGCTTTTGATTGGTGATGGAACTGTGTGCGTATTTTTGCCACTATTATAAGATTTTGCGCAAAATTATGGTTTCTTTCATGATTAAATCATAATTATATGAATGACATGTTGGTATATTTTTAAAGAATTGCCCATCTTAGGAACGTTTAAGATCAACCATTAATTTTATTTGGCTGCCTTATCCCATTGACCCATTCTCTCTTAGCCCAATATTTTTTCATTCTGGCTGAGGCGTCCTTTTTTCACTTTTCTGTATGATTTTGAGTGGTTCCCCTTCGCACAGCCTGGAACCGCACGTCGTCATTATATCTTATTATAAATCTATGGATTAAACAGGATTTTTGCCTAGTGTTATCAATACCAATTGGTATTATTATATTCTTAAAAATAATGTAAAAATCTCATATTATAAAAATAGATCCGGAAATTTACAATAATTATTGAATGCTATAAGCAAAGAAAGTATTGCTAGTAGCCCTAGTACAATGTAAAATCCCCAGTAAACAGAGTTGTTTTCTGTCTTATTGGATTTGTATAATTCTCCATGAGATACGGTATAGGCCTACATGTGTATCAGTCTCTCATCAAGAATTCGTGCTTTGATCCCCAACTGGATCCGCGGATCCAACGGATCCCTGTGTCTGAATCCTCTCCTAATTTCTAAATATTTTATTCCAGGTTAGTTTGAAGTGACTGACAATTGAATAAACTGACAAATATACATAAACAGAATTTATTAATTTCGAATTCCTTTAATTGCTATTACTTTATAGTGAAGACTTCCGCAATGGCGGATATTGACAACAGCATTGAAAAGCTGATGGGAATCGATGAATGCTACTGTACAAAAATATCAGTCACCACCGGGAATCGAACCACGGACCTCTCAATTGCCGGCTGAGCGCCTTAACCACTAGACCATGGAGACCTTTCTGCACAGCAGCATTCATTTTTAACTTGGCCATAGTCAAGTTTGCGGAAGTCTTCAGTATAAAGTAATAGCAATTAAAGGAATTCGAAATTAATAAATTCTGTTTATGTATATTTGTCAGTTTATTCAATTATCAGTCACTTCAAACTAACTTGTGAGATACGAGCCGATATGGCCAAGTTGAAAATGAATGCTGCTGTGCAGAAAGGTCTCCATGGTCTAGTGGTTAAGGCGCTCAGCCGGCAATTGAGAGGTCCGTGGTTCGATTCCCGGTGGTGACTGATATTTTTGTACAGTAGCATTCATCGATTCCCATCAGCTTTTCAATGCTGTTGTCAATATCCGCCATTGCGGAAGTCTTCACTATAAAGTAATAGCAATTAAAGGAATTCGAAATTAATAAATTCTGTTTATTTTATTCCTTTCAAAATCAGAAGTTTCGGCAAATTATTTATTTTTCCTCGTTTTTTGAATCCCTTGGTTAAAGCTTCGATTTTTAACATATTGTTCCATACCATCGTCTTCTTGCTTTGTCTGTTCTACACATCTGATTGGATTTCTCCTAAACAACTTACGGACGAGTAATCTGTAAAATTATATATTTCTTCAACAGTTTTCATCAAGAAAGTATCCTAGGTTAGTCTATATAGACGAGTTAGTATCCCCAATGAGAAAAACAAAATTACTGAATATTGATCATCAAAAAATTGTAAACTACATTGTATCACTATATTCAATTCAATTCAATTTATTTATTGTCAACAATACATAATAAAACATTCAAACAAAAATTACATCACTTCTTATCATAATAATGAATATCTACATAAAACATCATAAATGAAATAATTGTTACATCCCTCTTTAAGCAAAGCTTGTGTTTGTGCTTCAATTTTTATTCTCCTCATTTATTATATTACAGTTGACCTGTCCCATCTGCTGCAGTTCCTGCGGTTTCTTAAAAGTATAAATATTAAAACAAATCACACACAGCTTATTTGTTGAAGTGAGCTTACCCAGAAGTATTTTTTACTAACAAAAGACATAATTTATTCATTCATGATTTATTTCATTTAATTTGAACTTTAGATAGAACGGTTGATTTTCATTTTCTTCTTAATACGAATAATAGCATTCTATCCATGACGAGTCCATTCAAGTAGATGAAGTCCTAACTGAAGGTTCCATCTGTAAGTGAAATAACTTATCTTATAAAGATATTCATGAATATTCCTTTTTTATGTGTTTCTTGATTCTATATGGTATTTTGTGGGAAGTTTTCAATGTGTATATTTTGTATCATTGATAGATTGTGGTGAATATTCAAAAATTTGAAAAACGAAAGAAACAGAAAACTTAAAAAACTGTAAATTTACAGTCTTACTAAAGTGAAAACTTCGTTAAAAATTATCACAATTCCAATAGAATTGCGATTAACAGTTTAGAGAATTTTGAATCTTAGAAGTATCATTGAAAAATAAAAAACATTAGACCTACTAAAAAATAGGTTTTCAGATTTTAAATTTTGCAAGATGAAAAGAATTTATGAAGTTTTCCATGTTTCTGTCCCAAAAGTATGGTATATGGCATACATTATGGTACCTTGATTATTGTAAATCATAATAAATTATGTCTGAGTCATTGGACAAAAGATAGATTTGGAGCAAATATAATTAAATTTGAGTAGAAATATAAAGAAATATAAAAAATAGTGAGGAGAAAAGTGTTGGAAAATATAGTAGTAGGAGAGCTAGTGTCTTCATTGAAAGATTCAAACATTAGAAAATTTTAGTTTTTGAAATTATAAAATAAAATTGATGGGTAGTCCAGGTTTAAAGAATATATACAAAAAATCTTGGACTTGATGAAGATTCAATCAATGGAATTTTGTTGGTGAATTTTTAGACTTCATCGAAGAGTGAAAGCGGCAGCAGATGTTGACTATCCTGCATACGGTGTGACGGGGCCAAACAAGGAGATCTCCCCCACTGGAGACAGGAAGTTGGCTGAGAACGCCCAAATGTATCACTATCAACACCAAAAACAACAGATCATATCTATGTCCAAGTAAGCTTGATACTGTTATTTCCACACTCTTATAATAATCCAATGTATAAATGTCCAAGAAATTCTAGCGCTTCATGTCACAAAAATGAAGTACTATAGGCTCTTTACAATGAGGTTGCTACTCTATAAAATATATTGTTCATTCTATTGCAAAGATTGGAGAAATCGTATTCTTCTTAGACTTTTTCTAAACTGTGAATAGCTATCATTTAACATATAATTTATTAATTTCGAATTCCTCAAAGTGCTATTTATTATGTACTGAATACTTCCGCAATGGCAGATATTGACAGCAGCATTGAATAGCTGATGGAAATCGATGAACCGGTACTGTACAAAAAGGAATTCGAAATTAATAGATTATGTTCTATTTATTTGTCAGGTTGATAATTATTGTCAGTTGAAGCCTTAAGCCGCGTCTCCACCAACAGAACATGTCTGCCGAACATTGTTGGCGAATAAAAAAAACGGACAAACATTGAACATATGGGTCACCGAACATGTTCGTGAGTTCAAATGAAATGTTCGGTCTGTGAGCGAACAGTGACGACCAACAACAGGTTCCCGCCACTAACCCCAACATACCGATCATAATGTTCGAGAAGGCGTCCACACCAAACCAACTCCAAAAAAATGTTCGGTGACATCAGCTGATTCCAGCGAACACTGTTCGCCGAGCATGTTCGGTTGGTGGAGACGCGGCTTAAGAAGTGGGAAATACTGATTAAAATGTCAGAGAAGAAACTATCATTCCTTAACTTAATACAACTAAGTATTTGGAAATAAATTGAAATTCATACAGTCAGTATTTTGAAAAAATGGTTCTTTTACTCTATAACCCCACAATGCTTAAAAATTGTCATTGAACAGTAGATTCCTATAACCTAACCTAGCCTAACCTAAGATCCGGTTAGGTTATAAATCGACTGGCCAATGACCATTTTTAAGAAATAAAAAAAAACCATACTTATCCCTCAAAAATTGTCACAATAACGTTACAAAAAAGTTTCAGGTAACCATTTGGGACAAAAAAATAACAGGAAATAATAGTAACAATCTATGGTTACAAAAACGTTACTCTAACGTTACCAATGTTGAAAACGTTTTTTTTTTTTTTTTGTGGAATGATGGTTAGCAATATGATGGTAACTCAAACGTTGCATTAACGTTACAATAAACCATATAGTGAACCCTCATGATTAAAAAAAATGTTACCAAAATTTGGGTTATAGTGCAAAATACCCAATAAAATTGTGTTTTTATTCATAATTTTTTATATTTTTCCTTTTTAGCAACAGGGTGAGCAACGATCAGAGAGGATCAGGATCAGAAGCAGAAAGTGATGAAGAAAATGAGGAGGGAGACTACACTGTCTACGAGTGTCCGGGATTGGCTGCTGTGAGTTATTTGAATTTATTTTAAGTTTTCAGGTATTATATAGCCGCAGGACTGAACCAAGTTCAAGTGCAATAGTTATGCAATGTGATTTCTCAATACATGAAAATAACCTTATCATCTATTTCCTCACAATTTTCATTAAATTCTGTCTGTTTTTAATGATTTAATATGCATAAGCTCTTGTGACAAAGACGAATGAAATTTATTACTTTCAAGTAGTAGCTTACTTACTTTTTAGTTTAGCAAAGCTGTGACTTGAATACATACAACACAATGAAACTGAATTGCAATGCAATAACATTTTGATTTTGTGTTATTCCACTTTTCTAATGAAATTCATTAAATTCTAGTTATATTTCTGATGTGATTTTTAATATTATGTTTCTCGCTAGTTTTCTACATTATAATTGCCTTTATTTGTAGCCTATAGCATAATTTAATTCTATTTTTATGTATTCTTTTTCTAATTTTTTTTTAATAGGCTACGTTTTGTGTGATGTGGATAATGGGCTCGCAAAATTTTAATTGAATTTTATTACTCTTATAATAAAAAGAAACCAAATTGAATAATTAAACTTAATTAATTAATCATCAAGTATAATAATATATTAGGCCATTGCTAGTGTACTTCAATAATGCACTTTGAGCTCCTTCAGTAACTTATACTGTGAATAAGTATTTAGTTTATTGATTTTTTATTTCATCTTCTTCAACACTCATTTCCTATACAATATCATATCCAGTATAACTTATACAATATCCACTTCCCTCAATTGAATCAAAGCTGTATAACAAAATAACTCATAAAATAATTAACTTATTCATCAGAGTCAATAATACTGACGTTGATTCATAGTAAATATGAATTGAATACCGTATCTATTTTTGTCTCTTGAAGCTATAATAGTAAAGATGTTGAAGATCTATCTTGTTTCCACTAATATATAATAAAAACTTAAAAAACACTTTAATGTGGAAACTGTAACTCACGTTTTGGGACTGTGGGTCATCTGGCGATGCTCTTAACATCAGAGTGAAACGGCCGTCACGCTATAACATGAGTCACAATTTCCACATAAAAGTGTTTTTTAAGTTTTTATTACATAATAGTTGAATATTATGTCACCATTTAGTTATAAATCTCATTTCTCCTAGTATATTTGAAGCATGTATTTCTTTGTCTTCTGCAGTTAATATTATGATGATTAATGATGCACGTAATCCATATATTTAATTTTATGTTTCAGACTGGCGAAATGGAGGTGAAGAATCCCCTCTTCCAAGATGACCCAACACCAGCTGGAGGACCCGAGCCTGCCACACAACCCCAGTCCAATACTCCCTCCCAAAAGTAATACGTCACCAACAATAATTTACATCGAAGCCTCTAGAGAGGAACGATGTATCTTGATCCGCTTACACTAACATCACCAAGCGAAGGGAATTCAGCAAAACGGCAAATTAAAAATCGTTTGCTAAGATCAGGATCATAGCCTATTTCAATTATGAAATATTATATTGATACGATGGTGCTGCAAATTTATGAAATATATTACTCATTCTATATTGCAATGGGATTGTTATTACTGGAATTGCATACAAAATTTGTAAGATTTAATCCTCGAATCGCTTCCATTAAACTTGAGTTTAATATATTTCAGGCCCTGGAAAATATAGGTTTTCCAAGGTGAGTTTGATAGCACGTGCATCAAGTCTTTCTAAGTACTTGTACTGAAAATAAACGAAAAATATAGATAACGAAGGTGTACCGAGAAAATTAAATCTTGGGGAAACAATCATTCAAAGGTTTCTCATGGCCATTATTGAGCAGTTTGATTTCTCCCACTATTAATCTTCTTGACTATACTGCACTGTTTGTTAATGGTGGTAAATCAAAATTCAATGCGATTATTTCAAAGATGTAGAAAGTGTATTTCTACATATATTGGCTGATATAATAACTATTAAACTATATCTATCAGCTGTATTATCCTTTATAGCCCAATCTGATTATTGCATTCAGGTTAGCCTGATTTCATAACCTGCATAGGTTACCCCAATAAGGTAATCAGGGATTAATGCCTCATTTACTTGTTCCCACAATTCAAGTATATTATACCTTATGATATGTCACCATCCTGTCGTTTCCAGATCCTTTCATTCTTTTGGAATGCTGATATAAAATTAGGAAAACTTTAAGCCCGTCCAAAAGAAGACACTTATTGCCTTAGATCGCTCTCGTAGAGCAATCTAGACTCATGTTGAACTCATCTAGCTCTTTTCTATCACGAGCCTATTACATTCTTGTTGCGAGAGTCTAAATTTTTCCACTAGAGTGCTCTATTGCAATAAGTGTATCCGTTTGGATAAGCAAGCCTCTCAATCACCCATAAGCTCCAATCTAGGTACTCAGGAAAATAAATCGAGCTGAATTCTATCATACTTCCATCATTTTCTAAATTTCCTTCGTAGATTTTAATAAATTTTGAATCTGAAGAAAACGCTCATGCAATCAATTAAGTTGTTGAATCTACAGCTAGAGATTTGAACTTCAAAATTAATTGGGATTGTACTTCAGAAATTATTTTCATTTTTTAGGTGGTTTTTATCTGCCTACCCATTCATTGTAAAAGTTAACTATCTTGAAATGAATGAAACTGATACGGGTTGCTTAATATTACTTCAAGGCAATACTTGAAGTATTGATAGCTAATAAAGTGACAAATTTCGTTACCATATCTGGAATTCAAGTTTGAATTATTATTAATCATTTTCAATAATTCCAATTATGATGTTGAAGATCCATCTTGTTTCCACTAATATGTAATAAAAACTTAAAAAACACTTTTAAGTGGAAATTAACTCACGTTATGGCATGACGGCCGTTTCACTCTGTTGTCACACACAGAGTGTGTACTGTGTGCACAGAGTGTACTGTGGGTCGTCTGACGATGCTCTTGACAACAGAGTGAATCGGCCGTCATGCCATAACGTGAGTTAATTTCCACTTAAAAGTGTTTTTTAAAGTTTTTATTAATAACTCCAAAATCAAGAATACAACGATGACTTTTCAATTCAGTACAACTTTACCAATTCTGTACTTGAAATTATAATCACTCACATGTATAAGAACCAAATATATCCACTTTATAGTGATTTAACACAGTTAATTATTATCTCTCCCTCAAATATAAAAATCAATAAATTATATCTACTTGGTTAATGGTTAGATTATCTTTCGTTCTCACTTTTCCAACGGAACACATAGGGTAACTCTTGTTGAATTCCCTCCTAAAAAGACTTCATTTCGAAAAGAATAGAGCTTCTTATGTATTTTGTAAATTTCAATATTCCAAATCGTTCTTCCATTAACTTTAATTAACACAATGAAATTTCCTTATTTGCCATTCAACACTTGATAAACCAACAATTAATATTGATAATGTTGTAATGTGAACTATACCATATCTTTGTAATGTATTTTAGTACAGTAAAATAGTGGTTACCCAACGTTGGTATTAGATGAACTGAATGTTGTATACAATTTGTACTCACTGTTCCTCTATCATACTCCAATAGAAACTATGCCGACTAAACTTGATAAAAGGATTATAAAAATTAATATCCGGTGAGAATACCTGTAGAAACATATATTTTTACATGATTAGAATTTGACAAGCTTTAACATGCATTATTAATGAATAATCACATTGATGTAAATAATATTGATAACTCCCCACATTCAAATCATAGAGGGAAGGAAATGCCTTCATTAGTACAACCAATTGAATGTATTTATCCCCTCATTGTGATATGATTTTATAATAGATCATTACAAGCATGTACTTACACTGAATCAACTTGAATTATTGTTGATAAATGGGTGTTCCTTTCTAAAATTTGAGTTCTCAAATGAATTTTGAAATTTTGGAATACATTTATTTAATGCAAATTCATTGATTGTATTTATCAATTACAATTACATTAAATATTTGTATTTTCATTAATAAATGAATAATATATAATTTATTATTTCGCATGATGTGAAAATTGGTAATCCACTTGATTTTAAAATACGAAATAAATTTAAATATTTGTTCACATCAATCTTTATTTACAATTTTTCCAATGTTGTAGAAATTTTCAATTATTTATCAATTGATCAATCGCTTCAAATTATTATGTGTAATAATTATCACCACTTCTTTCAAAATAAACAACACTATAATTAAATAGTGCTTTGAATATATCAAAGTTATTCAACCTACGAAAACTTATTTCAAGCACCAGCCATATTAATTAAATCCACTATCCAAAGCGTTATTATAGGAACTTAATGTCATTATTGAATAACCATAAACTATACGATAATTACCTATCATATCTGTAGATTACAAAAATATTACATGTTATGGTAATATATCGAAGGAAAACAAAAAAAAAACAAGTCCTTATGGCTTATAAAAATGTTTCAATTCATATTTATTAGTTTTCTTTTTTTCAAGTATTAATTTGAAAGTAAGTAGAAAATATTTATGATAGCATACAAATTCCTTAGGAAATGTTTCGTTTTGCAGTGAGAAATATTTTTGAAAAATTATTATTCTGTTGAGCTATTCTCATTAATACTGCTACAAATCGAACAATTGATTATTCTGGATTTTTCTGCAATTTTCAAATTATGTACTTTTTTATGTATTTTTTTATTTTTAACCAAGCGAGCCGATAAATCATAAGACTTCAAGATTACACTGAATTGAGAGTTTGATTAAAATATGATATTGAAAGTTGATAGCTGGATTACTTGAAATGTACATTATAGAATAATTGCAGCTAATTATTAAATATTATAAACGTATTGTTATTTGCATTTGATTAGTTATAAGATTTAATGAGAGTTTACTATATATTTTATGTACAGGTTAAAAAAATATAGATGAAATACAAAATAAAAATATATTTTATATAACTGTGTGATGAGGGCGGTGAAGGTTTATAAAATATTGTGATCCGGGATAAGATTTAAAATGGTCTGTATCTGTTCATAATAGTGTTATAATTAATTATGTTATTACTACAATTTTATTTATAATTTGTAATATAATTTTAGTTTTGCTTCTTGGAAATTTATGAGTACATCTTTATTTATCATCTAATGATTGTTAATACACATTACAACCCACTGATGTTAGCCGACCATCACAATAACATAGCATTAAAATCTCAAACTAGACCCTTATTATAAAAGTGTATTGTCATTATTTGAATAAATCCTCACATTTTGTTTAATCGGTCTCTTGATTACAATAGAATTTATCAGCTGTTTTGGTTGCTCACCTTTTACCTTTTAAGTCGAACATGTTTTTCTTTATACACTGTTGCATACAAACATAGGGTATTTATTGGTCTTGGGCGGCAAAAATCAAATGCAATAAAATTGGAAAAGGGAATGGTTCTCGAAAAACAAAATTGAACTATGATTTAAATTGATAGTATCATTGTAATTGATTTCTGTTTTAAAGGCAAAGTATGATGAATCAATTTTGTTTCAGACAAGGTATTTGAAGGGAAATAGCAAAACCTTGACAGTTCTGAACCTTGGATATACTTTCGCTCATTCTAAATGTTTTTTTAACCAACATCCTTCAATTCCCGTAAATTCAATGCACATTCACAGGGCAATTATATCGAAACAGAATTCATTAATTTCGAACCCTTCAAAGTGCTTTTAACTAACTTGCAATTATATCTTCGCCATATCTAAAAAAATAATTTCTGAGTTTCATGTTTACTCTTATTTTTTATGCTTCTAAGAATTTGAGATTTTTCTCTGCTTGTTTCAAATCAATCTTTGCTAGCTGAAACAACAATAACTTTTTACTATGAGAAGCTTCTATCGCATTATAGGTAACACAAATTCTAAAGGAATTGGTAAGTCTAGAAAAAAATAAGATAGCCATCCAATGAGGCTTCACTTCTAGATTGGAAAAACTTGAAATGAATGTCGAGATGAAAAATCAAATTTTCAAAGTGATGCTGATAGTGGTCAAATTTATTCACATAGATAAATTATTACATCGTCTTTTAATTAGCTTTCTCAAAGACAATATAATTGGTTTAATTTGGTTTAATGTTCATCAGCACGCAGTCCCTGGTTCCACAAAGTTTTACTATCTTCAATCCTTGATTATTTCCATTCTGAATTTGGTCCTATAATATTTGAACAGAGGGATCTAATTAGGTTAGACGAAAACTTCTAATTTTGCCTTGTATTCTAACTTTTCATTGCCACAATTATTTTCCGATTTCTGGTTTGGTAACGAAATAACGCGTCATATTAAATTGTAATAGAAATTGAATTTACGCTCGTATTTTCATCATTGCCAACTTGACAGGAATGAAACAGGACAGCGTTACTAGGTCATAATAAATTACACTTTGGTTGATCTTTGAGATAAGTCACTGCTATAGACGTAAAAATATTTTGTTTCTCATTTTCGAAACATCTTAGAATAATTTATGTAATCAATATGGACAATTACTCTTGATAATAAAGTAATTTGCCTATTTCAACTCTGATGCTCCTGCTACCTGCTGACAGAAGTTCTTCAAAACATAACCTGCAAATATGGTGAATCTGGTGTAGATTGTAGAACTGGACTTCAACTTACCATGCTTATTGCCTCGAATTAAATTGCAATGGCTTTGCCATATTGTAAATTATGTAGTTTGCTATTAACCGAACATTTTGGAGAAGTTATCGGTAAGGTCGCTGAAGATCTACAATGGGGTCCAAAACTTCTACCAAATATAGTTTCATCAACCGGTTTGAATATAGCTAAGGTGAGATTCTTTTGAAACCTTATCTTTTACTTATTGATTATGAGTAATATATTTCAATGTGTATTTCGTATACGGACTGCCTTAGAGTGCGTGTACAGTGGAATATCCAATACTCTATGGTATTCATGCTGCTTCTCACAGTATGTGTAAGATTTTGCGACGGTGATTTTTTCAAGTATCGGATGCTCCATTTTGCAAGCACCCTTTAAACTCATCAGAAATCAGAAAATGTTTATCTTGTATTGAAGCTGAACTTTCAATTGCCGATTTTTGTTGTTGGATGTGTTCGTATGCAGTTCAATAGATCATAACTTTATAGACCTACACTCATGTGTAACCCACACTTTATAGACCCGCATCTGTCTATATCTGACCCAATATAGAAGTCGGTCAGATGCTCATACACAGCATAAAATTAGAATCAACTCCATGCTTTCTGGTGTGGATGAGGGTGTACAGCAGTTCATGGGTTCGATTCCTGGAAAAAGTAAATTTTTGCTGACAATTCTCAACTTGAACCAATTACTTTTCAATGTTGTCGTTCTTTAAAGCCTTGCATACTCAGAGAGTGATTGAATTGGTTTTTGGACAGTACTTTTAACGTTTGTTTATATCTCAAACTTACAATAAACCTACATTATTTATTGATGGTTTCAGGTCAAAAAATCTCTCGCCATATTAATACAATATGGATTCGTGATGTATGAAAAGAGTAAATGCCCTTGGCGCGCTGAATATGTATACCTTCCTGAAAAAGTTCTTCTGCTTCTTCGGTATCAAAGGTGAATTATTAGTGAACTGTTTAATCTTAATATTGCATGTTTGACAAATAGAATGACGGGCTATTTATTTGTTTGGCGTGATATTCTTTCGACCAACAAGTCCAATATGCTACTTGACCACGTCAAGAATATACATAAACTGCAAAAAAATAGATATGGGCTTTTAATAAATATTTTGTATCCATAGTCCAAGAAGTCCAATATAGAATAAAAAATATATTCAAATTTTGAAGTTAACATCTAAAAGATGAAGATGAGAAAATATAGGCTATCGAGCAATGAGAATGATGAATTTATGATCTCCTGTAATGGAATGTTATTGCAAATTGAAGAATGGCTAATTGAAAAAGTAAACAGTGAATTTTCAAGGAAGAAAGCAATGCCTCATTGAAATGAAGAGTGCAGTTGTTTTCTGTAATTTTTGTGGCAATGCAATGAAAGAAGAAACAGCAAATTTAATCTTTTTTGTCAAGACTTGATGTAGGTATAAAATCAGTTTCCTTCATTATTTTATTTCAGCTACTTTCATCATTATGATTTATATTCTTATGCTAAATGCATATTTTATAATTTAAGCATCGGTCTCTTCCAGGTACCTTGAGTTGATAGATACCAAGTATGGAGATGAATCTAGGTTGCTTCTTGAAGAAGTTATGAAATATGGTAGTCTGACTGAATCATCTGCAATTCTGAAAGTTGTTGAAAATTTGAAGAAAGGTAGGTTGACAGATTATCTTCTTGTAGCCTATTCGAATAAAAGTATATATTATACAAAGAGCTAACCGGTTCTAACTCAGTTTCCATTTTTCCTCCCTCTTCTTCTCTATGTCATTCTCATCCTTTTCACTTCTAACTTCTCATTTAGCGTTCATGACTCTTTCTCATACAAAACCTTATTCTTCTCTTCTATAATCTACACAGTATTTGTATTTCTCTATTGTAACTGTTTTCGATTGGAAATTTAGTATATCATCTAATTATTGTTATACGGTTTGTGAATTTATTCCTTTATTATTGTATATGTTAGATATTTTTTGGTTTTCTGTGCATATTCTCCTTCATGCAGAATTTATTTCTACTTCACTATTTTCAATAATTTTATAATAATCTTGATGTCTCCATCATTTCTATTAAATTTAAAAAACGAAGAATAAATAAATTGAAATGAATAAAATTCCTATAAAATTTTTATATTTTATTGAAGTTTATCTGTGTTTGATATCTCTTGTTTATTACTTGGGTCCATCATATTAGACTTGACTTGGGGAAGTGAAACTAATTGTGAAGTTCCTTGGTCAAATGGCAAAACTTGGTTTATGAAATTGTGCTTTGTGAACTACGAGGTTTACTACTTCGAGATTTACAAGATGAATTTTCAGATGTCTCCAATAATTTTCCTTTCAAAAGTTATAAGAATTATTTTTTATTCTGTGAATAAGCTTTGATATGTTTGCAAAACGTTAAAAGCCTCTCCCAAATAATCTGCAATATGGTAAACCTCAAATACTGCCATCTAGTACTTTTGAACGCGTTCATTTCTTTCACAGCCGCATCTTATAGCATCTATCTAGTTCAGTCTCCATTTTGTGTTTTAAATATTTTGTAACGGGTGCGAAGATAGATGAAAACCCTATTGATTCGGTTCCACGATTGTAAAAATATAAATCATTTCCTTATCAAATTGACAAAATGCTCAATACTACTACAAAGATAAAAACTGCAATATAATATATATTTTTTACATTCAAAAATTCTATTTACATATGCAGGAAATTAATTTACTCTACTATGTTATTTGACATACCGTGTTCTAGAACAGTTAAGCTTAAAAGTTTACAAAACGAAATCGTTCATCTAAATTAAACTCTTTGAATGAAATATAATACATATAGAACAATGAACAAATGAATAACAATGAATAGATCTAGGAGATATTTTTTGTCGTCCTAGTGGCGTAAACTTTTCCCCGCCACTAATGACTGCTAAACAAAAAGGTAAGGTTAAGAAAAGGTTAGTTAAAGATAAGTAAACTAGATTTTTAATGTAAATCTTTTTCATCACAACATATTTTTTACTTATAATATTTATTCAGCAAGTATTATATACATTACAAACATCATCATTAAATACCACAACAATATATCTACAAATAGTATATAAAACTGCCTAAGTGAGATTGATTGATTGCTATAATCTCACTTTGTCAGGTCTTGAAAGACATATGGCAAGCATCAAATATCAATTACATTTTGCATAAATTATAATACCATAAAAATTAAATATTATAGAAGAGCAGAATAAATAAATAGGCCTGTTTGGGGTCCTTCCAAATTATTAATAATTATAAAATATATGGAAAAAATGTTCTTACCAACAAAGTTAGTTGCAAAGTAATAATGTAAATTAAAAAAGAAAGATAATATTAATAAATAAAAACACAATAATTCTGAACTAATATAATTGTAGCTATTGCAATCATTCAAATAAATAACATGTCAAGCTTTCCCGTGCAGACGGCAATTTTAAATTGTATTTTTTTTTTTTTAATTTTCAAGAGTTATGAATGTAATATTTACATATAAATTATTTGTGATTTTGAAACTAAATAAAAACCCTGTTCGATTTTGAAGAAATATTTTCTTGATTTACAGATGACAAAAGTATTAGCGACAATGTAATAGCACTGAGAAACAAGTTTCACGCCCTTATAACTGGCCGCTACTTGATGCGGTGCGCAAACGCTTGTAAGACTGACGCTGATGAGCCGAACCAGTCCACAGTGCCCCGGCTCACTATCAATGAAGTCGATCTCCATCGTCCGGCCGTCATTGATGTGAACATACTTTGCAATGCAGCTGAAGGTAAAGCTCACAAGCCTGAAGACTTCGGAGATGCAAATATCCGTTGGAGGCTCAACTATGACAGGTTCCATCAGGACATGAGGTGAGTAAACCTGTGTCAAACCTATTTTGGAGTACCCATACAAACGGCGAGAGCTTAGAGCAGTGTAGATTCTAGCTAGATGAGCTGTTACAGCAATGATTTCGCTCTCGGGACTTAACTAGCTGAGACAGTTTTTGTTGAATTGACCACATTATACATTATATTGACCACTTTTTGACCACATTAACCACTGTTTGACCGCATTTGACCACAAATACATATCACAGATTGAAATATAGAAAGGTTTATGGACATGTTCAAATATTGTAGGTTGATTGATAGTTATTAATGAACCCTTTAACAGTTTTTCAGAGCTTGAAGCCTACATAGGTCTGAGACCTGTGCGTGGGTAATGAATTGGATGATGATGATTGGACCTACAGTTTTAGGTGGGTTCCAAACCACCGGGAAGTGGTTTTACAGCAGAGAACAGAGTCTTTTTGCTGGCCAATCCAATCGGTCACCCTTACAAAGATGTCCCTGGAGTTTCGTAGCTTATCTCTGATTGAACTGATACCTGCTACGGCACTCGGCTATCACTTCCCTTAAAGTTGCGCAATTGAGAATACGATTGAAGAATTGTCTATTAGACCGTTGCTTTTATAGTTTGACTGAGTTTTTCGCCCACTGATAGAAATGATTCTTATGATGGTTTCATCTAACTTTTAAAATGTGATTTTCATTTCCCAAGTTTTATTTGAATTATTGTAGGAATAATATATATGACGTAAATATGTGATACATCATATTATTTGATGGACGTTTGTAGAACATGCAACTGTATTGTGCATGCAAAAAAATAAGTATATTATTAATACTATTATTATTATTATTATTATCATCCTGCTGCTCAAAGTTAGTTAAGTGTTCCAAGAGTGACCGAACTTTTTCCAAACTTCGCCGTTTTATGTAATTCCTTCACTTAGATTTTCATTACGGATTTTAATATAATTTTCTATAGGCCTACATATAAAATGTATTGCTATCTATATAATGTTGTTGTTTTTTTTTAATTTTGTAAAATTGCATGACTAAAATATTCTGATCTAATCTTCTCCAAGCTTATTTATGCAATTAGTTTCGCTCTATCTATTGTATTTTCGATGGCCGTTTGCACTTGGTTCTCTACCATGGCACACCTTTGAAGGGTCATAGGGAATGAATAAACTAGATAGAAATGTGAGTCATCACTAAATGATAGTAAAACTCTTTAAGGGAAATTGGTTGCCCTATTCTTATAAAACTAATTAAAGTACGCATTTCACAGATAGAAGCATAATTCGATTTTTTTAAATGAATAATAAGACTTCAATTTGTCATAACCAAATTTATTGAAAACAGTGAGAGACTAGTTTCGGTTGTTACGCCATTATCAATCTCAAACAAACTCAATTATAGTAGTAGGTTTATTTGTTTGTATTCTTATTCCGCCACTATTGAATGAAATTTTCAAAAATTGTAGTTTATTAAGAAATTAGATGTTGAAATTTCATTTCATTTTAGAGATGAGATAATGATAGACGCGATGAGAAGACGATTCGACGAAAATGCTGCCGAACTGATGAAGCAGCTTCTGCAGTTGATGTACCTTCGAACGGAGGCTTGGTGCTCGGACTCCAATCCAGTGCCTGTTCTGGAACTGAAAGAAGTCATTTCAAAGAAATCTGCAAATGCTTATCTATCGCAGTACTTTGAACAATATTTGAAAATTATGGGTAAGAATTTACCATTTTTCATGATCCATTATCCCTTTAGACAATACATTTTAATATCAAAACTGACACTATTTATTTTTAATATATAATTTTCACTCACTTATACTGGAGATACTGGAGGGATGCATTTCACTTCTAAAGAGAAGCTTCATCACTTCATCTTTAGAAGTGATATGCATCCCTTCAGTATAAGTGAGTGAAAATTATATATTAAACATAAATACAGTGTCAGTTTTGATATTAGATTGTTCATCAAGTATTTCGTCATGGAAAACATAACAGAATAACATTTTATTTCTTGCATTAGATTGAGAATTCCTGTGCAGCCTGAAATAAACTAGAAATCGTCAATAGAAATCGTATACGGCCTTGAAATTAGTTTAATATTCGATTACAGTTTTTATCGGACACAAAAAATAATGAAATCATTGATTTATGCATTCAATAATAATGTAGGTTAGTACGGTACTTCAATTACAATCAATAATCAACTTTCATTGCAATGATTACAATCCATCAACTTGTCATTGCTTCTATGTTATTCATTTATTATTATTTAAAATGAATAATAAGACGAAATTGTCACAACCACATTTATTAAAAGTTCGAGAAACTAGTTTCGGTTGTTACACCATTATCAATCTCAATCAAACTGAAAACTGAAGTACAGAGTAGCCTTATATATACTGTACATGGAATGATACTATTGGCTAAGAGGGAAAGAGGCTGACCTAAATCGGACGTTGTGATTGGTTGTCAAGTCACGCCCCCTGGTGGGAGGAGTAACAAGCAAAAATACGAGTCAAATCAATAACTAAACACTGTGAAAATCAAGAAAGTAACAAAAAAGTGTAATAAGGCTAGAATTTAATCAAACTAAAATTAAAATTTTTTTAAAAAATTAGAAGCTCACTGAAGTGTAATCAAGGTCAACTGAGAAATACACATAAGAACTGATTTTTTACAAATAGGCTGGAATTATAATGAAACCAAGTTAGTTGTATTGAATTGGTTAAAATAAATGCCTTACCTTGGCCCAGTTTCTGATAAATTAGGAAAACAACTGAAAAAGAACGGTTTTGATGTAGCTTTTCAAACCAAACCAATTTTAAAGAGCTTATTTGGGCGTAGTAAAGACAAAATTGATATCTGGGATAAAAGTGGGGTATATAAATTGAATTGCGGTGATTGTAATGCTTGTTATGTAGGCCAGACTGGTAGGAGTTTCAAATGTAGGGTAAATGAACATATCAGGGATTGGAAAACCCAAAAAGGAGATTTAAATTTTGCAGAACATCTCATTAATAATGGACACAAGTTCAAGGCTGAAGAAAATGTTGAATTTCTGCATTTGATTGGCAAAGGCAGACAATTGAACATTTTAGAAGCTTTGGAGATAACTAAGTTGGTAAAAAACGATTCCATAACTAATTTAAATGACCAAATTTATTTTAACCAATTCAATACAACTAACTTGGTTTCATTATAATTCCAGCCTATTTGTAAAAAATCAGTTCTTATGTGTATTTCTCAGTTGACCTTGATTACACTTCAGTGAGTTTCTAATTTTTTAAAAAAATTTTAATTTTAGTTTGATTAAATTCTAGCCTTATTACACTTTTTTGTTACTTTCTTGATTTTCACAGTGTTTAGTTATTGATTTGACTCGTATTTTTGCTTGTTACTCCTCCCACCAGGGGGCGTGACTTGACAACCAATCACAACGTCCGATTTAGGTCAGCCTCTTTCCCTCTTAGCCAATAGTATCATTCCATGTACAGTATATATAAGGCTACTCTGTACTTCAGTTTTCAGTTTGATTGAGATTGATAATGGTGTAACAACCGAAACTAGTTTCTCGAACTTTTAATAAATGTGGTTGTGACAATTTCGTCTTATTATTCATTATGGATACCTTCCACAATATCACCTTCGCCATTACTAAGAAAGTTAAAAAATATTATTATTTATTTATTTATTGTGACAAAATTATAATTGATGTGAAGGCGCAACAAACTCAAGTCTAAAACTGCTCTCTTCACAAATTTTAATTATGTTATATTGTCCAAAACATTGAGGGTAATTCTAATGCTGAAAATTTAGATTTACCAAAATAATAATAATAATAATCACATTTGGGCATTTATCTATTGTTGAGTTATCCAAAATGATTCTATGGCATTCTTTTGCTAATAAAATTTTTTAGTTAAATAAATAATCATTTCCATTTTTCTCTGGTCATTTCTTTCTTCATTGCCTTTAAAAAGTCTAAGGAAAGTATTTTCTCATGGATTATATTTTTTTCCTCTTTAAATTAAAATAAAGTAGAATAGTCTAGTTGTATCTCAAAGAGTAAATATGAATTCAATGTGATGGAAACAATGTGACTGACGAATACTATGTAGCCAAACAGTTCAAACACGTGGCAGACATGGCCAAATAGTTCCAATTTTTTTCAAATCTGTTCCAGCAGCATCTACATAGCTGTAACAGAAACCAAGTAAATCTTTCCCTTCAAGCTTCTTCTATATCTCTTTGATTCATATATGCACATGTAAAAAGGTTCACTACTATTCAATGACCGTTTGAGTATCGTAATACAATAATTGCATTGTTTTAATTTCCATAAACAAACACCAATCTTTTATTTAATAACTCACTGCTCATCCTTCATGGCACTGCTTTTATTACTCATCTACGAGTCCAGCTAAATAATAGAATAGAATAAACATTTATTTCCAAAAAAACATCAATACAACAAAAAATTGCACACTTTGAACGACATTTTCTCTGTAATTCAACAAACATTGTGATTTTGAACATCATTATGGAAATTACCTGCTCTCATAGGAAAATCCTGTGCGTGATCAGGGTTTGGAGTCATGTGTCTAGATAATCATAGATCACAATTAAATACAATAAACATTTTCAAAGAAAAATACAATATGAAAAAACTGTTAGTACCCTAGATAACTTATACCCAATATTTATAATTTGGCAGCTGTCTTCTTGCATGTTTGAATGTATATGCTAGGTAATTAAAATGAACTGGGTCTATTCTGCATACATTGATTGGAGAATACCACTAACTCTTTCCCTCCTAATCTCGATCTCGCACTGTACAATTTGTTTCTTATATGAGTAGAGAGATACCCTTTCAAATGTTTTCGAATACATAGAAATATTCCTGAAAACTATGTGAGCAACATAATATGTGTTGGTCTTAATAAAGGCCTTTTCAATCTTTTGGCTTCTTATCACCCTTTTGGCTGCCTTGCTTGTGTTATATGCTTGGTCTACATCTACAATAATAGACTGATTTTTGTAAATAAAGAGAAGGAGGCATTTAAGAAACAGTTGCTTGATGTCAAGCACCTTCATATTTTCATAGAGCAGATCTGTATGATAGCGTCGTCCCCTATTCAAGATGACCTTCAGGATTGATCTGTGTATGACATTAGGTGGCTCTAGAGTTGTTTTAAATGAACACCCATATATCGGTACTCCTGACATCAATAATGATTGTACATGAGCAAAGTACAATAACTTCAATTCAGGGACCGTTAGAATGTTATTCAGCTGGCCAAATATGTGTATCCACTTGCGTAATTTCTTGACAATAATATTTATATGTGGAGCCCATGTCAGTCTGTTATCTATTGTCAACCCCAAATAATGTTATGTTAAAATATAATATTGTTTAAAATATTATACAAACTTTAAAAAAAAACACTTAAGTGGAAATTGTGACTCACGTTATGGCTCAAACTCATGCCTTGAATCAGAGTATTATGGATCGTCTGACGATGCTCAACAACAGAGTGAAACGGCCGTCACGCCATAACTTGGTCACAATTTCCACTTGAAAGGGTTTTTTTTTTTAATTTTTATTACATACTAGTGGAAACAAGATTAATCTTTTACATCATCATGTTTAAATATTGTATTTTACAGAGGAAGACTCCAGCCGATTTCTAACCAAAGTTGGGACAGGTGACGTTAGTAGCTCCCAATTATGTGTAAACATGGCCAAAGCATTTCTCCAACTCACATTTACTGCAATAGAAAACGTAGTTGAACAGCGTTTTGGTATGAAAGCTGCGAGAATATTCAGGTATGTTTGTTTTCAAATGTCATTATTGATGGACTGTCTTGTTACTATCAATAGTTTCTATCATTGTGGGTGCAATTCATTCTGATTTTCTCTTTTTTTTCAAATTTATAAAGATATGATTTTATTAAGTTGGCTTCAAATTTATAAGATGCTAATAACTAATTAAAGAAACTTCTTTCAAGTTACAAATCTTCGTGAAATAAATACCTCTCATTGACACTTTCAAATTAGAATGTGACGTAAATTTGCTGTGCTAGTTTCAAGTATATAATAGAATAGTTTGTTTTCATTAATAGTTTTTGATGCTCTTTGTTTTAAATTCACCGGTTCATGTCACCATTCTCAAAACATCACTTTTTTCAATTGTTCCATTGTCTAAATTATTGACATACGAAACTGTGAGTCGATGCTCCACCCTCAATACGTTTAGTAATCAATAATTGAGCATGTTGATTGATGTTGCTAATCATTGCCAATTGTAATTTCCAGGCTTGTAAAAACGAAAAAATTTGTAGAACAGGAACAAATTCAACAATTAGCAATGATATCCGATAAAGAAGCCAAACAGATAACCTATAAATTGCTGCAGGAGAATTTTTTACAGATGCAGGAACTACGAAAACCAGCGGCGGGCTCTGGACCAAACAAGTCTTTTTTCTTGTTCCATGTCGACCTCAATCTGGTTTGTACCACTCAAAAAAAAATTAATAAAATAAAATAACTTCAATAGAATTTTATCGTTTTTATACGAATAACTTGTCTTTAATATTTTTTTCGGGTAGTTAACTCTTTAGATCAATTATTTATAATAATTATTCTGAACTCACGAACGCTCGGGACTGCGCTTGGATGGGTGGCCGGCAACTATGACATGACATTGTCTGCTTTATTATTACTTATCTGTTGGTTCGGAACCCACCTAAAACTGTAGGTTATCATGTTTCGCATAACATGGTTCAAACGGTGAGGTGGTTAACCTGTCTCCCTAGTCTCCCTACCAATAAAAGACGAAAAGAGTAACTCACGATCAAAATTAGTCAAAGATACTCTAAAAACAGTTATGACGCTAATTATTATATGTGTGCATGTGATTGAGCGGGAAGGATGGAAGCGACTGGGGGTGCACAGGTTTATTTATTTAATCATTACAGAAACACAATCAAGCAAAGGTATTTGGCTATTGATCAAAACTCTGCTTTCATCACAAATCGTTTCTGAAGAAAATATTTGAAGAATAAAAAGTATTTAATTATAGTTTGCAGAAACATTGGCTACCCTCTTGAAATCTGTCCTTGTATCGATATAGAGTCCATGTGTTGTGCCGTACTGGAGGACTATGAGCACCCATGCATACACGACTTTGAGACTTATGCGTGGGTAATGAAGTGTACAATTACACCTTATATGCCAGGTTGAACAGGAATCAAAATCGTAGTTGCATTCACTTTCATTATTGAAGGAAATTTCAATTTCTTTAAATATAAATATAATTTAAATATAACCTCAGAAATATTTCCTTCTGTGTGTAATCGTACATTTTGTTATCTTTTCATCCTTCATGAATTGAGTTATATTCAAGTAATAATGCATTGTGTTAATAGTATTAAAATAAATATTTATTGAGGCATATTTTCTGTTATTACAGTGTTTATCATAATTATTAATTTCAATACAGTAGTGTTGGTCACACGGTGAGCGAGGTGTTCATGTGATCGTGATCATCAGTCACGACCGCGTTTGGATGGGTGACCTTGCTTCTATGACTTGATGTTATAAGCAAATATTATCACTTACCCGGTGGTTCGGAACCCACCTGAAATTGTAGGTCCATCATGTTCTCCATAACATGGCTCAAACGGCGAGGTGGAACAACAGTAAGGGTCTCCATACCAATAACACCCTACATCCGTACGCTGATTATTACTTTTACTTGTGGAATGATATTCAACCACTGTTGCCGTTTTATCTTCATTGTTCACAATTCAAATCAAATCAAGTTTTTTTCAATGACTCAATGCTTATAAAATATGCACATATAATACTAAGAATTCAAAGCTTATAACTAAGTCACCGAATACAGTACTGCTTGCTGAAGATACTCTTATTCTTGTCTGCAAGCAGTAGCATTACACATTATAAACTCAAAAATTTATATAATTCTAATCTAATAGTTAACTTCATTCAAAAATCTATTTCTCATGTATTTTTTCATCTAAGGTGGTCTGGCAATTTTTTTTGCTAAAATGGTGCCAATAACAAGGGAAACATGACATATTTTGGTATCCCACCAATAAAAGCCATACGCTTATTATTTTATTAATTTCAATATTTTTCGCAATTTTTTATTTCCTCAAGTTTGAAAACTTTTAATTGACGAGTGTTGAAATTTGTTTCATTAATAATTATCTTGTTTTCTAGGTGGTGCATACTGTTACAGAAATGTGCCACAAAGCCATATACAACGCCCTTATACGAAGCAGGTCAGAACTGACAAATCATAAACGACTTATGGAAAAGCATGAAAGACTGGAAGCCGCTTCAGAAATTCTACGTGAACAAGGAACCGACCAAGAACAAATCGATGCTCTTGTAAGTTTCAGAAGTGCTTATTTTTTATCATTCTGTAAAAAATAGAATTTTTTTCAACTGACACAAAATTTTAAAAACTAAGATTTGAGGTTGTGCATTAATCATAACTTTTATTTAAATTTATTTGTTCGGCAACTATTAAGCTATTAAAATTGTATCTATTGCCATGAGAATTTTTTATGAATTTATTGCACAGTATTTCAACTTATGGACGTTTGAAGTTGCAATCTTCCATTTTTTTGGGGCAGGCTACCTCAAGAATTAAAGTGAAGTTTTGAAATTGTTTCAGAATTTATACCCGAACAAAACAAAACCTATACTCCAATCATAAATTTAGTTTCTTCGTTATAATTTTATTCAAATCTGCAAAAGCCTTTTTTATCATAAATAAATAAATGAATGAATAAAAGTTGGATCATTTTACAAATAAACTAAACTTTTGATTGGAATATGAATCATGTAATTTTAATATCTGATTTTAGTTTTATACAATATAATTACCGTATAGTTTTAGTTTCAATAGAATAATTATCTGTATTTCATACAACCCGGGACATTTTTTTAAAATATGACCAAGAGTTGAATGCCCAGATTTTGAGAAAGGAATATGAGTTTGTTTCTCGTTGAAACAATAGCGATTGATAATGAATAATACTTATGTCTCAACCACTTTAATTATTGAGATGAGTTACAATAGATTTTTAATAAGTTGCCACTCCATCTCCATAATGCACCCCTCACGGTTTTCAAAACAAAGATACACGACTGGCTGATAGAGAACCCGTTCTACAAGTTAAGTGAGATTTATGAAATTGACATAAATATTGCGTAACATTTTGCGTTTTTTTTTTTGTAACATTTTGACGATATAATTGATCATAGTCTACTGTAATAATTACGTTTAGTGTTCACTATTGCAATCGAAAATTGTATTATTGGGATTGACAGTGCTTAGATGGCACTCAACTTTGTAACCTACTGTTTTAGTATATGTTTTGACGTTGTCTTGTACTTATCGGCCCGCTGACAATAAAATCTTATTTATTTATTTATTTAATAGTTTTTAATGTCACCTCATTTTCAATCTCAATTGAACTCAGTTAATTGAGATTGAAAATTACGTGACAGCCTAAACCTTGGTATCTCGCGTGTTAATAAATAAAGTGGCTGAGACAAGATCAATATTATTACTTACTACGATTATATTATTATTCATATCATTATGGATATCCACAATATGACTATACTAGGGAAGTGATAGCCGCGAGCCGTAGCAGGTATCTGTTCAATCAGAGAGATAAGCTGCGTTCTCGTAGGTCCTGTTCGTAACGGTGACCGATTAGATTGGCCAGCAAAAAGACACTGTTCTCTGCTGTAAAGTCACTTCCCGGTGGTTCGGAACCCACCTAAAACTGTAGGTCCAACTCATCAATCACCATCATCCAACTCATTACCCACGCACAGGTCTCAGACATATGTGGGCTTCATCCTCCCAAAAAAAAAACCATCACCAATACTAAGAAGAACATATATTGAAACCATAAGACCTATTATCCTCGAATAAGCCAAATTTCATTCACTACCTCCTATTTTTCATAATTTTTTGTAAATGCTTTCTTGTATCTCAATGCTCACTCTTGACAAAAATAGTAAGGTTTTAATTATTTTAAATTTTATGGGTATAAATATTAATTGATTTTTATAATTTAAATTATTTTTTTCAAAAAATTTTATAATTTTAATATTTAATATAAAATAAATAAGGATAAATGTTATATCATCTAGTACTAACATCTTTATTTTCAGTATGTCTATGTTAGTGTTTCTTTTAGTTGTGAATAAAATATTGCAAATTCGTTCTTTTCTTTGTCAAGGTCGATGAATGGCTGTCGCTTCCAGAACGTAATTTATTGGAGTCAGTTAAAAAATCGTTGGAAAAGTTGAAAACTGCTGAAATACAGATTGACAACACGGTCTTTCTACTGCAACTCTTCACCTACTATCAGCATTTGACAATGCCTAAAATTGCCTCTAAAAAAAAGTCGCAAATTGAGTAACTGTTGTGTTGTTGAATGTGTCACCAAAGAGCGTAGAGCAGATATTTCAATGTAGTCTCTCACTGAACGAGTTGTGCAAGTGCATGAAGCAACTGGAGTCTAGATTGAATTAAAATCTCTCTTTGTCAATAAGTGTCTACATGAAGACTGGTCTCCACCAACATTCTCGAGACTGATCTGTTACCTGAAACGAATAGA